>CAXIVR010000005.1:86977072-87529572 GCA_964035755.1 Teleogryllus oceanicus
GACAGACAGAAAGACAGACAGAAAGACAGACAGAAAGACAGACAGAAAGACAGACAGAAAGACAGACAGAAACAAAAACAGAAGAGACGAAAGACACGAAAGACAGACAGAAAGACGACAGAAAGACAGCGACAGAGAGAGACAGACAGAGAGACAGACGGAGACAGACAGAAAGACAGACAGAAAGACAGACAGAAAGACAGACAGAAAGACAGACAGAGAGATAGACAGAGAGACAGAAAGACAGACAGAAAGACAGACAGACTACAGATATACATCAGAGATACACACAGACAGAAAAAACTGACCTGTGAACGAGTGGCCTAAAGCAAAGGCGCCTATGGTACCACATGTGGTGGCGTCAGCATCGGTCCAGGCGGTCCAGAAGGGAGGGAGAGGAAAGACAGGATGTCGATGCCGATGGCGGTGACAAAGTACCTTCAGATTGATTTCCTTGGAAAATATTCCCCTTTTTTTCTTGGAAAATATTCCACTCGTCCACAGAAAGTTGTTGCAAGAAAATTGATTATGCAAACCTAGAGCGAAAACTTAAAGCAAACCCTAGAACGAAGGCAATTTTCAACGCGGCGACAAAAATGATAAGCATGTATTATTCATCATTTGATTACGAGAATAAACAATAGCATGCAGTAATGCCAAAAATGATCATTTTGAAAGTAAATTTTTAAATTCTCCTTAAGTATTTGTTGATTTAAGTAACCAAAAGAAACTCCCCAAAATCGATTTTGATGTCTTTTTACAGTCCAAAACTGGATCATTTAAGTTACATTTCAATAGCATTTGTCATCATTTCACGCAGATGCGAGGCTAATAAAATTGTCCTTAGTGTATCAGTCAAAAATCAAGCATAATATTAAACATTCACCTTTTAGATAATGCGCCTTCAAGTATCATGAAAAACTGGAAGTCTATACTTTCTGTCTTTGAGAAAAGCCATTTTCCGCCCAGCAATGAATTGACAAGATATGAATGCATTTCGATGCGATGCGACATAATATGAATTGCTTGATTTTGACAAAGAACAGACGCGGCCATCTGAAAGACCGTAAGTTTCAGTTCAAGTATAATTATCCTTTCACTTCCTTTTTTTAATTAAAAAGATAAATAATGCTGATGTCAAATAAAATTATTTGTTAAACAACAGAAAGTTGGTATTTGGTACGAAATTGTATGGCTTTCAGTAGAGGTTATCACTCTCGAAGTTTTACCCGGAGACTCCGGATTTCAGCAGTGATTCCCGGACTTCGTGTTACTTGTGGAAATCTCCGGATTATATAATTTTTTTTTAAAATTTTATTTTCTTATTTAGCGAAGGAACTGTTAATAAAACGGCAACTTAGCACGCGCATTACTTAGTGTTACAACAAGAGAGCGAGGATATTCCCACAGGAGACCTCAATAATGAATAGTTATTGTATGCGAGAATGTATGAGAGAATAGGAAGAACAGGAAGAAAAAGTTACAGAGAGTAAGTTTGAGTGATTGATTTTTTGTTTCCGGGCGCGTCAACTGCTCTGGGCATTAGTCCCGTTAGTGTAGTGCATGTTTTTCTCTCTCTTCCCCGCTGGATGGCGAGATCCGGCGCTGACCTACCGTCGGCTAGTGGGATTTCCCCCTAGCCAGGACTCTCCCACCAGCGGGGCACCGCCCCAGCCGGGACAAGCTCTAAGCTCTTACACATGTTAGTGTAATGTGTGTGTAAGGGGAGAGAGGATGGGACAAGGAAGAGAAAGGAAAGATCGCGCGCGGCCCGTGGCCCGTTTGGTAGGGTACTGCTCCAGCATTCGCCTGGTGTTGATCGGAGAAACCACGGAAAACTACCGATCAGAGCAGCCGGCCGCTAGAATTCTCCTCCAGACAGCGACTGAATTCGACCTAGCTGAAAAGCTAGCGAGTTCTAGGTTGAGTACGGAAATTGCAGGGAATGATGGTAAGGAAAGAAAAAAAAAGATTGGTGACTTATTAAAGGCCCTGGCAATGAAAAAGTGAATAAATATAGTTGCAAAATTTAGAAAAAAAATCCTTCATGGTGTAGCCAGAATCCATGTTTTGTGTGTTCTTTTGTACTGAAAAATCAATTGACAGCAAAACGTCTCTCCGTCTGTCTGTGAACAATTTTAGCGGCTAAACGGTTAGGCCGATTTTCTCCAAAATTGATATTCCCCAATCGATCTGACTGACGTTGCGGCTCCTTGAACTTGAAATAGGTATTCTCATTTTGGGTGGTACTTTACATGAAGCCGCTGGGACATTTTCAAAATTTTAAATAAATGGCCCCAATATTTTTTATTAAAATTGTTATTGGATAAAAATAGTGTTGATTAGGATCTCCAAACTCAGCATTATTCTTCATTACTGAAATTCGTTCTTAATTTTCAGTGGTGAAAGCATTATTTAATTTTTAGTTTATATTGAAATCTCCTCTTTCTCGAGTTTAGATTTTTGAAAAAACAATCAAAACTCTATCAAAACATGTCAATTCAAACAATTACGATAACGTGTAGTAACACATAGACAAATGTCAAAATTTGTACTGCTAAATTAATAAAAGTTATGGTACTCACTGTCCAAAATTAGAATCATCTGATTTAGTTTCTCAAATCTCCATATAAAACATTCGCCCAGATTTTTTATCTTCTTCAGAAAAAATACTAGTCCCTCATTCTAGTGGAATTTTTCGTTCGTATTACAGTACTAAATGACAAAAAAATCTAATAAGTTGAAAACGTCAGTACAATTTCTGCTTTGCGCGCTGTCTGGAGTGCTGCACTGCTCTCTTTAAATGTCCTCTAGCTACGTGGCTAATAAAATGCAATAAACGCGTAATGAAAATCCGCTCACGTACACGCACCCAGGAGAGAATGCAGTTTGCGTGCAGGTATGCGCTCCGGAACGAGAAATTCAACTCTGTGCCACACCTAGCACTCCTACGCTTCCCTCTGTTCTCTTGCTTGTCTGTTGGATTCTCGCCCAGATGCTTCCTAACTTTATTATTATTATTATTATTATTATTATTATTATTATTATTATTATTATTATTACTATTATTATTTTATTTAGTCAAAAGTGTATGTGACGTATGGGGAGAAAATCTGCCACGCTTTTTGGGTTTCAGAATCCCTTCCCAACAATTTAAATATTAATAATTGAAAGATGAAAAATAATAATAATAATAATAATAATAATAATAATAATAATAATAATAATAATAACAACAACAAATTTAAAAAAGCGAGGAATTAACATTTCAAAAACTAGATATTTTCGTTGCCAAATCATTGAAAATAAATTTTTAACAGTAAAGGAACAAACAGATTTGATTTTTCTGCATTGTTAACAAAATAGAAACTCACCTAAGCTCTACTACCACTACAATCAAAAGGAAAGTTGAACAAAACGTGCGCATAGTGTGGCCACTTTATTATTATTATATTATTATTATTATTTATTCCTTTTTATTTCCTACTTGGGTATTGCTTTTCAAAGAAGGAAGCAAGACAAGGTGTAGAGTTATTGAAGCACGTGATTTTGTTTATTTAGTCATATACGGGTCAAATAAAACATTATTTTTAATTATTATCCTTTTAATTAACAATTTTCTCTTTATTTTTTGATGTCTATTATCCGTTTTTATAATATTTCAACCTTGTTATTTCTCCAAAAATTTGTTTTTGTGACAATTGTAGTTCAGCAATTTTACAATACATGTACCATTTACTACTATACGAATCGGGTTAATTTAAAATATGTTAATCGTTTAAACTTCATCATATACTTTTTTATCTATATAGTGTGGAAGAGTTTAAATGCAATTCAGGTTTCTTATGAACGAAAACAAAAGAAAGAACGGAAATACAAAGAGAATGCGACAGGCGTGCCCAGCATTGTAGATGTGATATATGAAGGGTCGTGCAAGATGCGGGGTTGTGACATGTGAAGGTGTTCCCTCCAATTAGTAAATAAAACATCAGAAACATTTCTTCCAAATATTGTATCATTACTTCTCGCCATTCAGAATAATATGCCTGTTGTTTTAGGATACAAAACATATTTTCCTTCGTAACCAAGTTTTGTTTCCGAACCGGATATACGAATTAAGCGTGAATGTTTATTCACTGGTTTCAATACAAGTGAAACAGACAGTTGAATTCTCCAAAAATTCAAACTATCTAATGTGGAATTAACTAGACACTCTTATTTTCCACTGATCTCGTCATCAGTAAGGCTTGAATATGAATAGTTAAAAAGCACATCTGAAAGTGATAATGTATCGAAGTCGTGAGGCTCTGGTATAATTGAACACACTAAATGTTCCTGAATAATTACTTGATTTCATCGAGTACAAAATTCATTAACAGCATAAGCCAGTTTTTAGGACCTAGTATATTTTTGGAGACGCTCGGCAACATCGCTTCGTCACTCCCCCTTAAGAGTCTGAGGAGCTCATCGCACAGCGCCAGTCCACGACATCGCCGGGGCGCAATTACTTTCTCAAAGCCCTTGTTAATTATAAGTGGTTTAAGTTTTATTTTGGTGCAGCGTCCCCCGCCACCCATCTCGTTATTAGTCAACTACCGCGCAGGCTGCGAGACAAACTCGTGCGCAACGTGAGCCTTCCAAAGGGCGTCTTGGGACATTAGGCGCACGCACTCCCATTGCGGGTCGTTGGAGCGCCAAGGCTGCTCGGTCGAGACCGCAAGCACGCTCAGTCCCCGCCACGCTGCTTGCTTCTTTCTCTGTTTCTTTTTTCTTCTCTTTTTTTTTCTTTTTCTTTACTTCTCTGTTCTTTCTTCTTTTTCACTTCCTCCCTGTCACTCTTTCTCTCTTTCTTTCACAATCTCTCTTTCTCTTTCTTTTTTCGTACAGTCCCCATACCCCCACTACGTACCGCTCTGCCATGAGACAGCAACTGAGAACGAAACCTTTAAACAACCGATCCGATCTGTTGGACCGGGAGTGGTAGCTCAGTGCATCAACTGATGTCACTGCAGCGCCTCTGACTGGGAGGTCCTAGGTTCGAGTCCTGACGGCGGCAGGATTTTCGACACTAGCTTTTCACCAGATCGAATTCAGTCGCTGTCTGGATGAGAATTCTAGCAGACGGATGCTCTGATCGGTAGTTTTCCGTGGTTTCTCCGATCAACACCAGGCGAATGCAGAAGCAGTGCCCTACCAAACGGGCCACGGACCGCGCGCGATCTACCTTCCTCTTCCTTGTCCTATCCTCTCCCCTTACACACACACTTACACAAACATGCACTACACTACCACATATTCCGGGAGACCGGTCGGGAGCTTAGAGCTTGTCTCGGCTGGGCGGTACCCCGCTGGTGAGAGAGTTCTGGTTAGGGGAAACCCCACTAGCCGACGGTAGGTCGGCGCCGGATCTCGCCATCCAGCGGGGAAGATCACCGCCATCTCCCGAGAAAAAATACATTACACTAACGGGACTAATGACCAAAGCAGTTGACGCGCTCGGAAACACGAAAAAATCAATCAATCAAATCTGTTGAGCTCAATGTTCTCATCCACGAAGTTGCAATGGCCTTGTAGATTGCTCTCCTTAATGAGTATTCGCCATATTTTATAAATGGTTAGCTGGGAAATACTGGAAGCCGATGTATTTCTTAAACTCCCCCTCAAAAAAAAAAATTACTCCAATAATTTCCATTAGTAGTTGGCATATTAGTGGAAAATATTAATCTATTAGCAAAGAAAACCCATTATGTCACTTCTTTTTGTTCTAATTTCTTTATTTCTTTGTTATATTATGCAATTTGTTGCTTCTCTACCTTTTTACTCGAATCATTATCTGTTCTTAGAACTTAAAATGTGGGGCAGCAAAAACGAAACTAAACCGGTGTGGGCAAATTTCATCAAAAATCATTTCTAATTTCTGGTAAGAACTCTTTGACTTCATGTAAATGGAAGATTAGAACGCTACGCTGCTGGCACATGAGCATCTATTCAAGAAAGCGTCATTTACTGTTTCCAAGTGAAAAATGTCTCACATCCCAGGAAAATTCCTAACAATTGATGAAATTGTATGTCCTTTATATCTATTCACATTGCCTACCAAGAAATTTACCCTATATTTTGTTTCATGATATTTTGTGTACGAATGGCTTTGGTAACAATTGTGCTCTTGATTGTTTGAGAAGACAGCAATCTTGATTGTTATCAATCAAACGATGAAATGGAGAAAACTCGTAAACGTAAACGAAAGGTGTCGAGTGGCTGCTGACCAATGCGCAAGCTCACAAACCGCGCGAGCGGATGATACACGAGTATGATACACATCTGCAACCGATCTGGAACTTTTCTCCCGGTCCTCCTAGAACTTTCATGAAGCTTCATTTATTGATTTGCGAATCCATACGAAAATGCTGTGAAAGATGACCTTATTCTTCCTCGGATATTCTGCTCCGATTGAGAAAATCTGTTGATCTTTGATGCTGTGCGATTGTCTTTGCTCTTTCCTCTTCTCCAGTTTCTCAGAATTATATTTATCGTCTAACTTCATCTTGGTTGAACTCCTTTCTTGACTGCGGACAGAAGGGATTCTATCTCCGCCTAGGCTTAAAATTGATGAAATTCTATACTAAAATGGAGGCCATGTACTCCGAAGGAAGTCTCCATTACATGAAGCGTACAAATTAAAATCCTTAACATTTTTGGCGACTCAAAAATTCACATAAAAAGTGTATTGTTGTAAAAATATTACTAAAGCATTTACTATTTAACATTACTATTTATTATTACATTTACATTATTTATTATTACATTTACATTATTTATTATTACATTTACTATTTAACAATTTTGTAGCGTTTGCATAAACACCTTAGGTTATTGTTAATTTGTGGGTTACTAAATAATTGTGTAACTTAAGCAGAGTTCAAAAAATATCGTGGAATTTGATGAAAGACAAAACTCGCGAAAATCGTACACCATTTTTCAATTTTTCGCATTCTTGTGAAAGTCAACATAAATGATTAACTGCTTTGATCTGACAATTACATCAAATCCGAAATTTACAAAAAAAAAAAAAATCTTTTGTTAACACATGATTATTTTAAAGAGACACAATATATGTCACTACTTATCGTGTGAAAGAGACTCAATGAAGTAGTAAGTAATGAACAAGCTTCCTTTGAAAGGTTACCATTAAGACAATCTCTACGTTTATTTACTTAATAAATATACAATCACATAATGTTTTTCAGCTGAGATTTGAATTATCATGAAAATAAAAAGGTTAAACCAGAATCCGTTTTATAAAAAAAATATTTTCTCAAAATTTTACGTCAAAAAGTCATTAAGATGGGCAATTGGATAAGCTGGATACTATTTTCCTATTACAAAACATAAAAGTGAATTTAATAATATAACATATATTTTTAGTTTTTTTAAACAAAGCTTTATATTTCATTGGAAGCTCTAAAATAAGATTGAAAAAGAGTTTTATTGGACTTTTACGGGACTCAAGACCTTACATCTGTGCCGAAAATTACAAGAGAAAATAGTTTAATGTTTGTAGTTTTTAATGCAATTAACCATTTTTACTTTCCTCCCTATAATAAAGTACAGAGGGAAAGGTATTGACATCATCCCAACAAGACTATCTTGAATTTTCGGTCATAAAACTCGTGTTTAATGTTCTTTTCAGCTGTAAATTCGAATCTCGTCAGATTTAAGGTCTGTTAGTGCTGTTCCAAAGATATTTAAGATTGAGGCAGGTGACGAAGAGATGCACGCAATTTTGAACCCAGAAAGGGGAAACCGGAAAGGGAAATTCAGAAAGGGAATTTTGAGCCCGGAAGGAAATTTATATTGAACCAATCCTACGCTACCATTATTAAAGACAGTGATCTCCTTCTCAATGCAACTGAAAATCGAAACTACACCATTTTTATCTAAGAAGTTCTTAGTATAGGAAAGTTCAATTTTATTTTCGAACTTCGTACATTGAAGACAGATCTCAATGCAATTTATCTCTTAATTTTATATCTTTCAACAATGCCATGTACTTATTTAAAAAATATATCTAATTGAGAAATAATTAGAGACCTGAAGACGAGGAGATGTTTCGTCGCACCGCTCATTCCCACTAGTTATGTATATGCGTACGTTTGTATTTAATTAACAAAACGGAACTTACTTTCTGGGAGTCTTCCGAATACGACAGATCCAACATCTTCCCCTTCGCCTCGCGCAAAAGTCACCCGTTCGTGCCCGCCCCGCGCTGTCCTCAGCGCGCTGCCTCCAGCTGTCGCTCCGGCGTCAGGCGGCACAAAAGCCCGGCCACGAGCCAGATATTAATATTCAGTGTTTTCTTAGCCCGCAAGAGAGAGCGGGTTAGGCAGCGCCTTCGCGCGAGTCGGCCCCGCTCGCTTCCTTCTCCGCGCCCACACGCCCGCCCCCATTCCCCACAAGCACTGCTTCTCCCCCCTTTCTTTCCAACCGGTTCCACAGGTTCCTCTTCACAGTGTCATCCTTATCGTCGCGTCAAGCCACGCTCCTTTTTATCACGTCACTCTTCTGCACCCTGGATTGTCGCATTACATAACCTCCAGGCCCGCTCCTCTCTGTGACGTCTCACTCCACTGTCTCTTCATACCCCTTTCAGACACATGTCGTTCTTCTCCCCATCACAAATATTCAACCTCGCGTCATGCAACACTCACACACCGCGTCCGCCACCTCATATCACGCGTTTTCTTGCCGAGACACGTTCTGTGCCTTGATTGATTGATTTTTTCATGTTTCCGGGCGCGTCAACTGCTCTGGTCATTATTCTCGTTAGTGTAGTGCATGTTTTTTTCTCGGGAGATGGCAGTGATCTTCCCCCGCTGGATGGCGAGATCCGGCGCCGACCTACCGTCGGCTAGTGGGGTTTCCTTAACTAGCACTCTCCACCAGAGGGCACAGCCCCAGCCGGGACAAGCTCTAAGCTCCCGACCGGTCTCCCGGGATATGTGGTAGTGTAGTGCATGTTAGTGCGTGTGTGTGTAAGGGAGAGCATAGGACAAGGAATGGGAAGGACAGACGGCGCGCGGTCCGTGGCCCGTTTGATAGAGTACTGCTCTGGCATTCGCCTGGTGTTGATCGGAGAAACCACGGAAACTACCGATCAGAGCAGCCGGCGTTAGAATTCTCCTCCAGACAGCGAATGAATTCGACCTAGCTGAAAAGCTAGTATCGAAAATCCTGCCGCCGTCAGGACTCGAACTTACGACCTCCCGGTCAGAAGCGTTCCAGTGACATCAGTTGATGCACTGAGCTACCGCTCCCGGTCATTCTGTGGCGGCGATGGTGTAACGGTTAGCGTATCGGGCTATTATACCCAAGTTCGCGGGTTCAAACCCGATCGAAGTCATGGAAGGCCAAAAAAATCCTTCGTACGCCTTCCTTCGGAGGGGAAGTAAAGCCGGCAGACCCATGTTAGTAGATTTACTGCATGTAAAGATCCTCAAGCCGAAATGAAGCCTCTGAGCCAAAATTCAAATAGCCTGTTACGTCGCCCAAGTAATACCTTCTTTCTCCCCTAGTAGGTGAAAGGAGCGTAACGAAATGTGCATGGTCAGACGGAAAAGCAGGCCTCATGGCCAGAGTGTTGCCTGATAATAAATTGGTAATAACAGTGGCTCCTCAAAATGATATTTGACCTCATGATAATACGTAAAATAAGGGATTCATTCTTCTCCGTCATTTCACGCTCCTCCCCGTCACGACACGTATCAATCCCGTCCAGTCCCGACGGCATTCCTCTCTCTCCTCTCCTCAAAATGATATTTGACCTAATGGTAATACGTAAAATAAGGCATTCATTCTTCTCCGTCATTCCACGCTTCTCCTCCCCGTCACGACACGATTCAATCCCGTCCAGCCCCGACGGCATTCCTCCTCTCTCTCTCCTCAAAATGATATTTGACCTCATGGTAATACGTAAAATAAGGCATTCATTCTTCTCCGTCATTTCACGCTCCTCCCCGTCACGACACGATTCAATCCGTCCAGTCCCGACGGCATTCCTCCCTCTCTCCTCTCCTCAAAATGATATTTGACCTCATGGTAATACGTAAAATAAGGCATTCATTCTTCTCCGTCATTTCACGCTCCTCCTCCCCGTCACGACACGATTCAATCCCGTCCAGTCCCGACGGCATTCCTCCCTCTCTCCTCTCCTCAAAATGATATTTGACCTCATGGTAATACGTAAAATAAGGCATTCATTCTTCTCCGTCATTTCACGCTCCTCCCCGTCACGACACGATTCAATCTCGTCCAGTCCCGACGGCATTCCTCCCTCTCTCCTCTCCTCAAAATGATATTTGACCTCATGGTAATACGTAAAATAAGGCATTCATTCTTCTCCGTCATTCACGCTCCTCCTCCCGTCACGACACGATTCAATCCCGTCCAGTCCCGACGGCATTCCTCCTCTCTCCTCTCCTCAAAATGATATTTGACCTCATGGTAATACGTAAAATAAGGCATTCATTCTTCTCCGTCATTTCACGCTCTCCTCTCCGTCACGACACGATTCAATCCCGTCCAGTCCCGACGGCATTCCCTCTCTCCTCTCCTCAAAATGATATTTGACCTCATGGTAATACGTAAAATAAGGCATTCATTCTTCTCCGTCATTTCACGCTCCTCCTCCCCGTCACGACACGATTCAATCCCGTCCAGCCCGACGGCATTCCTCTCTTCCTCTCCTCAAAATGATATTTGACCTGATGGTAATACGTAAAATAAGGCATTCATTCTTCTCCGTCATTCACGCTCCTCCTCCCCGTCACGACACGATTCAATCCCGTCCAGTCCCGACGGCATTCCCCCCTCTCTCTTCCCGTCTCGTCGCGATCGCTCCCGTCGCCTCCCGCCATCTCAGCGTCGCGTGCGTCGTGGATTTGTTGTTTCAATGCTCCGCCCGCTGTTTGCCCTGCGGTTCGCTGCGAAAGCTTTCAACGCGGGGAGCGCCGCGAGTGCGCAGGCCACGCTTCCACCGCCCGGGGCAATCGCTGCCAGGCGGCGCCTCGCAAGTTGCTATGCTTATTGAATGGCTCTGCCGCCCACATGGAGGAGAAGGCTGGGGTGAGAACCCAGTGCTACGACTGCGGATTTGAAACGTGACAGAAACTGAACCTCTTCGCACTGTGATTGTGGCATGAGCTCACAAGCAATATCCCTTTCAAAAATTATCGACCAATGCAAAGGGTTTCCGTATTTCAAGTCATGTAAACTCTTTTACCAAAAACATTTATATATTGCGACTTGGAATTCTGATAAATAATTGTTACCGTACGTTCTGGTTAAAATATTTTGTTTGGATGTCTTAAATGAGCAGACACTATTAGATGTGATTGCGTTTGCGTTTGTTCACTCAGTAGGAGAATATTACAGATAACGTACTGAGATTATGCTTTTAATTTCCAATCAATATATAAGTTTTATTTAAAAATATTTAAAAAAAAATTTTTTTCACATCTCATGGAATGTTCTTAAAAAATTACTTGCAGTCTCCGCTTCCCAAAAACGAATTCTTGTAGAAAATAAATATTTAACCAGAATGTAATTTCAAAGTAACTTTTTATGTACACTTAAGCACAAACTAAAGTAAACTAATTTATACTTAGTAATTTTGTAGAAGTTATAAAAACCACAGGTGAAGAATAATGTAAAAGAATGAAAAATACTCCTAGAATCATTGACAGAACAATAAAACTAAGAACTCAAAAAACTTAAAGAGGTCAGGAAAACAAAGAGAGGGATTTTCAGCCTTTCCTTGGTCACTTTGTCATCAGAGGGATTTACAGCCTTTCCTTGGTCGCTTCATCAGTCATTGGAAATCATTGTTCTCTTCACAATTATTATAATTTAAAAATAATTTAAACATGAGCTTGAAAAAATATTTACTGTTGATAATTTACAAACGATTTGCAGAACAAGTTTACAATAGAGCATAAGTGGCAAAACTCGTATGGGTATCATATAACCCAATTTGTTCATGTCATATTCAAATCAAAAAGTGAAGGTTTTCAGTTGTTGTTTTTACATTTTTGACACGTAGCTTTCAACTGTTTAGAACTTTTTTCAGTTACCCAATTAATAAATAGTTATTCAATTAGTTAATTCTATTTATCTTTCGGAATCAGTTTCACTGAGGACCCAACTCATCCATACAAACCACACCGCAAACCCGACTAACAGGTCGTTCTATCCAGCCTATTGTCCCAAATACGAACCTCATCCCCTTTCCAGACGGCTCGACTCCGGCCGATCCTCCCTCCCCCTGCCCCGGTTCCTCCTCCGCCTTCTGCTCGTTAATGCGGGGGGCCGCCGAGGGGCGGGCGGCGGCAGCAGCAGCAGCCTGGGCATTGTCTCGCAACTTGCCCCTCACGGCGTCGCCGGCGCCGTGGCGATACGCATCGCTCGGTTATGCACGGTCGTTCAGGGACACGCCCCCTCCTCCGCCACCGCTACCTCCGATGACCCCCCCCTCTCGCCCCTACTCGCCCGCCCTCTTGCGGAGTTCGGAGAGTCATCCATCAAAGGACGATAGCATCGGCGATGGCGAGCGACCGCCTCCGCCTCCCGCCCACTCCGACGCGCCGGGCCGCAGCTGCACAGTGACCGAGATTCGGGACCTCTGTGCACCGCTGCATACTTGGCAGCCATACGTGTTAACACCATTATTAGGGAACTTATTGTATAAGCGGTTGAAGTTTGAAAGAACAACCTCGGTAGCCATTTGATGAGCAAATCCTCTACTTGTTATCGGCCGTGTACCGTGCGTACTTTTTCTAAATTCACGAAATTAGTTATTTAAAAAAAATGTATTAATAAAAAATATGTTTTCGTCAAACACTTATATCGTATTCTTTCACTACTTAATCACTTGTTATTTTGGTTCAATTTATTCGATTGAAAGGTCTGTATCCCAAGAGGCAATTTTTCATTATCGTAGGTCATACCAACAGTGCTTTGGAAATTGTCGATAAATTATATGATATGTTTATCTGAGACCTTCCAAAGCGTGAGTGGTATTTAATAGGACTATTCCACGAATGAAATTATGTCCAACAAAGTTCCAAAGCGCGCCAAATATTGAAAATAACTGGAAGCTATGTTAAATTAAAAGAGGTTATGTTATAGTGCATACGCGGTTTATTGGACATCGACATAGCGATCGATGTACACCGCCTCCTAAGAGAGATGAGCCACAGTTCATGATTGGCCGGTAGAGAGAAGCGATGAGAAAAGTCGGAAAGAAAAGGTGAACAGTTTTTCGAGATACAGGCGCTCTGCTTGGAGCATTTTGTATGTATCGAAAACCCCTACTGGTTTTAATTTTACAGTCAATTGAAACTTAGCGTGAACAGTATTCTTTGTCTAACGAAAATAACCCCGATGGAATTCTCAAACAGTCTTATGTAATAGCGATTTATCACAAGAAACAAGTAGGAAAAGTATGAAATATAAAGTAATAGCAAGATTTATAACAAAAAATACTACCTAAATTTATTAAATTTATAATATAATGTCGACGTCTACAGCATTGCTCTTGCTCAGAGATGGAGATTCTAAATTTCGTAACTATTGCAAGTTCACAGCGGTACATTTTTTAATGTCATTTAGATAGATTTAGAGAATATGTAAGTTGTTTGAAAAACTGAAGGTTTTTATTTGTAATAAAAATAATTTTATTACCACACTGAACATGCAACCAACAGGGTTGACGACTTTCACATGGAATACGAAAAACCTTCTCACGAAATGCTGGGTACCTTAGACGTCCAATTCTCGTACATAATTACATAAGATAACAGGTGGCCCAATCCACTTAAAGTGTGTACTTATCTTGAATTATGTACTTTATATTTTTAGATAATATTCTTTAGATAATAGTTTTGTAAATTTCTTTCTAGATTTTTAATCCAATAAAACCTGAAAATGACAATAAACTTTTGTCGAATCGTCGGGGAGATGGGAGAAAATGTTGACACAAAAAGTGATTTTTTTTTGTTTTTATTCTCAAAAAATCACTACCTTTTCTTCTTCAAGAATGTATACACTTTTCTCAAATTCGAACCATTTAAATAGAATTTAAAACCCTCTGTGCACATTATATTAAATAGGTTACACCCATTTCCCCGTTCTAATTTTGTTTTCAATCACTGGTAGTGTGAAATTATTTCTTTTCTTCTGATAATTCTACTATTGCGAAATCCGGATACTATTTCAACAAACATCTAATACTATGAAGAGGATCACATCCACTGCAATTGTAAATACTGTTATTTCTATCGTTGCCCTGCAATGCTCACAAATTCTCTCAATGTTAGCACTAATTGGAATGATTGAAGCGTTGTCTCAACTGAATCATTTACTTTCAATTTAATCATGGGTTCAACATAAATTTATTAAATTTACTTTCAATTTAATCATGGGTTCAAATACAACATATTACTCCTTACCTGTTGCATGTGGACGTGTAATTCTATACAGAATCAAGATTCCTGGAAGTTCTATTGATTGAAGCCAAAAATTATATTGATGGGAACTATTATAAATGTTCAGCCTTTTTCAACAATAAAAAATTAACATTTATTCTTACATATGTTACAAATTCTTTTGATCTCATGAAATATTTTCAATGTGAACATAAAACCCGTACGGTTTTGAAACAAGTTGTAAGCTTACTATAGATCTTGATAGATGACTTCTCGGCTGACTAGCAGAATGTTGCCTATGGAATGCTCGTTATACCAGTTCTCGCGTCCTTGGCTAAACTAAAAATATTCCAGATTGTCAACGATATGCTATTAATGGGACTTAATATTTTCCCACAAAATTAATACGAGGTCGCGACTTTCTCTATGTGGGTTTCGTATGAAACACCTACTCGCGCATTGACTATTTTCAGCTATTTATTGAAAAAACCTTCATCAACGGAACTACTAATAAATGCCGTACATTATCATTTAAATTTTACTCAGCCTACATATATATATATATATATATATATATTCCCTTGAGACATAGAGTCAATTTTAATTCGAAATTCCAACAACAATAAAATTTTCAATACAATTTAACTCAATTTAAACAACACCAAGCTCTCAAACCTCAAACTAATGATAAATGTCACTATCATTTAAATTTTACCAGCCTACGCTGAAAATCCGTTCGCACCTCTCCAACAGCTTACGTGTGTTCGCTTCCATATTTCTCTGGAGACTGATTCCATGCGCCCTTCCACAAGATCACGGCTCTCAACGTACTCTCTACACCCATTTCATATAATGTGTTCGGGGCCGGGTCCATCAGCACAGCGCTATGACACCGGCATGGAATATTTCATCGTGTTGATCCGTTGTCCTAACAACGCGTTTTCTTTGACTTTCAAATTTCTAAACAATGCTACTATTACTAACACTGTATGCCGATTCTATCATTAAAACTAAACCCGAGGTTCTTGGCTTACATAACAGGATAATTTCGGGATATTTTATTCCAAAAAAAATCTTCTTTGGTGTATATTGCATACTTTGTAAAAATGTGATTCTCTATTGTCTTCGTTCACTGAACTTGTCTGTTTAAATTTCTGGCTATGCGAGTTGTGTGGAGTTTTGTTGTTAAGACAGTTCTTTTCCCCGTCAAAATGGGTAGAATAATGAAATTTGACAAACAAAAGTTTTATGCGAATCGTTTTAGGAAAAAAAAACGAGTGAAAATAAAGCTGATGTTTCCACGGAAACAATTGTAACTCATGGTGCAAGATCCAATCGACTTCAGGAAAAGTTATTTTCTCTAGCAGAAAAAGTGATTTTTTTCTTTTGAATAGTAGACAAAGTGATTACATGATTGTTACTATTAGTGTAGTGTCAAGTTCTTACAATATTTTGTTAAGTGTAAATATTAATGTACCAGAGATGTGTTGCCGTATATGTGGTGAGTGGTATGCATAGCCAAAATTAAACACGCTTTTTCTTCAAAAATAATTCTTTTACATTCAAGTGCAGTTTTCTCAAAAAGTATGTATCCTACATATATGAAACTTGGTAGACATATTAAATGTTACCATTAGTTGCTTATAAACTTTACATTAAAGTGCCATGTTTAATTTTTTTTAAAATCTTGCTATTTTAGGGCGGTAAAATTTTGAAACAAATCTTTCATTGTATACACAATCCTTTTGTTCATTAACTGGGCTTAACAGCATGTAGAACAATAGTTTAGATTGTTACAAATTGTATATCGAATTACATTTAAAACATGAACTTTGTAACATTAAGAGTTTCTGAGAAAATGCAATAGAATGAAGTACTACGCATTCACTTCTCACTCGCTGTGTATAAATAAAATAATTATTTATGAAAAAAGATATTACATGAAATTTTGATATTACACATTAATCCTATAGAAAACCTACAATTGCTGGAAAGAAAGCTAATTTTTTCTTCAATTCAGATGATGTACAGATTTATATTACGGAAAAATTGGAAGTTAAAATGAAGCTAAAATGTACCATCTACCCTTAAAGAAAATTGTTTTTAACAAATGAATCTGTTTTTCATGTAATTCGTGTAAATAAACTGTCTTTAATCAAGTGCGACTATTTCCTAAATATAAACATTTAACCAAGTTAGACTTAACCTAATCAAAATTGATCAGATTTCATTTGGTTTGTTTAAAGCGATAATTACGAGCGATTTGCTGTTGCCCGGGTCGCCGTTGTCAACGTGTAAGTCGCCACGCACGAGTGCAACAGAAATTCTCAATTGCGCGCTTTAATCTTCAAAATTGAAGTAGTATTTCACTGATAGTTACGGAAATAATGATATACTCGTTTTCAAAGGTGTGAATTAAAAAAAGCATTAATTTTCTAACATATTTTAAAGAGAATGAATATTCATGTAATATAATGAATATTCTATACGTATTTATTTAGCTAAGCATCGCATTTACGCTTTCTCTTTGGTACAGTCCCAACTCACGTATATCATTAAATTCATAATATCACATGAAAATACGATCCAATGCAAAATGATAAATGAATATTAAACATGCAAATAATTCATGGATGAACTTTGACTACGACGCATCACGTTCAAATCCACTGTGGTTGCCTGTGGATATCCTCTCCACGAGCCATCTCTCCTCTCGCTGAAGCAGCCACAACGCGGCGTCTCAGAACCTCCCATAGCAACCTCTGATGCTTCTCGACGCTCCAAACTTGGTACCTCCCTCCCCTCCTCATCCTCTTTCTCCTCCTCTTCATCCTACAGCTCCGTGATGAAGAGAAGGTCGGGCAACTTGAGATCCCGGCTTCGAGTCCGGCGGTGGGGCGGATCGATGCTTCAAGTTCCGGAGTAGCGCGCGCGGCGGAAGTGATTTTAGGTTGGCCAACTTCCGACCCGATAGTTCGCCGGGCGCGCGGACGCTTAAAGAGACGGTGAGGGGGGGGGAAGTAATGAAGGTTGGGCGGCGCGAGGCGGGCGGCGGGGGGGGGTGATGGGGGAAGGAAGAGGAGGGGGGGAACGGAGGGAAAGCGGTGGGGGGAAAAGGGGATGGAGGAGGCGGAGAAGAAAGGGGAAGTGAGGGGAGGGAAAGGAGGGGGGAAGAGGAGGAAAGGGCAGGTGGGAGGAGGAGGAGGAGAGAGGGGAGGGAGGAGCAGAGGCAAAGGGGGCGGAGAAAGGGAAAATGTAGAAGGAGGAGGTGAAGGTAAAGAAGAAGAGGGCGGAGACAGAAGAAATACTGAAGTGGATGCGGAGAAGAAAAGGGGAGACGAGGAAGTGAACGAGGAGGGAGAAGGAGATGAGTGGGAGGTCAATGCGGAAGAAGAGGATAAAGTGGCAAAATAAGGATTGGAACTAGTTTGTTTCCTATTTTCTGGAGTCTGGGCTAGCTTTCCGGGTTTCCCCCTCCTCCTCTTAGTGCTGTTATCGGCACCGAACAGACCTACAAGGGCCTCCGTTGAAACTCCGCTCATCTTTGACATTCCCAGTCAAGACACTAAACGCTCCCCAATATCCTATACCTCCATCTCGTTTCTTCTTGTTTTTAAGCTTAAAATTGAGCCCTCTGCAGTCGCTTAAGAAAAATACAGTAGGTTCAGAATATTTACAAGATAGCATATGACCCACAGTATACAAAATTCTAGTTTAAGATACAATACTATATTTAACGTTTACAATAGAATATACGTAGTTGATAAATCTTTCATACCGGTGAATGAGCTGATAAGTCATAATCACTTACCTTTACAGGAGAGTAAAAAAAAACATTTAAAATTAATTTAACAGGGATTAATGATATTCAAACATAGATAATATTTAATTCTTATTACTTACCACTTATTCACCGGGGCCAAATAAATGAGAAAATACTCATCGGTTTGTGTCTATGGGGGTGGAAAAAATTTTTGAGTAACTGTTTTTAACCTGTTCATTGACAGTTTGCTCACGGTATTTACTAGTTCAACATCGCAACTTTACCTTTGTTCTGAGCCTAGAGATCCAGTTATACAATTATACACCCAAATTGCCTTCACATATCACACACGTAATTTTTTCCAAAATCGCGGAGGTCTGAGTCGGGCAAGGACGAAAAGGAAATGTTAAATTTGAAACAAATTCTACAAATAGTTTAAGCACTTGTGTTGTTCACAGATGACAGACAGACGGACAGACAGACAGGCGTTTCACCATAAAAACCTTTTTCGGTATCAAGAACCCACAAATCGTGGGTTCTGAGAATATGTGTTAAAAGGAAGTAATTTCCTACATATAAGGACAATATTAATCCATTTATTTGTAACCAGAATCCCGCAAAAAGAGTTTTCTTCAAAAAAACTTCATTGTTTTTTCCCGCTGCATTAAAATACTTTATCTATACTGTGTAAGCAGTAGCGAGAAAGTAAAGATTGAACTTTTGTACTCTGTGCATGCCATGAATAATCAACTTTTACTATTGGCTGTCTAAAAGCAAATTAAGTCGGTTAAAGATATCGATATACCCCCAAAAATAGATTTTGAGAACGTATTACAGAATAGTGTATTCTGCAACGAGCGTTGAATGATGGCTATAATTCACGAGTGGATGTTTCCGACGCGAGCGACGTAGGAGCGGGTGTCGGAATTTCCACGAGTGAATAATAGCCATTCTACGCAAGTAGAAACTATACTTTCTCTACGACTTTGATATTGATATTGATTCATCACTATTACTGCTGGAAGAATCCATAATTATAAATCAATGTGAGCGTTTTAACCTTTCAAAGTGGCCACAATTATGTGAACTCGCATACTGTTTCGTGGTTCACCTGTCTTACGATAGTTGTGGAAGAGCACGCAGCGCCTCTGTAGGCGACTGCGAGAACCCTAAGTCGTTGTGTAATGAACTAGGACGAATGCGATTGGTCGACAGGTGGGTTAGAATAATATTCTCGCACGGCTTGTGGAATTGGCATGGTTACTGCATCCGATAACATGGAGAAATGAATACATTCTGCTATAGTCGTAGAGAATGTAATTTACTACATAGAGGGGGCGACAAATCCACTTTTATGGAGATAAGGTGTAACAAAATGACACTTACTACTAGGGTCATGGTCATTAGTTCCGTAAGTTTTGTGCATGATTTTTTCTTGGAAGGTAGCGGTATTCCTTCCCTGCTGGATGGCGAGATTCAGCGCTGACCTACCGTCGGCTAGTGGGATTTTCCCCAACCAGATATCTCCCACCAGCAGGACACTACTCCAACCGAGATAAGTTCTAAGCTCCCGACCGGTCTCCCGACGTATGAGGTAGTGTGGTGCATGTTAGTGTAAGTGTGTGTAAGAGGAGAGGATAGGACAAGAAAGAGGGACGAAAGATCGCGCGCGGTCCGTGGCCCATTTGTTAGGGTACTGCTCCGGCGGCATTCGCCTGGTGTAGATCGGAGAAACCATGAAAAACGGTCGATCAGAGCAGTCGGCCTTTAGAATTCTCTCCTAGAAGGTCTAGCTGTTAATCGACCTAGCTGACCTAGCGACCTAGCTGACAAGCTAGTGTCGAAAATCCTACCACCGTCGGGATTCGAAACTAGCACCTCCCGGTCAGAGGGATTGCCGTGACATCAGTTGATGCACTAAACCATCACTCCGGGTTTTCGTTTCAATATTATATAACTTTTTTGTATATTAAGGATATAAGTACGTATACGAGGAAAGTAAAAGGAGATGCAGTGACCACTACTCAGCACGTGACAGCAAACAGCGGGTCATTAGGGGCGCTTTCAAATTGAATACGCGTGGAATGCGCTCACAATATGGAAAAGGGAGAAAGCTTAACCCACGCGTCGCAAGAGGACAGGGTAGGTGCCACGCTGCCAGATTGATTGATTGATTGATTGATTTTTCATGTTTCCGGGCGCGTCAACTGCTCTGGTCATTAGTCCCGTTAGTGTAGTGCATGTTTTTTTTCTCGGGAAATTGCGGTGATCTTCCCCTGCTGGATGGCGAGATCCGGCGCCGACCTACCGTCGGCTAGGGGTTCCCTAACCAGGACTCTCCCACCAGCGGGCACCGCCCAGCCGGGACAAGCTCTAGCTCCGACTGGTCTCCCGGAATGTGGTAGTGTAGTGTATGTTAGTGTAAGTGTGTGTGTGTAGGGGAGGATAGGACAAGGAATGGGAAGGACATATCGTGCGCGGTCCGTGGCCCGTTTGGTAGGGTACTGCTCCGGCATTCGCCTGGCGTGGATCGGAGAAACCACGGAAAACTACGGATCAGAGCAGCCGGCCGCTAGAATTTTCCTCCAGACAGCGATTCAATTTGACCTAGCTGGAAAGCTAGTGTCGGAAATCCTGCCGACATCAGGACTCGAACCTAGGACCTTCCGGTCAGAGGCGCTGCAGTGACATCAGGTGGTGCACTGAGCTACCGCTCCCGGTGCCACGCTGCCAGAAGATGTGACGCGAGACCATGGAGTGCGCCAAGGGGAGGCGCCGGGGTCACGGGGATCCTGTACAGACGGGAGGGCGCAGCAAAAGGGTCATTTTTATTCCGCTATGGCGCGAGCGTGTGTGGGAGACCGGAAGCTAGCGGGTATGAGCAACTGGCTGTCCTACGATGTTTGATAGATGGCAGGTGCTAACCGGGAATGATCACTCTGGCAATAGATGTACGCCTCACATGTATATACAGAGTGTTCAGGGAGAAAACTTCGAAAATTAGATAATAAGATCTTAAGACGCTTTTAAGCATATTATATCTAATAAACTACTTGGGTATTCTGAATGACAAAATATGGTTGGAAGAAATGCTTTCGAGGCAAAAATTTGCTTTGCAGAAGCATAGAGACATACCAGAAAAAATGTTTATTATTTAGAAAAGAAATGAAAATATTTGTTACAGAAAAAAATTAACAAAAAAAAGTACCCAATTTAAACAATTTGACTGCTTTTTTATTTATTGATTAATTTTTCTTTCTGAACAAAAAGTTTGGTTTATTTTATAATTAATACATAATTAACATGCTTCTGGATCATTTCTATGCTTCTGCAATGCAAATATTTGCCTAGAAAGCAGTTTTTTAAACCACCTTTTGAGTGCTTATTGCGGATGAGCCATTCAGAATATCCAAGTAGTTTATTAGACAAAATATGCTTTAAACAGTTTAACCTCCCTTAGACGACCGCGAACGTGGGTTTTTCCAATAATTTTAGCTGTCACTGCGTTTCACTCCATTTACTCAACGTTGCTGTCTGTTCACCTCGCTTTGAGTATTGTCAAATAAAACGCTTGAAATGCCAACAAAAAACATAGTTGGATGGCTAATCAATTGGCAAAATTGTTACCTGCTCTTCTTTGGCGAATATTTTGTTCTGTATTGTTCAACCACGACGGCGATGGTGTAACGGTTAGCGTATCGGACTGTTATACCTTAAATTTGCGGGTTTGAACCCGATCAAAGCCGTGGATTTTTAAGGGCGAAAAAATCCTTCGTACGCCTTCCTTCGGTGGAGTAGTAAAGCCGGCTGTCTCATGTTAGTATATTTACTGCATGTAAAAGATCCTGAAGCCTAACTGATGCCTCTGAGCTAAATTCAAATCGCCTGTTTTGTCGCCCAAGTAATACCTCCTTTCTCCTATGGTTGGTGAAAGAAGCGTAGCGAAATTTGCATGGTCAGACAGAAGAGCAGGCCTCATGGCCAGAGTCTCGCCACGTAAAATAAGGCACATTCAGTTCAATTCAATTCAACCACCGATTAATTATATTTAATACCTTCACTGAGATTTTCTCAATTTTCTAAGCACTTGAAGACGCTAATACTTGGGTATTTAAACAATCTTTTCACTTTCAGTATCAAGACTAAATTGTCACGCGACCATATCTTGCAAACTCTAGCCAGCGTCTTCCAAAACAAACCTGACTCCGTAACAACCCTCTCTATTGCTCAATTTTTCCCCCTTACGTGCTAATACACTCGTTTCAAGTTCTATTTTCATTTCGTAACAATTCGTCGCGTCAAATCCTCCACAATCCCACATACATGAATTGCGAACCCAATAATATAAAGCTTAAAAAATAAGACATTTTAGCGTAACACTCTAATTCGCAATCCTCCTTTCCTTCCTCAGCCTACAAAAAGTATTTGTGCAAATTTTGAGAGCAATTGTTAAAAAGTTTTATTGAACAATTGTTAAAAAGCCGTGGTTAAAACGTTTTTGTAGAATATATAAACACGCACATAAATATAGTTAATATACATGTATAAATTCATTCATGCATTCACAGACACACATTTACTTTTTATAATAGATTTAAAAACTCATTTGAATGTTTTTATAGTTACTAATAACGTTCGGCCACAATGTGTAGTCATTATCTAGTACGTAAGAGTGGTAATGAGAAAGTGAGGACACTTATCGCAGGAAGATGATGCATTTCGTCAGATAAGTGTAAAGGAGAACTTACAGAAGGAGCGTGCTCCCACACTCGACAATGTTTCATCGGCTTTAAACGGGAGAGTCACAGTACGAGCAGAGTCCGAGAAGAATGAAAATGGTTGTGGGTCTCCATGAAACCAGCACGAAATGTTTTGGACAAAAGAGAAAATATTGGCAAAGAGGTAACCCGCGAGTGCCGGCAATAGGTAGACTCACGCCAGTGAGTATCTCCCCGCAATGTATCTCTCAGATATACCTGCAACTTTTCGTAAATGCGAATGGTCTAAAGATCAATTTAGTGAAATATATATTTCATTCAGTTTTTACATGTCCCACAATGTAATTGTTGTACACTGAAGAATTCTTATTTGAATAGCAGTATTAGGTGAGAATCGTAAAAATCGACAAAGTACTCGCAAAAATTATTAAACCTCCTTTCATCCTATTAAATATATTAACAAAATTTCCTCAAATTATTATGGCAGGTTCGAAACAAATGACATCTTATTTTTTCACAAAAATATTTAGGAAGTCTTTGTCTTTTTTCTATTTTGCAAGGTTCCCATTTTTTTCATTTCCCTAGACACATCACTTGCACATCTTCTTTCTCTTTGGTAAGAAAATGTGACAGTCGATTGAGATAAGACAAATTATTACATTTCTGAATAGGCACTTGTCATAGACACGGCTGAACATAATGCAATCATACTCGTACGTACCGCTGAAGCCATGAGCTCACAATGCACTGGTGCCCATAGCACCCAACATATACGACAGATATCGCGCAGCGCAGCGGTCAAGTTTCAGCATTCTCACGGGAAATGATTCGGCGAAAGGATAAAAATAAAAGATCAGGCGGTTTCAGAAATGTACAATGAAGGTATACATGAAATATCCGACAACTAATGCATCGCAATAATTCAGGAACATAAAATACCGTGGCTTGGATCTCGCAGATCTATTGCTAGCATTTCCGAATTAAATTAACAAGATACAAGGGAGGGAATATTTACGTTAGAATGGGCAGAAATGTTCCGTATGTTTAAGTGAACACGTAAAAAAGTTTAGTGTAAATTACAAAAGAGTTACCTAAAGATTCTCTTTCGTAGATTAACCATGAAATTTTGTGCTTCTTGTGTTGTCTATCCCTAATACATAATTTACTACTGCAAAACGGGAATCTAATTAGATAGAATAACTTTACACGACTTTAAGAATGCTTATTGCAGAAATTACACTAGTATATAATTTTGTATGGTTGATTTGCAACAGAGAACATATACAATGCGTAGCAAAATGACATGAATAACAAGTGAACGAGAAAATTATACTTCGTTATTTGTATGTGTTAGGAAATAATAAGGGAAAGTGGTATATATGAAGAGTAATTTGCTGCATTTTGTATGAATAATAAAGGTAAGTAAAACGAATAAATCGAAAGAAAATTAAGCTAACAGAACTGAGAAAAGTTAAAAGAAGCAAATGAAGACGAAAGCAAGTAACTTAAAAGATAAAGAAACATGTCTAATAGAAAAAGGGAAGTAGATTAAGTACAAAGAGAAAGAAAAATTATAGTCCGTGAACAAGAAAGGTATCACATGTTAAAAAATATCCTTTGGCAAGAGAGCGATTTTAATCTGAGCTGAGAAGTTTATTTCGTGAGTCACAAAATAACATATTTTACTTTATATACTGGCAACTTTGGCAACTACCTGATTAATTTTTTACAGGTAAAATTCTAAGTTTTAACCATATTTCTTTACTAAAAGGTACGAACTATAAGATTTATTACTTTTCTTATGAATTGACATTTGATGACGAAGTTGAAAGATACATATTTATAAGATAATAAAGCTAAAGAAGATGAAGAAGCGGCAACAGAAGCAAGAAGAAGCAGGAGCACCAGCAACAGAAGCAAACGAATAAGCGAAAGTAGCGGATCAAGAATCAAAAGAATCAGCAGCAGAAGCAAACGAATAAGCAGAAGAGTAGGATTAAGCAACAAAAGAAGTAGCACCAGAACCAAGCAAAAAGGAAAGTAGAATAATAAGCATCAGCCGACGAATAAGCAACGAGGAAGCAGCAGGGGAAGATGACGATATTTCAACTTCCGTATAGATCCGCTACCCAGCAAAGCGACTCAGGGCATAGCGCGCTGACTTCGCATTCGGGAGGCCCAGGTTCAATCCCCGAGCGGCGGCCATACTGACCGGGATTTTCATTGTTTCCTTCGGTCATCCAGACGAATGTCGGGATGATTCTACTGAATGGCTAAGACTGCGAAAAGTCACGTAGATTAAGCGAATTCGAGTCTTGGCGGGTTTCCGATTGGGTGACCGACTAGGAACCCCAGGATCTAACGGTGCCGAAGTCAATTGCCCTTTACGAGACATATAATGGCTTTTTTTCAATTTATTGTTTTCTTGATGATATTTGCATAGCTCAGTTACATTAACTCTACATTCGTTTGTTGACCTACTAACTCAACTAAAATTAATTTTACAACTAGCATTGTGGTTGAGGAAACCTAATGGGCACCAGTAATCAGTTTCATTTCGAAAAATTGTTGTAGGAATATATGGAAAGGGTACTTATTTTGATTCTTGTGAATGATGGGATTCAGGCTAGTTGAATCCGGTTAAATTTGGTATTTGCATAGGTTGGAGTAGAATAGTGTGGATAGGTACAGAATGTACTGGATTGTGGGTTGGGGATTGAATTCTTTATGACAGCTCTGCTATTAGAAATGAACCATGGTGCGTTGGTAATTCTCCTTAGGAACTGATTTTGGATGATACATATAATGGCTAAATACAGATACAAAAAATAGATCCGCCACTACCTGACTCACCGCGTGCCACGTGCTAGCTTCGTTGGCAGCGGGCGACGTAACCTCCATCGAGTTGCCGAGGAACAGTGGGCCGAGGTCGCCAGGAAACAAGGGGCTGTTGTGGCCGCATTATGGCCGCAGGCAAAAGAACCGAGACGCGGGATAAGAAAAGAATACCCACGCAGAGAGCCCTGATGTGTTTTGTGAGGCGAGAAAGGTTTGCGAGGAAAACGAACAGAAGTCAGCCGCAACTGTAAAGCCGTCCCGAGACAATGCGTCTGCGATAAGTTCACGTTGTAGTAATTGCACCGATCACGCAACTAGCGCCTCGGCGATTCGATTTGTCACGGGGGCAGCTGTAATTTCGCAACTGTCCCCATTCCGTTTTTGTTGCTACATGAAGAGCGCAATCATACGGTAAGAAATTAATGGCGGGCATTCTCTCAAAGGAACTGTCCCCGAAGGTGGTGTGGCGATTATGTTCACGATTTGAATGGGTGACTGGCCATTAATTCTGTAGACGTCATGCATAAAAGTAATGCATAACAAGTAGTCCCGAGAACATTAAGTCCTAGTTACACATTCAGGTGTATGCTTTAAAATTAAATTTCGTTTTTTCTTTTGAGAAGAGAATTATCATCAAGAATATTCTTTGTACTTGACGAATGAAACTCATTTGTTTCCATTTAAAAATAACTTTCATCTCAAAAATATAAACTTTAAATACATATATTTTGGGGAACTCATTTCCAAACAAAAGTTAGAAATCGATTAATTTCCAGTAGTATGCTAATTAATTTATGTTCAATAACATTTTTTTTAGTTTTAATAATACACAAAGTTCATGTTCGAGAGCAACGAGTCTAAGATGACTTTCGCCGCTAATTCAATACTGGTTAAATGCCATCATCAAAGATAAAAAAGAAAGTTCAAAAGTCACAATGTTTTAGTTATATATTTACGTGAATATGAAAATTTACAATAATTGCTATTTATCAATATATACAACAGCAAGAAGGTGAGATATTACGTTTTGCCAGGAAGTGAAAATTCGACAATAATGATATGAGCGTAATTGCTTATTTTGCTAATAAATTTAATCATAGGACTCTAATCTTACCTAGCTTCAAAGGAAAGTAGTGGTCTAAAGAATAGCTCAGACGTCTCATATTAGTTCTAGCGATTTTGTAAAACCAGTAGCGGTTTCTGGTGCCATAATTCTGCACTCGCATTTCAATCTTACCTCTAACAACTAGATGAAAATATATTGACCGCTAAGCTTTCCCGCCATTTTTTTCATGATGTGTTGGAAATGAACGCGAAAGAAAAGCTGGTTTGTTCTCGCACTTGAACTACAGCCATATTCTGTACATTACGACTATTGCTACGGAGATTACATTAAGAAGTCCTTTCATTGTGTAAGAAAAATATTTTCCCTAAAAAACATTTATTATTTGGAGAAATGTTATAAAAGATCACTTGAAACATTTGTACCATCAAATAACTAAATCATAAAATCATAAAGTACTTTCAAATGGGAGATTTCATGCAATCAAAATGACGATGTTGTAATGCCACTAGTATTTTTATACGGGAAGGGGGGCGAATACTGTTAGTATCCAGCAAACTTGATTTGTTCTTATAAATAATTTTTCCACCATAAATCAGATATTTTTATTTGCTGATTTCTAGTGATTTTTAACTTCAGGTCACTCGTGACAGTCATGAACTTTATGCTCCTTGCGTGTTCTCGAAATGTTCTCAGCATGTTCCCTGACATGTCAATATCCAAAATACACCTTCTTTCAAATAAACAATAAAAATATTTTCTCACGAGGGACCACCTTCGAGCGATTTTCACAACCTGTACTACAGAATGGGAGGTACCCTTCAAACCTGTAATAGAAAATCCAAAAAAGAATAATTACGTAAAGGCAAAAAGTACCTTAACTCTTGTACTTTAGGGGAAGTAAATACCCAATTGAAAGGGCGTAGAACTCATTTTCGAGTTATACACGAACGTAAAGCGAATTCCAGAGTGGCCTGTGCTGCGGGTTGCATGTGGGCATACTTTTCCTTCTATACCATAAAAATGAACTTAATTTGTCTCCTGAAATCTGATTGTCACAGGCCTGAGAATAATTCTCTAACGGAAATAAAACGCATACTAATTTTTGTCTGTTTTCTTATAAAAAAAAAAATTTTTTTATATTATTGTTGAATTGAAAAGGAGATGGATTCTAACATGAAAGTAAAATTGTTTATAAGAAGAAAATTTACAAATGTTCATATTTCCGGAATTCTAATAACTGCTTCCTGTATTCTACTGTAGATGGCTAAAGAGAGGTTAAACGTTAAAAGAAATATTCGTTCAATTAAATATTTGCTTCCACACTTTTCTAACATTTTGGCAAACCAATTCCTTAAACTGTGCAAACATCTTTCTGCGTTGCATGCGACCCCAGTAATCGTGCCTTTCTTCGCCATCTCGCACACCACTGTTCGCACTCTGCGAAGAGCTTTCTCCGGCAGCGGAGGGATTTCAATGCAAAGTTGTTTCGTTTCCGCGCCGGCCCGAGATCGGATTCGCACCAGAAGTCTCCCCGCTCGCCGAAACTCGGGAAGCCCCTCCAGTCGCCACGCTAGGCGACAGCGGTGGGGGCGAAGCGACGGAAGCGACGCGGCCGGGGCCAAGCGGCACGCCGCGGAAACAAAGTAACGGGACGAAGTAACCGAGTCGAAATTACCAAGACGAGGTACCGACACATAAAGCATGGGATTAACGGCCGGGGATGAAGGTGTAAGCCAAAATAATGGGGGCGAAATAAAAGAATGAAATAAGGGAATGAAGTCAGATGATTCATAGCATGCTTAGGGTTGACTTACAGGACAGGAAAGAAATGGAATGAATGAATTGTAGAGGACGGTGTGTCAGGCAGAAAATAGCTAGGAAGAGGGACTTTAGAAAGAGACAGAGGCTAAGAACTGTGGTAGACGTAAGAAAATGAACGGCAGGGTCAGCGCCTGAGGAAAGGGGGTCGGCCGCGAGGGTTGTCATGGGATGGCGGTGGCGAGGCAAAAAGATGGAGGCGAAGACAAAGGCGGGGCGAGGGCAAGAGAGTAAGGGAAGGGTGAGAAGAGAGCGATGACGAGGGCGACGGCAAGGACGAGGTCAAGAAAGAGGTAAAGTCGAGCGTAAGGACGAAGCGAGGGCAAAACGAAGGCGAGGCAAGGCAATGAGAAAGCGTAAGCGAGGACAACGTGAAGCAAGATGAAGATGAGACCGAAGGTGAAGCCAAGGTGAGTATTAGGGCGAAAGTGAAGGCAAGGGCGAGGACGAGAACGAGAACGACGAGGGTGAGGACATGGGCGAAAGCAAGAGTGAGGGCAAGGATGAGGGCAAGGGCGAGGGCAAGGGCAAGGGCAAGGGCGAGGGCAAGGGCGAGAGCGAAGGCAAGGGCAAGGGCGAGGTCGAGGGCGACGGTCCAAGGGCGGTGCGCAGGCGGGAGGGCGGGCAGCCAAGAGGCGCCCCTTGGGAGGGCGCGGTGCGAGTTTTCACTCCAGCGCTTTCTTACGCGACCGATTCGCGCATCCCTTGTGCAGACGTCGGATCCGTTTTTGCCTGCCGCGCACGGCGTTCGCCCCCGGTTTTACGCCGACAACCCGCTCGCCGCGCTGCGCCGCGCCGTCATGTCTGGTGCTGGCGGGCGTCGGGGAAGGGACCTACCCACCGCGCCGGCCGGATCAGCTTCTATGTTTTATGGCCAGCGCCCCTGGAGCGCCTAATGATAAATCATCATCCCTTAGATACATTAGAGATCGGAGAAGGAATGTTAGACAAATCATAAATTGTACCCCCGAAGAAGATGGTAAATAGTTACCCTAAACGAAATGATTTATGAGTTAGAAACATTATAATTCCAACATAAAAAATATATTTTGAAAGGTTATTTAGGTCCCATCTCACTACCCACACTACTTTTCAACCAAATACGTGATTTTTTTAATTTTAAGGTTGGAAGGAATTAAGAGATAAGAATTAGAAAGATTTAAAAAATGATACTTTGTAACGAAATTCCAAAATCAAAATATTACTGGTGCAGCAACAATGTGAACAAATGTATAATAAATAATAAAATAAATGCCCAGAACTATTGCAGTCATTTTCGAAGTAAATTTCAAGTCAAGGTGATTTACAGGTGGGAAAATGATTTTTATTTTAATTGTATCTCAGCTGTTGAAAAATCTGAAAAATTCACGACAATTCCTGTTTTAAGAGGAACGTTTAAGTTTTTTAGCATGTTCCATTGTTTTAGACAAAATAAAATTATTTTTTGTCTTTTTCCCAAAAACATTTTTTGGGTTTGAGTTTGGAACTGGGAAAATATAAAAATTTTTTCTGGTAGTGTAAATTGTTTTCTTACTTATAAAAAAATTTCAGTCAGATAAAATAGTCTTAAGTTGCCAACAAACACGTTTCTGGCGAGTGTGGGTGGTGGGACGGAGGTTAAGAAACCTTTGAAAAATATTATTTTTATGTTAGAATTATAATGTAACTACTCATGCGTCATTTGGTTTGGGGAAATTTTTACCGTCTTATCCAGGGGTGCCCTTAGGGGACTTAAACTGGAGCAGTTACACTTCAAGTGCATGATGGCAGAGCCCAAGAAAAGTGAAGTTCCTGACACTTAGTTATTTTTCAGTTACACGAAGGAATGGGTTTAAAATATGGTATATAAAAAAACCTTTTATCCTTATATAGTTCACAAGACAAGCTATGTAGAGAGTAAATTACTTTGTTTTAGACTGAAACAAATGTGTCCGTTATTGATAAACCCCTTTTTGCCAATTCATTACTTTTAGAATTTTTTTCTTGTACGGGAATTTAGCCTTTCTATTAAAGATGATGATGTCATCATCAAACATATTATGTTTACATTCCTTTGGATAATCTTGCCTTCACCTTCTTTTGTTTTTATATACGAGATTAACAACGAAGTGCCAAGACATCAGAACCAAGAGCCATTTAACAGCCAACACTACTCACAGACGTGACCTGCTTATATAAAATGGTATTTCCTGATCTACAAAATGATTAAATTACATAGAAACATGAACACTGAATAAAAGAAAATATTTTGATAAAAGAAAGATCATATTATGTAAAATAAACAACACAAAAAATACTAAGATGCCTACTAGCCCAGAAACTTTCACTCATACGAAGATGACGTTTAACTTTCTTCTCAACAATTCTGTATCATTTTTAAAATGATAATTTTTAATCAAAGGATTCGGTATGCGCCTTTTTAAAGTTACAAAAATGATTGAAGTCCGATTGCATATATTTTAATCTCCTGAAAGTTATAGGTTTTGAACTGAGGTTTTGAACCAAACTGAACACTTGTGAAAATTGATGGCAAAGTACACATGAAAATAATGCTTTCTATTTCGTCTAGAAAAATACGCTTAAAGACCAATTCATTTTCTTTCAATAAATCTTGTGTGTCATGTTTCCAGAGTTCAGCTCTTTAATCTCAAATATTGAAACTTCAAAGAATTTCTCTGCGGCGTGCAATATTCCCAAGAATTCCTCGAAAAGTTAACTTTCAAACTACCAGAGAAATCCACAAAGCATTCTGGCAGAAAGAAAATGTTTGGAAATTTCTGTTAAAGACTCCTCTTAGGGGAAAGAAAATGATAGTTGGAAAATACAACGAAGGGTCTGCTGTGCGATGATGAAGGAAAAGTGGGAGTTTAAGTCCGCGAAACAGAGAGCCAACGCTGAGCCCTTTGTATATCTGCGTAATACTCGTACTTTTCTACTTAGCTTCCTAAAGGAGGATTTGGTTACCAGTTAACTACCAGTTGGAAATACTGTCAACTCAGCAGATAACCACCAAAGCATTTAAGACTTGCAGAATGTTGCGTTGAAACGAAAGGAGTTGCTTCGAAAACCTGGGTGCTGAACGCGGCCAGATGCACAGCACAACTTAGTATTACATCATTTATCAGCAGAAACAATATGACCAACATCTGATAGAAAATAAATAAATGAATTTTTGCCAATAGTGTAATTTGCATAATTTCTACAAAAAGCTCTCTTAGCGCACGAACTCTCAAAAGATCTCTTAGCGCACGAACGAAATGTTCACGGAGGCGAAGATAGAAGTAAAGTCCAACATTTTGAAATGAGTATGCCAAAGACATTTTCTTGCGAGTCACCTACATTGTTTGTTTTTTAGTGAATTTATGAAAACATGCAAGTATTGCAATCAATCTTAATATGCGAGACATACATTTACGCGGTTAGTGATTTTTGCTACTTCTTGGTAAACACTGTTCTATTTACTTTGCGTTTCGCATATCCCAAAGTATTGCTCTGCCGTAAACGTAGGGAAATAGTAACTTTCAAATGAACAAACAGTAAGGTGTGTATCGGTTTTCATTCACGATAGCTGGAAAATATAGTTTCCAATTTATTGGTATTTATGATTTTATTGATTAGGATTTATAATGCAGCTGTAATTACTTGTAAAACAACGAATTATTCCATTAAAAATATTTTTCGATTTTGATTCCAGTCTGAACGGCATTAAGAGATTTTATGAAAGCATAACAATTTCGATTCTTCTTTCAGTACCGGAAATAGATTTTAACAATGAAAATAAATCTAGTGGCCAACCACCATTTCGTACTTGCTTCGGAGGTGTAATTTGTTGTATTTAATAATGTGTACTTTGCTATTAGTTTGTTCTGAAGTGCTCGAGCAATCTTTGTTGCTAGAATTGCGTGTCAGGTTTGGAATATATTTCTCATTTTGATAGTTGGTTGCTTGTCGATTGTTTATCTTCAATGTTACACTTTGACTTCAGAAAATTTAATATCAGGATATTTAAGTGGACCTGTGTCATCTTTGAGTACTTTGGCCTCAAGATTATTTCGAAATAATTTGGAATCTGATGAAGTTTTGTGGTTCTTTTACGAAAAAAAGTTAGTTTTCAAACTGAACTTTCAAGAACTTAATTAAAACTACGGTAAGTACTAAATATCTACTTTAATGAACAAACTATTTTAAATTAAAAAAAATACGTAACCTATAATAAACAATGATGTTTTAAATTTGCATGCGGGTCAAAGTCACCCCATTTCCGGCAAGAAAATCGGACTCATTGTTCAACATTTTCTATGCAATAACGAGTAGTTAAATTCATTCAACACTATTCTGGATTTCAACACATGTTTCAATTAAACAACCGTGTGCATACGGAATGTGGTTTATGAAACCCAGATGCAACACACTGCATGCGTGCGTTCGCTAAAACTTGGAATCGTTGATCAACACGAAGCGTGAAAATCTGGTCTAAGAGCCATTAAAAGTGGATTTGCGTTCGTTTAGTTGCGTTAAGTCAATAATTATAGAATACTATTCAGAATATAAATATTTCACATTTAAAGTCATTAATTAACATTTTAATATTAAATTAATCTGGTACACAGGTAAAAGATTCACGCCTTCCTTGCTTTCTTCTTATATCTCCTACTTCTTGATGTGTGGAAATGAAGTGAGTGGAGTGACGAAGAAATAGTGATCTGCAAAGCTACGTTAAAACATGGTTCTATTTATTTTATCGTTCATTCTTATCATCATACTATCTATTTTATGCATGTTAATGTTACCATCAGTATCCAAAATTATTTGTTATTCATGTTGGCAGACTTTATTTCACCAGAGCAGGTTAATTTGTTTGATCTCATCTTTTTCACTTACCCCACATGCAAAGTAATACCGTTTTACGGAATAGAGAACCATTTAATTAGAAATTTCCGCTAGGTAGTTGTAGATGTTAACCAAAATTAAATTATCCTGAAAAGTAAATATAAAACTTGGAAAACGCATTGTACAATTTTGAAGAATTCAAAGAATTGAGTTAAATATTACGTTCATACATTCCTCATTTACAGTGTTTCTTCAACTTGGAGTACACACTTCGTGCATTTCGTCTTTCCTCAATTTGCATAAAAGAACTAATAACATACCAGAAGTGAAAAGCCGAGATTTCATCTCCAGAAATGAAAAACTGCGCAATAAGCGACAAGATGAAAGATTTGCCATGTGCAAAGCAAGCTTCATTAAGGAAAAAGTGTTCTTGCCGTTAGATGGAGATTTTTTGCCGCTGAAAAATGCAATTACGTTTGTTGCAAAGAGCACATGAAAATATTAAGGAAGACAGATAGAACAAAAATAACTGAAATAGTAGTGATTCTAGTGGGGGGGCTACAACAGCACCTACTTTCTCAAATAATCGAAATCGGTCAAGTAATTTTATAGTGATGCACATTTGATGTTGCTAACATAAAACACGCCCCTACCCCCGCTGTTAGAAAAAATGTGATATTCCTCAGTTTCTTATTAAACATTGACATTTTTCAATAGATGGATACAACTTTCTTTCATTTCTTATAAGCCATTGGTTAAAGAGCGTTCTCTCTCTCCTTTTAACAATCGAGTTAATAATGTTAAACTATACGCAGGATATTGCAGTGATTATATTTAGCCTAAGCGCCACTTCACGTAACTTATTAAATTCTAAATTATTGTGTAAGTAATATTTATAACATACAGTTTTGGATATATTTACTTTGCAACATTTTTTAACTTGAAAACCTATATGCATAGCTATTTTTCAAAATAAGAAACAGAACCCAGCTCTACTGAGAAGAGAAAACATTTTACGTAATTAACTAAGTCCAAATAAAATAGGTGTGCTAATAACCGTACTTTCTCGTCCGTACATTCACGAAAAATTACGCGAAAAGTACTAAAATTTTAGAATTTGTACATGATCTTATTTCAAGTTATATTTTTTAATAAATAGATTTCATTAAAGGAAAAATCGCTAACGTTAATACTTTAGCTTTAGAAAGTCGCCGAAAACAGTTTGAATTTTTGCCATTTTCGAAAATGTTTTTTTAGAGTTTTCAACGAAAATGAGGCCTGTGCCACTCTCTTAAACGTCCTTCACTTTATCCAACAACAAAATTTAATAAAAAATTATGGAGCCGGAGTTTTGAAAATTTTTTAAATGTCCCAGGGGTTTCAATTTATTGTGAATTCGTAAGAGTACAGTATTTCCTGGGTATTTTTTAGAATAAACTTGTAAATTCACTTTGAACATCGAATTTGAAGAATATGAAGTGAATACGAATATTGATAAAACAGTTTTTAAAATACAAAATATGTTTAAAATACGTATTTAAATAAAAGTATTTGAATACTGCCCAACCCTGTTCATATTAGAAAACAAAACGTAAAAATATAGCAGTACTATATTTTAATTATTCGCATCATTTATATCTGTAAATATTTTTGATGGCCATTATAATTTTGAAATTGACAATCCTTTTAAAACAGTTCACAGCGATCGTGACACTACATTCAACTAGTTATTATTAGACGCAGAAAAGGGATTTGTTTAGTTATTTAAGGTCGCATCAACAGATAGGTCATTAGTGACCACTATTGGCAATAACGTTATGTTAATTCTGAGGGTGAAACGAAATGGTGATGAGAAGGGGTGAGAGGACGATAACAAATACAACCATGCCCGAGGCGGGACTCGAACTCACGCCCCTTCGGGAGATCACTACAACACTACTGCCTTTGCGATCCGACCACCGAGCCGACAGAAAAAGGATTATATAACACTCAATGCGTTTCCATTTCATCATCGTTTCATAATATACTAATAGTGATAACTTACACAATATTATAATTGGATTATACTTGTTGCGGAAGTAGATTATTCAGGAAATATACTTTACAATAGGGCAGGCTCTTATTATTCCTTGGTTTTGTTTCGTCCCAATAGAAGCAATTTTCGAGATCAAATTATTTCTATGTAAATGTTACCATAACTTTCTCTTATATGACAACTCAGAGCTCAGAAACACGCAGTGTTTGCTTTATTAATGCGAGTAAAGAAGTTCAGAAACTGAATCTCGAAATAAAAACATGTTCATTATATAACTTTATTTATTTCACCTCTATTTTCACTCAACAGATTTACTGAAAACTTCCCTAACAATTACTACTCCTCTACATTATCTCTTTCGTTCTCCAAACAAGAAACGAAATAATAATTAAAATATTATCTTCATTTTAGATTTGAATATTATGAACTCGAGACATTCAGCAAAAATTCTGCCGAACAATAGCACACAAAAATTGTTCCAAAAAGTAGCACGTACGCTTTACAGAACAGGAAATAAAATACTCTCGTAGAATACTGCAACAAATTAAATATTTTAACAAAACCATCTCCACAAATACGGCTTTGACATAGTATAGTGTAGTATACTACAGTATAAAAGTTTTTAACACCCCAAGTATACGAAAAATGTTTCTGTTCTGTAACAAGATGGTGCATAATATATATTGGAATGGCGTAAAGCCTCTTCCCTGCTGAAGTATAACGCCATTCCTGTCGTATGCAGTCACGCATTGTATTCAGTATATATGACAAGCAATATGAGAAATGTGTAGGTACGTTCAGTGCGAGAATTTGCGGATTTAAACAATAACATTTTTGCATTTTTAGTCAAATTCGAAAGTGTTTCGTTTCCTTCAGATATTTCTCGAGTTTTTGAGTAGCAACCCAAACCATGACACCTCTCACATGACCGGAAGCTGCATTGTGTACTTCAAATTGTGCGCGCAATGGAAATCGGTAGTACATATTCCGAGTTATTTACATCTTAATTGCAAAGCGAAAGTTCTTCAGCGTGTCAATTTTCTCTGTCCAGACATACTCCGAAAAATGTACCGTTCAAAATCTTTAGATTGATTAAACATTTTTCAAGATATATACGTTTACATAAGTATTACAGACATTTTGATAGAAACAAATGTTTTCATGGCAGCGAAAGGAACTCTACATGCTCTCTTAAAATAACTCTGTAGACGGTTGTGTTCAATATGAACCCCGCGGTGCCTCTTTAGTCACTTTAAAAGATCACAAAGGGCGCAAGCAGCGGAGAAAAATGCCCGTCCTCCTTTGTGTACAGGACAGCTGGGCCTCGTCGCCGCTCGTCAACGAGTTTCTACGCCTTCTCTTATCTCCGTCGACATAACGAAAAGGTTAAAGAGAATAAAGCGAAACCGCGGGTTAAATTAAAAGAATATAAATAAAAAATTGACAAAACGTCAGATCGTCAGTTATAAGGGATACACGTTTTTTAAATTTTGCTCTAATAAGTATATGTCGGTTTTTAAAATCGAGATATGGTCTAGCAGGAGTCATTGCGCTGACCACGGACCCTCTATGTCAGCCTCTGTGGTCATAGACATTTAGATCATATCATACACGGCAATGTCTCTGTTAAAGAGAAGAAGCAACCCATTCGATTCGCCTCGACTCTCCATGGGTTGTTGCGCCAAAGCTGATAAAAATATGTAAGATCTGAATGACTCACAAGATTTGTTTTTAGTACTTGATAGTACAAATGAATATTATTGTTATTTTTTGTAACCAACTGGTGAACGTACGAGTGCCTCTTTGCTTCTGAACTTGTTTCATTTATTCTATTTTAACGTAACATTAGATATAAGGAGCGAGTGTGTATTTCGGGTTTTTCTAGGTCCTCAACCACTTAACTCCGTAAGTGCAATAAACTTAGTCTCTACACTTATCCCCGTAAGTGTAGTACATGTTATATCCGAGAAGGGCTCGTTCGTGGCGCATAGCAAAGTCGCTAGCCTTTCACCACTGAATGGCGAGATCCGGCGCCGACCTACCGGCGGCTAGCGGGGTTCCTCAACCAGGACTCTCCCACCAGCGGGGCACCGCCCCAGCCGGAACAAGCTCTAAGCTCCTGACCGGTCTCCCGGAATGTGGTAGTGTAGTGCATGTTAGTGTAAGTGTGTGTGTGTGTGTAAGGGATGAGGATAGGGCAAGGAAGAGGAAGGAAAGATTGCGCGCAGTCCGAGGCCCGTTTGGTAAGGTACTGCTCCGGCATTCGCCTGGTGTTGATCGGAGAAACCACGGAAAACTACCGATCACAGCAGCCGGTCCGCTAAATTCTCCTTCAGACAGTGACTGAATTCGACCTAGCTGAAAAGCTAGTGTCGAAAATCGTGCCATCAGGACTCGAACCTAGGACCTCCCGGTCAGAGGCGCTGCAGGAGTTTCATGTGAAATTTGTTCCAAGAAAACGTCAATTCACTTTCTTGGTGAGGTAACACACATTTTGCATATACACCCACCATCTATTCCACTGCGGCATTGCGCGTGTCTCGTATCGCAAACACCGAGAACTCCAGACGTTTGTATTGGCAGCTCTGTGGCAAACGAGTCTACCGAGGGATCGGTGCGGCCTGGGAAACAGACTTTCATGTAATGCAAAGCCAATGCATTTTTCATTTAAGGCAAATCGGGGGAGCCTGCTCGCGAGAGAAGGTCCAAATGGAAGTGGATGCCACGAGTAACAGATTAGCAAGCACACGAATGCTATACGTGAGTGGATAACATGATTGATTGATCGATTGATTATTCCGTGCTTCTGGGCACGTAAAGTGTTATTGTCATTGGTCTCATTAATGTAGTACAAGTTAAAAAAATCATGAGACGAGGCGGCGAGCTTCCCTCACTGGATTATTAAAATCCGGCGGTGATCTATCTATACGTTGGCTTGTGAGACTTTCCCCAACCTCATCTCCCACCCGAGCTGTAGTTCTACAGAAGAAAATTAATGAACTAATTACAGTGAGAATGTATTAATAATTCATAATGTTTCAAAAGTTATCGATATATCATTTTAACCCTACTCCTTTTACTTTTAAAATTTCAAATTATATATCAATGTTTATACATATTCCCATTTACAAATTTCTGCATGTGAAGTTAATGCACGTTGTGACTAAACATATTTAGGTAAATAGTGCCCTAATCTTCATCTCGTACGTTGCGTGCATCTCGTTTTGAGAAACCTGACATTCAGATCTTCAAATTTATCTCGAGGTGAACGTGTCAGACATGAGATCTAAACTATAAAAGGAAAGAAGTGAATGGAGAGGAGACACGACAAGATCGTTGCCAAAAAGTGTTTACATTAGTGAAATGAAGAGCAACCTAGGAGATATTTAACGTGATAGGCGACGATGTAGTACTTCCTATTTTAAAGACAATACAAAGAGGAAAATGAAAGCGGAAATGAAAAAATTACTCTACGAGAAGAAGGGGGCAAGGCTCGATACATTCGTATATTATCTCTTATTAGATCATGCAATAATACAATCTCAAAATCGTGAAGAATGGAATGAAATTATACAAATCATATTGCGAAATGAATATTAGAACAACACACTCACTGCTCTTATAAAAACAAATTACTTTCATTATTACGTATTAAAAGAATATCGTTTCTGGGCAATTGATTGTGTAATTGTATCTACCAATTATTTTTTAAAATGTATGCATCAGACATTTAAACGATAAAAAAAAGGAATTTGATTATGACAGAATTCTGCTATTATTTTCTTCATAAATGCCTACAGTGCATTCTTGACAAGTTGCTTTAAATAGATATTTAATGAGACATTATCATTTCCTTTTTCAATATGAAATAATTTTAACATATCGGTTTATTTAAGGAAACATTTTTCATACTTAACAGAAATAAAATTTTGTGGTGGGCCTACAAGAATCAATGTCACATTTTCACTTGCTTATGGCGACTAAATTTCAAACAGGGAGAAGGGGGAGGGAAAGAGGTGAGGAGATGGCCTTCACAACCCCTGTCACTTTTCGCAACACAGCGACCGTTGGTCAGAACTGCTCTATTCCTAGAGATAAAATGTAGAACTGTGTTATTCCAAAAATTCATGGATTAATTCTGAAGTCAATAATTCGCAAACACATTTTCAGTTTTGCTTAACATACGTTAATTTATTGTATCCCGCGTGTTAATTTACAACGACGATAATACCCGTAATAATAAATAATAAATGGTAGTAACAAATATTTGAGAAAACTTTGTTAGCGCATTAGTTAACCTAATATCTTGGTGATTACACCAATGTAAATGAGATACCTCGATTTGTTTAGAATAACACGTTTGGTGAGTCCTGGATGCGAAAGAACAAGTTACTTTTACTTACTCTCATACACTGCAAATTTCTTTCCGAACTAAGTAGTGTGGTCTAGTTTGAAATCACGTTTGTAAGTTCTTCACCCAGAAAATGTTTTTTCCTTCGTGTGGTTTTCCCATCTACCCATCCGTGCATAGGACAAAAATACATACTGCCCAACCAACTTGCTATCGCGTGCCAACGCATTTCAAACGGACATTCTAATTTTCGGAGTTCTTTTCATGAATCTTCTAAACCATTTTAAACATTTTCTCAAACAATTGCTCTATAGTATATACTTATTATTATTTTTCTCGAAAAGAATGAAGTACGTTTATAAAAATGGCGCAGGTTCGATTTTCTGTAAAACCTCAGAATTTATGAAGATTAATAAAATTAACCTTTCTGTCTGCGCCCCTTTCCAAATACATTATGGAAGAAACATTTTTCTAAATGAAATCTGTTCTTCAAAATTATATCTTTAAATGAGGTTGCAAGTTTTTAAAACATGAAATAGGTAATTTTCACGAACATTTGAGGAAAATGCGACAGACAGGGAGAACAAGGGAGAGGAGAGTTGAGGAAAGAAGTTGTGAAGGAAGGAAGGAACGGGGGGGAGAGGAAGGGCAAAGCCTTATCCGCTATCGGGCACGGGAGCTGCCGGCGCAAGTGAACAAGACCGTAAACCGCGGAGTTTCTCCCGGCGACCACCTGCCCTCGCACGAGACCCGACGGGGGCTTGCAGGCACGAATATTTCATTCGATCCTCTTGCCCGCCTCCCCAAGGACTTTGGCTCTGTCTTACGTTATGACCCCCGTTCTCTCCACGACACTTTACCCGCCACTCATGTTTCTTGTATGGAGCGCGCATCTTGAATTACGACGCACGCCGTAAGAGATAGAGGTGCAAGCGAAACTTGTGGAAGAAGAAGGAAAAGAAACGATAAAATAAAGAGTTGCACATCACGGTAACGTGACGCGTAAATAGAGAAAACCCCATAAGGTCTCTTTATTGGACCCAGGTGAGGAATAAGCATAAAGAATGTGTAGACGGCTTGCATAGCTGTAGATGTTTGAAGAAATTTGGCGGCAGGATTGAGTTCCATTTCTGGATTTACAAGGAAGAAACACAAAAGGAAAGAATTGGAAAATACATTCACAAAAACTTATGACCTGAGCGGAGTGTAGGACTGGCTGCGAGGGCAACACTGCGCTTTGTTTTGCTTCGAAGAGAAAGAGACAGCTTTTGGTATACTCAGTGCATCTGAAAATTCAAGCACTGATCTACACCTTTATATATGGATCTCTTGTAATCCCATCTTATGTTTAACAAAACCTGAGACAGTTCATTTATGATGACGAGGAAATGCCGACCATTTCGATAATTATATTAATAAATATTGATATCGATATGGTGAATGGAAGTATTTTGAGACCCTAAAAGTAACCACATACTCCTGTCATGCTACACAACAAATTCTAAAACATGAGTACACAACATTATTTGATTTCATGAAAAATAACCAGAATATTTCTTTTTTCAGAAACTTTATATATATTTGAAAAAAACGAATTGGGCTCATTAATTTTTATTACGTACATTGTTATTAAAAGTGTTTTATTCCTTTGGAAAAAGAAAATGAATGCACCAGTCTATGCCGCCTCAGCGCTAACGCGCTGAGTCGATGTTAGTTCTCAGATGCGTTGGTCCCTCTTCAGTTCTACACGTCGCTTGGTTGGGTTATACAATAATAATAATAATAATAATAATAATAATAATAATAACAATAATAATAACAATAATAATAATAATAATAATAAAATAAAATAAAATATAAAATATTACAATAAAACAACTAATATAGTTTGAGAATATTTTTGCAATGAAAAGTACGATATATTATTTACCATTATTGCTACTAACTTACAGATGTGAAATAAATAGTAACATTATTAATTTCTTTGAAATTTCTAGCATGTACAATTTTGTGCAAAGGAGCTGAAATGAATACTGAATACAACCAACAGAAAGAAAGAAAGAGAGAGAGAAAGAAAGAAAGAAAGAAAGAAAGAAAGAAAGAAAGAAAGAAAGGAAAGAAAGAAAGAAAGAAAAAAGAAAGAAAGAAAGAAAGAAAAATAAAAAATAAAGAAAAATAAAAAGAAAGAAAAATAAAAAGAAAGAAAAATAAAAGAAATAAAAATAAAAATAAAGAAAAATAAAAAGAAAGAAAAATAAAAGAAGAAAAAGAAAAAGAAAGAAAGAACGAAAGAAAAAGAAAGAAAGAAAGAAAGATAAAAGAAAGAAAGATATAGAATATACCCTCCTGTATTTTTCGGTTGCACTTCTCTAGACAAATGTCATGTTGAAGAGCAACTGTAATTAGCATCTGGATGAGGACGAGATATAAAGAAAGCAATATAAAGCAGCACTGTTTCCTATGCACACACAGCAAATTGGAACGCGGCAAAAAAACAAAAAAATGCTCAAAATAATAGATTGAGTGCTCAAGAGGTGTATTGTGAAGTCATTTTCAACATTGCATTTGCAAGAACATGCAGTGATCTGGGCCCCCACAGACAAGCCACTAGCGCTACGATTATCAAATACTCGATGACGAAACAAAATATAATGTCGAGTGCCATGACACAAATACCCGACGTTGACTGGAGGAATTTAAAAAACATGGCATGAGCACAGAGGCGACAATGATGTGATGGCGACGGGAGCGTTGATAGTAGTCACTAGAATAACTGACCGACGAAATAAGGTCTACGTACAACGACACAAGATGAGAGATGAGAGACGCAAAAGATGTGTACAATGGTGAAGATGGAGGAGAAACGACGGCTGCCCGGCGGCATTGCTGCAAGATAGAGACTGGACAGTGGGTGTACAACGCGATGGCGAGGGCGAGGGCGAGGGCGAGGGCGAGGGCGAGGGCGAGGGCGAGGGCGAGGGCGAGGGCGAGGGCGAGGGCGAGGGCGAGGGCGAGGCGAGGCGAGAGGCGAGGGCGAGGCGAGGGCGAGGGCGAGGGCGAGGCGAGGGCGAGGGCGAGGGCGAGGGCGAGGGGGCGAGGGCGAGGGCGAGGGCGAGGGCGAGGGCGAGGGCGAGGGCGAGGGCGAGGGCGAGGGCGAGGGCGAGGCGAGGCGAGGGCGAGGGGCGAGGGCGAGGGCGAGGGAGCGAGGGCGAGGAGGCGAGGGCGAGGGCGAGGGCGAGGGCGAGGGCGAGGGCGAGGCGAGGCGAGAGGAGGAGCGGAGGGAGGGCGAGAGGGGGCGGAGGGAGGGCGAGAGGGTGGGCGAGAGGAGGGCGAGAGGGAGAGCGAGAGGGAGAGCGAGAGCGAGAGCGAGAGGAGAGCGAGAGGGAGAGCGAGAGGAGAGCGAGAGGGTGGGCGGAGGGTGGGCGAGGGCGAGGGCGAGGGCGAGGATAGTGGCGGTGGTGTGGCCGGCAGAGAGCAGGGCCCAGTGCAACGTGTGGCGGAGCACGAAGGCTGTGGCCGTCGCCGCCGCTACAATTTGTATGAGGAGGAGCGGACGGGGCCATGTGCGGCAGGCGAGCGTGTGTGCAGGCAGTGGGGAACGCGGTGGCTACAGGGGGCCACGGACAGTGCGACAGCGGTCGCTGTCAACGCGAACGGTAGGACCTACGCGGACGATTACGAGAAACAAACGGGAAACGAACCAAATCGGGAAATGGAGTGGCGCTAGTTTCAAATATCGTTCATTTTTTAGTGTGATATTTTCTTAAGTTCATTATGAATAAAGTAAGTATGCACTTTTTTCATTTCAAAAACTTATTTTAATACGGTTAAATGCAGTAATTTCAGACAACCCAAATTAAGATGTGGCTATTTGCAGAAAATTAATACATAACTGAAAGCACATGGAAATACGGTAGAATATAAAGCAACATTTATTTACTATCACACACAATGGGCTTTTTATGCATACACGCACGTCCTAGGCAGCCATTGAGGCATTCTGGTATATTGATGAAATGACTAGTGGTGATGCTTGTAATCTCAATGGTTACAGAACAGCGATGGAATGAAAGGCAGAAACAGGTATAACCACGGCAGACCACGTATAAACTATAAAAACAATCCATTGTTTATTAGCAATTCCACAATATTCGGATGGGACAGGGGTAGAACCCTTGCTGCAGTGGAGGACAAGTCGAACCGCGCTATACAACAGTTCGCACAAGGCACCCTGAAATCGGAGCAGATGAATGTAAAGTGTCAAGTGTATGGCTGTCAACGGCGCGCGAATGTTTGGTCAAACAATGGAGAGAGTGGGTGGGAGTCTTCAAAGTAATTTATCGGCAGAAAGACAAGCGAAAATGAAACAAAAATAAAAAGACAGCGTGAAAGGAAAACCGAAGCAGAATATATCGTTCTCGTCCACGTACGTGCGGTTTGTTCAAGGCCGGATGTATTATTCCGATGAACACTCTACGGATCGATGATGCATTGTTTAGAAGACAGAACAGAGTGGGAGACGACAGCGGTGGGTTGGGTCAAAGCAAACCAGTCGAAGCACCGCTACGACAAGGCAAGGGCAGTTTGGAGTGGCACGGTGCATGTAAACGTCTGAATGAACAACTTGTGCGGAGGCGGTCGCACTCAAGAATGTCAAAAGTCAATGGGGAGAGGAAAAGTTTTTCATTTGTTTAGCCTTAATGTAAAGCTCTATAGAGAATACCTAAAACAAGCTCTGAACACACGGAAACGAAAACAATATTGATGCGAGTATTCGTACCGTTCATTTTCATTACCAGTTTTATTTGTCAAAATATATTTGTATCTCCCTGAAGGTACTATATGACTTACGATTTGAAAATTTTTTTTCTAGAAGTAACACGTGACTTGAAAAGAATATTTTGAATTTTCGGGAATAGTTACATTTTTTTACAAACAGCTCCAAAGTTTTTGTTTAATTGTTTATGGAATAGTAAAACACGCTTATAAAAACAGCGTATGTCTCATTTTCGTTGAATTGTAGAACACAGTTCAGGAATTACAATTCAGGAATTACAATATTACGTAACCACTTTTAATTCGAAAAAGATCGAACTGCGGTAGAACCACTAGTTTATTCCTGTTACCCACCACGAGCCACAAAGTGTTTCTGGGGATTCACCGCGTGTACACTACATTCTAGATCTCCGAAGCTTGTCGGGAAGCTAGATGAGGATAGGAAATCGATCCATCACTAGCCGTGAAAAAAGGGGACAGGATCCGGAAGAAAGGATCGCGCGCAATCTGCGACCTACATTTTAGAGTGCTGCTCAAGTATTCGCCTGGAATCGATTAAGGAATCACCAGAGCAGTCGACCTTAGGAATTTGATTCGGGCAAGCGCCACAAACTCGTCGTTGTTTGCTGGCACATGAGAGGGATCGAACCCACAACATTCCAATGACTGAAGAAAAAATCTTTGCAGTATATTTATGACGTGTCTTAATTCTTTCCATAAGTAACTTCGTTTCTCCTTTTCACGCTCCAATTTGTTGGGGGGTGGGGGTGGAAATAGCGTTAAAATTAACTCTAGGAATGTTCCATGTCTTTTTGTTTATTGACTAAAAAGCATCAAACATTCCTAGAATTAATTGTGTGATCGTGAATTCAAGAGCTGTTATTTAACGTAGTCGAGATTCAAACAAATTGTTACCATATACTCACTTATTCCCACACATTTGATATAAATTTACAAGAATAATACCCAATTAAAATTTCGTCATGTGTAGTAGTGTAGTACGTGTAAGTGTGTAAGTGAGTGGAGAAGAAGAGACAAGGATGAGAAAGGAAAGATCCGTTGTCCGTATACTCGTGGTCCTGTTGTTAGAATACTGCTTCGGCAATCATCTCATGTTGTTCCTAGAAACCCTGAAAAACTAATGATCAGAGCAGACGCCCGCGAGAATTCTCCTCCAGTCAGCAGCTGAATTCGACCTAGGTATCAGGCTTGTGTCAATAATACAGCCACCGTCACGACTCAAACCCTGAGACCTCCCGGCCACATTTGCTGCCGATAAAAACAAAATTCTGGCGCTGAACTAAATTCATTCGGTCTGGATTGAATGGTTGCGGTAAATAGCTCATTTGGGACAAATAATATCGATGAATGAACGTAACTGATGTTGAAACAATTCGAATGATGATGAAGAAATGCTTAAATGAGAGGCAAGGGAAACTGGAGTATCGCCCGGAAAAGTATCGGCCGGACACTGGGAAACCGCCCCGAACCCGCTTTGTTCACTGTAAATTCCACGCCAGCAAATTGAAATTTAAATCCGTCTACACACGGGTAAAATGTGTACGTGTGCACGGTCTATCCACTACCCGATAAATCGCTCTGTAGAAGAGGAAAAGTTGAAAGCGGAAGAGTGACCTCTTCAAAATGCGTAGCAGAAACCACCCGCGTGTTCGCTGTCCGAGCTGCATATTTCAGTTGGCGAGTTGACGAAGGGCTCGTTCACATGCCTTGTGGCACGCCGCGTCCGTAGTCCTCCTGTGAATAGGTGATGTGGGAGCCCTGGAACTACTGCGCAGGAACTTTCTTCCGTAACTTCAAGGGGACTGGCGATGAATATGACAGGCCCAGGTTCGCTCATCGGCTAACTTAAGTTCGTTCTGAAGGGAGTCGATGGAGATGGTTTAATGATGTTTGATTATTTCGTGTTTACGTACACGTCAACTGCTACGGTGATTAGTCCCGAAAGTGTAGTGATTTGTTTAACATAGAAGGTGGTGGTGTTCTTCCCCCGCTAGTTGGTGAGAACTAGCCCCGGCGTACCTGTCGACTTGTGGGGTTTGCCCTGTCCAGGAATCTAGAACTTGCCGGGGCAAGTTCCACCAGCCGGGACCTCTCACCAGCCGGGACCAGGAATCTCCAACCGTCCGGACATCGCCCCGGCCAGGACAAGTTCTAAGCTTCCGACTAGGCCCCGACATGTGTGGCAGTGAATGTAATTGTGTGTGTAAGTAGGGGGTAGGGTAGGATAGGATAAGGAGTTAGACGAGGATAGGACTAGAAAGAGGAAGGAAAGATCGCGCGCGGTCCGTGACTCGTTTGGTAGGATACTGCTTTGCCATTCGCTTGATATATATTGAATAAATCATAAAAGACTTATCAAAGCAGCCCGCAGTTGGAATTCTCCTCCACACAACGGCTGAACTCGACCTATCTAGCTAGTTGCCGTTGAAAATTCCTGACACCCAAACCCTAGGACCTCACGATCAGAGGCACTGCAGTGACATTAGATGATGCCCTCAGCCACTTCAGCCGCTATGGAGATGAAAAAAACTAGTTTCTATTATTTATTCCGTACACACCAGATGAGCAAATACAATCGCTTGAATTACAATAGACCTCAAATTCAAATTTAGTAGCTATTTAGAATGAATGAGCACTTACATCCAAATTAGACTGCTTTCATGAAATGATGATGAATGAAATTATCAAATAAGTTAAGCAATGGTGGAACGAAAGGCAGGAGGAAACTGGTGCATTGTTAGGAAACTTTCCACAAACCCACTTTGTCTACCACATATAGTCAGTGATTTGAAACCCAATTTCAGCGATGGAAAATGAACTGTGTGTCCACGGAAGCACGGATGGAGACGATCTTTTTTTGAGCGAGTTTAAACTAAGCGCGTGCTTTCATTTAATCCATTACTCTCTTGTTTCACGCGTGGAATACATAGAAAAATCATTGTCAGTAAAGAGCAAGTTAAATATATGTAAACTTTTATGTTGTTTTGTTGTGATAAACGTTCTTAAACATTTTTCCTACAAATCCATTTTTGTACTCTTTGACACATCAAACTTCACCGTTTTCTATTCGAGGCGGTTTCCCTGCACCTGTGATGTGAAACATCGAGAGAAAGCTTTAAAAGTACGGCGCACTCTCCGTCTCTCACAAAATTTCAGAGGCCGCTACACACATTTCACTATTCAAAGCAATTCGAACGTTTGATCGCGACACAAACGTGTGAGCTGTTCACGTACAAAAAGTACCTGAAAAGAGTTAGGGGCATCTGCACAGATATATCGATTTCTGTCGGAGCTTTTGACACATTCTAAAACTAGTAGCAAATCTCAGAAAAAAAAGCTATCACAATCATTTGATAATACAATTAAGCATCTAGTTGGAATTATAAAGTGCAACACATACTTTGTTTTGTCAGGATACAATATTTCTTTATACTTTACAGTATTTCATTAAATTTTATATTGCTTATTTTAATGTATCATTATTCCGCTTGTTCTATGAATCAAAGCGATTGTTGTGTAGGCTGGTCTGATGGTATTCGCTTGTAGAAATCTTGAATGCTACCACGAGTGTTAGTGACAATGATGACAAAATCAATAACACAAATTGACACTATTTTTATTTAATTGATTTTTTGATTAGTGATTCCGGGCGCGTCAACTTCCGAGGTCATTAGTCCCGTTAGTGTAGTACACGTTTTTCATCGGGAGGTGGTGGTTATGTTCCCCACTGGATGGCGAGATCCGGTGCCGACCTACCGTCGACTAGCAGAGTTTATCTCAAACCAGGTGCTCTCATCAGGGAGGCAAGGCCCCAGCCGAGACACGTTCTAAGGCCCCCGATCTCACGGCATATGTGGTAGTGGACATGTTAGTGTAAGTGTGTGTGTAAGAGGAGAGGATAGGATAAGGAAGAGGAAGGATAGATCGCGCGCGGTCCGTGGTCCGTTTGTTAGGGTACTGCTCCGGCATTCGCCTGATGTTGATTGGAGAAACCACAGAAAACTACCAATCAGAGACGCCGGGCGCTAGAATTCTCCTCCAGACAGCGACTGAATTCGACTTAGCTCACAAGCTAGTGTCGAAAATGCTGCCGCTGTTGGGACTCGAACCTCGGACCCCAAAGTCAAAGGGACTGCAGTGATATTATTTGGTGCTGTGAGTCACCGCTCCCGCTTTTTTATTTAAGATTTGGCAACTTTGCATGATCGACGAGTCCCGCATCCGAGACATCTAAGACAATCTACATCATATCCAAAGAAGAATGGTTGGTTGCATGCAGATTACGATACCTCTTACAAGCTCACTCTAAAAAAAAAATCATGCGCCTATTTCATAGTGCCTGTGTCATTCAAACCTCTCAGAAAATGCCATTCACTCCTGCCAACTCTTATTCTTCGCTAATATTACGCAATACGAATTTAGGGCTGTACAGAATACTTTCTGTATATTTCCAGTTTCTTTATTACCCTTGAACATGCACTGAGTTTCGGTCATTTGAAATTACTTTTCTAATACCCCCCCTAGCAGAATTCAACAGTTTTCATATGGGAACACTAAACATATTCTCTTTAACCTCTCTTTTGATATTTTGTTTAATAACAACTTTAAACACTTCCCAAAAGTGTGTGATTAAATAAAACTTTAGATTTATTTAAGACTAAAAAGATTAAGAGGACGAATTCTGTATCTAATAACCCACTAATTATATTTGCCTTATTATTCGTTTTAACAGTAATATCTACAACACTATAAATGCATAGACAATAATCTTATAAATAAAACTGATAACAAACTCCTATATTTCAAGGAAGAAGTTATAAATAAAATGCCTGTCACCTTACTCACTCCATGGCTAAAGCTTTTCTGAAATACACAATGGGCAAGAAGGGGAACTTCATAACCTCGTCATTCTTCATTTAGGCTGCAGTTTGCAAAGTTCCTTATTAACAAGACTGATAGAATCGGTGCTTACTTAGTACATGAACTACCATTCCTGTGCTTAAAGATTCCAAAGTCCGCAAGACCCCACTCAGGGAACAGTATGGAAGTCTTCTCGGGAACCAAGAATTACAAATCTCAAACTGCTGGAAAAGTTTCGTTTCTTTTAATTTCCTCCATGTCTTTCTGCATTCAAAAATATTTCCTCAGTCTAAAGGTGTAAAATGAAAATTGACATTGAAAGTAATGATATTTTTTTTGCCTTTTTAAATGTTAATTCATGCTGCTTTCTTAATTTGTACCAACATATATTTAGTGAAAACTAATACTTTGTTCATTAGAGATATTATTGGCACTGTCAGTGCGCAATCGTACTATGACGCGCCTACAAAAGGATATCGCCTACCCGTCTGTGTTTCATTTAGAGCAACTGAAACACATGACGTTTAATTATTTGGATGAAAGGATTCTAGGGAATTTATTTCTCTCAATACATGGTAAATAATGCGTTTATGAGTGCAGTACAGCGTTATAATGTATAAATTTCGTCACTAATTTTTATTAATTGTGTCTCCAATAAATATGAATATACAATTATAATAAAAAAATGTTTTTCATTTTTTCACACATTATCTTCCTACTATTTAACCATCTACTGTACAACATTCCAATTTAAACGTAGTGTCCCTTCGAGGTCACGAGCTGGAAGGCGAGGGGAACGCTGTCATCCAATCTGGAGTTTCAATTTCAAAAATTTAAGACGTAACGAAGCTCCCTACTGGATGACAACGTTCCCCTCTCCTTCTAGGACGTGACCTAGAAGGGACACTACGTTTAAATTGGAGTATAGTTAGGCATCAATTTCTTATTTATTCTGATTCATCATCTCTTTTTGGCAAACCACAAGGAAGAGTGCTGGGATTCTGTCCTTTATCAACAGTAGGCAGTAGATCTCCCAACGTCTGAAACCATCACTATAAAAAAACGCTTGAACTTGAAAAAGCATCAGAATTGCTCAAGCAACCTTTAGACAAATTATCAGCGGAATCTCGAAGTTGGAGAATTCAAGTAAAAGTCTACCCACCTACCCTCCAATTAATAAGAATAATAAACTACTACCATAGGCGGATGTTGTTAAATATCTGTGGATGCATGTCGATAAATCATTGACGTGAAAAAGAAACAACATATAACCACTAAAGAAAAAGAACCGGTTCTCGAACTTTAAAAAATGTATTGGCTACTGAATTGGAAAAATGCAGCGTCACTCAAACACAAGATGTTGCTCTACAAAATGCAGTTAATGCCATTCTGAACCTACGGTATCCGATAATAGGGTACGGCAGAGACATTCCAACTCAAATCTTTCCCGAACATTTTTGTAGAACTAATTGTGAAAAAAGCAAAAGGTCAACAAAAAATCATTTATTTTTACTTTTGCAAGCTTTCATTATAGGCACGTCACGGGCAAAATAACTAGATTTATATAATTTGAGGCACTGCGTTCAAGTGTGAGTTAGGCCAGGCAGTGTCCTAATTAACACTTGGTTTTAAAGTGAGTATACAAAATGCTTTACGGAGGTGGTACGTCAGAGGATTATTGGCCTACGTCTGTCATTTCACAGTTATTGCCCCCCAAAAAATAGTAATTCCCTCTTCGTCTACTAAAGGAAATAAATTATTCATTAAAATAAAATTCATTGGCATCTTTTAAAATGGTCAATTGAGATCAAAATTAAACATTTTGAAACGAAAAAGATTGTACTTAGTTTTATAAGGCATGTACTTAGTGAACAATTGCGTTAACTTTTTACATTTGGCTGAGAAGTTATACTAGAACAAAATTCTTATCTGTTATAAGTGCTGTCCACCCATAAGACACTTGCTACTTTTTTCACATTATTGTAGTATACAACAAACAGTATTATTTCATTGAATATCAAACGAAAACAAGCCATGATTTAGCTCTTCAAACATATTTCTACTCTTAGGCCAAAATGATTTTACAAGGCAGAATTTAAAAATAATATAAATAGAAATAAAGTAGTAAGTAGTAAAAGTACAAACAAAATTCAACTATTGTCTGCTTAAAAGAAAAGACCAGACAAATATTTTCCAAAAGCCATCATTCATCATCATACTGTCAGTACACTCCACCCTACATACCCTGCTTCAGCTTGTAGATCCTTTTCAAAATTAGCAGGGGAAGCCAGGATGAAGTGAGAGAAAGTAGTTGTACCGGGCTACCAAGGGGCAGGTAGCTCGTGTGAGCGCGATTTCACATGCCTGCTTTTATGTAAAGAGACGAAATCAGTTTCTTCTATCATAATAAGTAACTGAAAAGGCATGTATGCCTTTTATTTCATTTCAGCACTCAGGCATGGAAATTTGATCTTACCTTCACTTTTTATTGAATAGAAAGAGTTACTTTGCGGTACACGTGCGGCAAAATAGACCGCCGTACCCACACCATTAAGGAAGTTATGACCAAAGCACTGGGACAACATCAATCCACATGGCTGCCGCGTCGCATATTGGAAATAACCTTAACACAATACACAGGTAAATTTCCATGAATTTGTACTAAAATATGTTGGCTCTCATTCGAAAGTTCCTTTGGCGTACTCATTTCTAAATGCTGGAATCAACATTTGATTCGTAAGCCAATAGCTCACTTTTTATTATTTAAGGTCGCATTAACATCTAGGTCATTAGCGACCGCTATTGGAGTTAACGTTATGGTAACTGTGAAGATGAAACGATACGGTGATGATATGGGATGAAAGGAAAAACACAAATACAACCATGCCCGAGGCGGGACTGGAACCCGCGACCCTTCAATCCGAGGTCGCTACGACACTCCTGCCTTAGCGATCTCGGCTACCTGATTGGCAAGGCTCACTTTCTATTCTAGTTAAGGTCCGAATAAAATTAGAATGTGAATGACATTTCCTGGTCACTTGATCACGTCAGCGCCGTAACCTAGGGAACAGCGAATCAGAAGTCTCTCATTTGCACATTCTCGTTACCTAAAATTAGGGAACAAATGTTACGAGCAAACAAATATTACAAATATTACGAACACATGTAGCAAATGTTAGGAGCAAACATATTACGAGTTTCTCAACATTCCTTTCTTCTGATTGTCTAGTTAGTGTTGAGAGCACGTGGTAGAGCGCGCAGTATGCGGCCGTGTCACTCTCCTCCACATACAAATGTCAATCACATTCTAATTTTATTCGTAATACAGGTAAATAATTATATTTTTCAGATAGCCTATATACACGTTTTCTTCACTGTGTATTACTACTATTATAAGAGTTAATAAAAGTATTTATCTGGCTAGTTCTAAAAACCTTTTTGTTTCACTGTCAAAATGATTAACAAACTATGTGGAAATGCTCCGCACTTCTTAAACCGTCATTTTGAAAGTAAAAATGATTTCACACCGAAACTCAACTTCAAATATTTCTGAAAACTAGTGCTACGGAGTAGAAGTACCATCCAAACAACTAATAGAACGTCCAAAAATGAATAATTTTGTTGGTAACTGCAAAGAATACAATTGTGGCTGTCTAGGAATAAGAAAACCTAATTTTAAAGGTTTAGAAAGCGTAGTTTTCGAGTCATGTGTGCTATCGTGTGTTGCATATTGTATTTGAGATTGATGTTTACTTTTGTAATCAAATCCAATATTCTGTTGTTTTTGTATTAACTCTACTTAATGAAGACCTTGGATTGATTCCCTATCCAACAGCAGCATTCTTACAAGGTTTCGTGTCAGTAGTACAAAACCTTCACCACGCCTTTAGCATTATAGATAAAAGGAATACCTCCGTAACTTAATCAACACTGTTTTCCTGGAGAGCCATTCGAATCGACCGGAGGTCTCCCGACCTAGACAAAGTGCCGGCGTCGAGCGCTATCGACCAACCCCGCGTGCCCCGAGCTCTCCTGGGGAAACCCTAGCGCTGCCACATGCACCAACGCCAAGTTGCGTCACCATCTTCCCCAACAAGCGGCGTGGAGACCTCGGCGACGCCACGCCGCGCCACGCCACGCCACGCCGCGCCGCGCCGGCGCGAACAACGCGTGTTTCTGCGCGCGGAGCACGAGCGGAACGCCCGACCATGTCGCACCGCGGACCATGTCACGCGGCCACGCCCACACTCGGATGAGGGCGGGCGGACTTGAGTGAGTGCGTGCGTATTTAATATGTTCGGACGCGTCAACTATTGTAATCCCGTAAGTGTAGTGCTTGGTCATCATGGTATAAATATAATTGCACCCCTAATAGAAAATGGCACCGTCAAAACCTGGGTCCCTTTGTTAAAATCTGAGACGGTTTCTTCTTTGGGGAGTTTTATTACAAATGGGCATACCATACTATTTGTCATTATTCCAGGGTAGAAGCAGAAGTATTGGAAACTACTTTAAAAAAAATGTTAACAAACAATTTAACATTTTCATAACATACAATGTTAACAATACAATAAATCATACAATTTTGCCACCTGACAGAAATGCTATATTAATTTGTGTTCAGAACAACAGATGGTTGTGTACGTGTCTCTAGCATTAGAACAGAGAGCAATATGAAATCAGTTGTCCGACTACCGTCATGCGAGATGCATGTAACCTGTTTTGAAACGGCGAACACCAAGGTAGCCATTCTTTATGGGAAGAATGCTCGATAATGTTAGAGGGAATTGGTGGAAGTTCTTGGGAACAATACCCTTGCATACCGGGCAGTCGCGAGAGGGGCAAGAGTGTTTCTGCAAGGACACGTAGCAACTTGCGATCAGCAACGCACGTGTCGACCTTGTGCGTCATACGATGTGGTACGAGCGGTAATCTGTCTAATCGGGTTGTTACGACGGATATGGTAGGGTTTAGAACATGAAACCAATACTGTGATTTAAATGACCTTAATAAATACGAGAAATACAATTTTGGTGTGGTATTAAATGTCCGCACGTAGTTCATACCTTCTTTCAAGTGTATATTTCACAACTGTACTTTTAATCTTACAAAAAATTTTTTCCCTGAATTATGACCCATTCCTTGCATAAAAACTGTATTTTGTTGTGTTTGACATGTCTGGGTAGGAAGTTCGGAAAGTTTGTTAGGGAAATTAATGAAACAGCTTTGCGTAATACAAATCTACCGTTTTATTTGTAGACTGCCGACCATTATGGAGATTTAAAATAGAAAGCATGCAGTATAGTGAGCCTGCAACTTTGATTAGGAAATTTTAAACTGTTCTTTGTAAGCGATTCCAACAGAATATATAAAAAATAGTCTCGAAGACCCCATATTTTTGTCAAAATGAGATTTCTAATGTAAGAATATGAAATATGTCCGCTTCTGAATTCTCTCAATAAAGGTAGAATGTAAGTTTGCGATATACCTACAAGATCACCAGAGACCTGAGTTCATGGTAATAAATAAGCAACTATGTGACTCATAATTCACAATTCACACCTAAACAAAGCTTTACTATGTATCAGTATCAGGACTGAAAAAGAAATAGATTGGTACACAAAATGTGGGTTGATCACGAACTATTTTGGTTTTTTGTTTTCATGTAGAATAAATCCATAAAATAAACAACAATATTAGTGAAAAGATTACTCAATAATAATAATAATAATAATAATAATAATAATAATAATAATAATAATAATAATGTATTTTAATGTTCAGTCGGAAGAGGCAATATAAGAATTCTCTGCATAGTGTAGTTACAAGGATGTCATTTCCATTCTATTGAATTCAACGTTTCTGAAGGTGAAAATAACATTTCTAAGAGTTTCTCGCAACGTTTGCGCACAGTCACAATTATTTAAATATTGATGAGAAAAAGATTACACAGCCACGCTTTTTAAGATAGGAAGAACACGGAATGTCGGTCCGTCTTCATTAAATATCACTTTAATTCATCTTACCGACAATAAAATATTTTTTAATCATAAAAAAATTTTTTTAATTTAAATTTTTTAAAATGATAAATATGACATAAGAAATACACGTGAAAATTAAACGAAATCACGTTTACCAGTAAAAATAATTTTAAAAAATAATTTGATTCTTAAGTATCTAGATGTCTTCTCCTCAGACCTGTTAAAATTTCTAAAAAGGGAGGAAATTTGTACAACCAAAATGGGAGTATTATGTCCGTGAAATTAATGAAAAGATTTGAAATTGATAATCATTGTGAGATCTTTTATTACTCTTTCCTCATTGTAAGAGTGAAAAATAATCTGAGACGTCTCAGAAAAGGCCATTAATAAGATACGTGGGTAATTAATAATGCATAGAAATTGCCAATTCCTTTAACACATTATTTAGTTCTGCCTAAAAAGTAAACCGCCTAAATTACTTTATTAATGAAGAACACCAAAAATATTGATATGCAATCTGTGAGAACGTAAATACATCAGAAAAGGACTTAATAATTATGCATCACGCCCTCCATATTGTACGCATGAAAAATAAAATTAATAAAAAATTAAAAGCTGTAGACATTGCACTGTAAAAAGGAACAAGAAACAAAATTAAAACTACAGAGAAAAACTGAGGGTCAAAATATAAGAAGGATTTTATAAATTATATTTACAATTTTACTTAAAATATTTTCTTAAGCACAATGCACGAAAGAAAGAAGACGAAATAGGAAATAAAATAGCGGAATTAGTTTAACTAAACATCGCTTAAAATAAGTAAAACCATGAACACGACACACCTCCTACACATTCACTCAGATAGACGTTCACATACATTGACTATGAACCAAAATAGAAGACCTCTTAAAAATACGAAAGTGTTAAGTTTATTCCCCTTCAGGAAACAAAACAGAGAATGACAACTTGTTGTATGGAAAACTGTAGCAAATAATCTCAACACGCATTTTTAAAGACTGCCCCTACATGGCCCATTATAGGGGAGACTACCTACAAGAAGCTCGCGAAAACCCCCCCCGCCCGCCCGCCGATGCGACGCTGCTGCGCCACGCGGCCGTCGCTTGAACTAGCGGAGAGCGCGCGCGCACGTTCCCGCCTCATCGCTCCCGGTCGTCCGCCCGCTTCAGCCTACTACAGATCGCCTTTCCCCCGCTTGCATCAACCCGCTTGCATCAACCCGCTTGCATCAACCCGCTTGCATCAGCCCGCTTGCATCAACCCGCTTGCATCCGCCCGCTCGCATACGCCCCTTGCATACGTCCGCTCGCATACGCCCGCTCGCATACGCCCGCTCGCATACGCCCGCTCGCATACGTACGCCCGCTCGCATACGCCCGCTCGCATCGCCCGCTCGCATCGCCCGCTCGCATCAGTCCGCTGCATCACCCGCTTGCTCAGCTCGCTCATCAGCTCGCCCGCACCGACGCCCGCTCGCATACGCCCGCTCGCATACGCCCGCTCGCATACGCCCGCTCGCATACGCCCGCTCGCATACGCCCGCTCGCATACGCCCGCTCGCATACGCCCGCTCGCCCGCCGCATACGCCCCTCGCATCGCCCCTCGCATACGCCCCTCGCATAAGCCCGCTCACTTCAACCCACCCGGTTCAGCCCGTTTTTCACACCCCCGCTCACTCAGCCGCCTTCCCCCCCCCCCCCAACACTCCCGCACACCTACACCGTTCCTCCCCCGCCCCCGAACCGCAGCCTTCCACCCATCTCCCAGCACGCACGCATCCTCTCGCCTACCCGCCTCCGCTCCTTCCCCCCCCCCTCCGCCCCTTCGATCACGTTCCCCCACTAACCCAGCACACGCTCGCGCTTTTGCTCAGCTCCCGACCATACCTGGTACCTTTCCCCTCCTGCCACGCCCCCTTATGCCTGCACCATTCTCACCTGCACACCTCCCTGCATCCGTACGCATTTTTCTCGCACACACTCGCCCTCTCCCCTCTCGCCAATTCTCCCATCCGTCCTCCCCCCCGCCCCCCGGTCTGCGCCCGTTCACGCCCCCCCGCCCCATTCCAAGACCTTGCGGAACCCCCACTCTCCCACCTTCGCCCCGGCCAGCGCCCCGCCCAGCGCAACGCACCGCCGCGCCACCGTGAGTGGCTTACGCCCTCTCGCAGGGCGTGCAGGGGGTAAGCTGGAAAGCTGCGCGCGCCCTATGTTACCTGCCAAAGCCCCTCCGAGCACCTGCCGCCCCGGGCGGTGTTTGCGTTGCAAGAGATGCAGTCGCAGTGCGGCGCCACTAAAGCACGCCGCCAAACGTTTTGCGTCTGCAAACGCAACGTTTCCCATTCTGTTTTGTGCGCGTAAACTCATTCCACTTTTTCAATGTTATACGTTTCGCTTTACTTAACTCAAAGGATGTTGTTCATTCATTCAATTGAGAACAATCGCTTACTACTGTGATATAAATCGACTGTGTTAATTGAACTTCATCCCGTCAAAAACATACAAAAATATACAATTTATTTATGATTCATATTTTCGACTTGTAGTTCCAAAAAAGTAATTTCTCGGTAACTTCTGTATTGAAAATAAATGTTACTAATATTCGAAACATGTAAGATTCTTTCAATTTCCACACAGGTATTTGCTCTTCCCTTCATTGACGTGGATATACTGTATATGTCGGGACAAGGAAAAGCTAAATATGAGGTGCCTTTGCATACATAATCAAATAGAAATATTTGTAATAAATATCTACATCCAGCCTAAAAATTGTCAAAAAAGTCAGTAAAAAGAATGTAAGAATAATCAGCATCGCATTTCTGAAAAAAACAGATAGCCACCACTCTACCAGCAATCATAACTATTTGTATTTATACATTTATTCAACCAAGCACATACCGTTTTAAATTATATTACGTACCATATCGGAGCCCTCCAACATTTAAGGACATCAATTTTTGTTTCTTTTAGTTCCGATACCTTAAAAGTAGAAAAAATTGTGTGTAATACCAGTTCATATTATATTCATCCACCTGTCGTTTTTACTTTTCTCGATTTGGCGTACGATGCCAACGCAATTGCAGTAATCAGAAAAAAATGCACTTTGAGACGACGCCTTCTATGCAAACGAATGACTGTTTAGCAGACAATAAACACCAATATCATCACGTTGATGAGAAGCTCAGTACAAAGTACACAATGCGTTAAGGTGATGAACCCAGCCTTGTCAAATACTGCGCAGCTCTTACTGTCTGCACACGATGAGGTCATTAGAAAGAACGAGCTCCAGGCGGAGACCGCACGCATTACCGGCTTCCACAAAAAATACACAGGGAAAGTGGCAGCGGATTTTCACTTTTCACATACGAGCAGAGGTATTTTTTATAATAGTATTTCCGTAGTCGGGAATGAAGCTTTTGTCAAGGTTTTGTGAATGTAAAATCAATGAGTACCCTGAGTTGCCGGATGGGAAAATTTTTCGTTTCGACCTCTGATATATATTCGCGGGTGAAAATTCCTCTGTGCCCAATATTGTCTACTTCAGGCGGAGAACACTCGTAAATTAGTATCTTACATGCAAAATGAAAATTCTCATAAATGAAATATTGTGAATCGATAGAGCACATATTATCTCCTATTCTCTTACAAGCGGATTCTCTTACAACGAGGATATTACTGTACTTTCATTTGTAGAATTGTACATCAATTATCTCTATTAGTACGATCCAAAATGGTCATGTGGAGACGTTGGTTTGAAAGTATTTTGAGTTCGCCGTTACCTCTTGTATACTAGAAGCTCGTAGTGCTACTTGTATATGCTCTTGATGCATATAACCTCCAGTTACGATGACAGGTGGAAAATATTAAACAAATAGCCCATTTATCAAAATAAAGCAAATTCTTTTGGTTCCGCACTCTCATTTATTCACTAAGCAGCTCCCGACGCAGCTGCTCTGATGAGAGCTCTGAGGTTCGGTGTGAGTGCATGTTCACAAACAATTCTAGACGGATAGTACAAACTACAGGTCACGAAATGAGTACCATCCTTCCTTCATCTTGCTTCCCTTTCCTTCCTTAGAGCGATGGACTGGCAAAATAATTATACTTAGCGTCTAATATTAATTACACCTTATACAATGTTTTATTAATTTTACTAATTATTATAATTACGTTAATAATATTCTTTTCTTGGTTCAACATCACTTCCAGTTTTGTTTTGACATTTCTCCGACCATTTATACGAAGATATTTTCTAGATCAGTGGAGTATGGATGGATGATTTCGACAATCGATGATGAGCCTATTGCTCCGTCCTAAGGATGGGGAATGGGACAGGATGTGAAAGGAAGGATCGAGTGCTTTTCGTGGCCTATATTCGAGGGAAGTATTCCCGCATTCACCTGGAAAAGATCTTGGAAACCACAGTAGCTACTGATCAGGACACACGATCTACGAATTTGATTTCGGTAGGAGCAAAAACAAATCACTGATGTTAGACGCATTACGTAAATTTCCGGCACGTGTGAACAATTGAACTCTGATACCCCAACTAGATAATTAAATATGTATGCATCTGTAGCTACCTACGTTGCCTGTAAAAGTCTAACAAAACATCAGATGTTCGGACAGTTTTTTGTTGAAATGTGATACGCATCGTATAGTTGCAATAAATTGCAATAAAACACTCAAATAATGACTCTTGCAACGTCACACATTTCAAACTTTATTATTTCAATGTAGTATAATAAACTACTTCGTATGGGCGAGTCATACTGGACGACAAAGATAGTCATACTAAAATTCATAACTTTTTAGCCCTTCTGCAAGTTTTTCAGTGTTCAAGGTCTGACTCGACACAGTGGGTAAATACTATTTCATAACCCATAAAATAGTTACTACTGACTAGCATACTTTTATTCTATAAAACTTACCCTGCAAATCCTGATATGTTGCACGTTAAGTAAAAAAATTCAATTACTGATCTCATAACACGATATTCATATTTTTTGCCTATTTTTGACTAGTATTCAATAGCTGAAGTATTCAACTAACAATGAATTAGGGTAAAACACTACGTAAAGTGTCATGAAAACTTGAATTAATTTACCAAGAGTTTGTAGATAAAAATTAATTGGACAAAAGATGAAGTGAACTTATTTATATCTTAACGTAAGATCGCGAGCAGTCGGCATAACAGAAAATAATATTTTATAACATCCTCCAAGAAGTCGTTATAGAAAACTACAGAACACACCGATGAGAGCAACCGGCCTATGCAATAATTACTGTACCCCAAGCACATGCACAACAATTCTCTGAACCCGGAAACTAAATGACGACAAGACTTCAACACGTCGGGCCTCAAACCTGGAATCTCCCCCTCGGAGGTCTAGACGCCAGCTTGTAGGTACAACATATTGCCATACATTATTTCCTAACCGGTCTTCATATCCTTTCTCGTGTCAAGTCTGGGTAGGAACAAAAAACCAACTACAATATCTACAAATTAAAAAGTTCAAAATTAATTTTAAGACATTATAAAAGCTTTGTGGGGTATGTAACACATCCAAATCAGAAAAAAGGTACAACTGGAACTCTTATTGATTTTACGTTAGAAGGAAATTCTAGGTATTAGTAGCCCAGATCGCCACATCACATACGAAAGATTGTGGGTTTTAAATCCTGCCTCGGGCGTGGGTGATTGCTGGTGTCCTTTGGCATAGTGCGGCCATTGAGTAAGGAAGGCCTCCTTTCTCTACGGTGCGGCTCTCCCAAAAACGATTGATTAGGTTTCCTCCATCTTCGGTTCATTCATGGTTGGCCTGGAGGGCGCATGTAGAATCTGCGTCCAAGTACGCATTACATTTCGGATTATTCGGTAAATTACAACCTGGTGTGTTTTGCTATCACTCCATGTTAGCGCCCTTCAATCTTAGATTATCGTTAAAATCTTCCTATTTACTGTGTGAATCGGACTAGAATCTAAGGGGCCCCTAGAAAGAGCCAAACTTTGGGGGCCCTTTATAAACCGGAAATACTGACCATACGTATTCGAAATGAGTACGAAAATACGTGGCATTTTAGGGTCGGATTAATCCATTTTTTTCAGCTAGCAGTATTCCAAGGCCTGGGCCCTGTTTTTATTTATTATCCACAACTGGAGGTACGGGAAACATGTGGCGACCATAACGTATGGCCTTCACGGTACCTACATTCGTTGAACTGCCCGAACTTTTTCTTCCGTCACTCAGCTTTAGAAACTGATACGATTCATATTAGAAAGGTACAGCTTCATTTTTGCCTCGGCCGGGAATCGAAGCGGGACCGACTCAAAGAAAGCCAACACGGTATGCATGAGCCTCCTGTGTGGCATCAGTGGTAATTAATATTACAATATTTTAAACATTTATGAACAAGTAGAAAATTGTCTTAAAGAAATAATTTGGACACTAGCATCAGTGATCCTAAAGTCATCCTTGGTCATAGTAATCCACTCTGCCGGTTAGTAGTAAACAGGAATAAGACTGTTCTTGGCGAAAGGTTTACGGCCGTAGTGACAACGGACATCTACACGAATCCTGGCTCCCTCTAATACACGACTAAGGGCAATGGACTCACGAGTTTCGCCTGTCCAACTGACCGAACAATGGCATGACCTTACGAGCCACCTGGATTCGGAGTCTGGCAGGAACGACGATAGTGACACCCAGAGTAATAAGATTCAGTCAAGGGCTGGCGATGTTTGTTGGAGCCGAAAAATGCATGGACCTCAAGGTTTCACAAATATTAGGCTATTACGAGCACCATCAAATAATTACATAGATAAAAATTGATCCAAAAACATTAACACTTACATATTTACATTTTTAAATTAATACACAACAGAATAAACTAAAATGTAGTTCAAATTAGAGAGATTTAAAAAAAACAGATCACATTTCCTAACTCACTCCTATTCTCAATTAATTACCTACACACGTCAAAAATCTTTAAAATCATAGTTCCAGAAAGAAGAATACACTTTCAAAGAAAATACATTTACTTTCCGAATGACTCCATTTTCGTCGTAAAAACCCTTCAAGGGCTAAAGGCATGACGTGAATGACCCTTGGCACCGCGCCCGCGTGTGCAGGGTAAACTCCCAAGCAGCGCGTGCCTTTTGTTTCCACCAAAGCCCCCTGTCCCCTGGCGTGGCTTCCACGCGCGTAAGAAACCGCCGATCTTCCAGTTTCTACGCACGTGTCGCAAGAAAAACAAAGAACGCAACAATATATCCCATACTCAAAAAGCATCACCCTTGCAACTCCATGTCGCTACTCACCTATACCATCAATGATCCGCCCAATTTTACCTACGCTTCTCCTATCTGGGCCTCAGCCAGCAAATCGAACATCCAAAAAATGCAGATTTTCCAAAATAAATTCCTCCGAACCATCACTAAAGCTCCATGGTTTGTACCTAACTCCCAGTTACATAACCAACTCGGCATTACTCCTATCTCCGTCCATTTCTCTCTCCTATCCTCTCGCTTCTATCCTAAAATTCCCAGATTCCCTCAGCTGTACATTTCAAAATCGGAAAACAAAATCCTCACCACAATAGACTAAAGCGAAAACTACCGCGACAGTTCTTCGACCCTCCTTGATTATCATGTACCGGATGTGGCTTCTCACATTTAATTCACATGTACTCAATGTATTCATGTCTATAATGTTTCTTAATCAATGTTAACGTAATTCAATGTAACATCACTGTATCGTACTCGGATGCTGAGGGCCTTCGGGCCAAGCAGAAATAAATGAAAAAACAAAAAACTTGCGCATAGTGTTGTCAACTGACCTCTACTTGAGAAGACAACTGCTTTTTTCTTACGATTGTTGTCGTCACCGCATTTCTAAATAAATGGCCATTTATACAAAAATTAATTAAGTTTATCAAAAACCATATTTTGAGCTAATGCTTTCGAGTATCGCGAATGCCTCTATATTAATAAACCTTTACACCTTAATATTAAGAATCACAAGACAAATTACGTTTAAATGATGGGTTAACAAATATTTACTTGCACTACACTCTAGTGTAGTTGGTTTCTAAATCGAATTGGTTATTGGCCGTGTTCTTTAATAGAGCTAAAAAGTAAACACGGTGGATTGCAATATGAAAATTAGTATTACACAAAATATATAAGAGCAATTTTAATCATGATGCCTCTGTTTTGATGTTTTCCAATTTGTTAGATGGAGGTTGAAAACCTGTCCTGATTATGAAAGTGGAAAAACCGACTAAGCAAATTATTTTTTTTTCGTAAAACTGAAGTGGCATATCAGCATGAGATATTTATAAAGTCACTCTTGAACGGCTGGCAACCGTTGTTCGTTTCCAGTCGCCATTTTTTAATAATAGAAAAAAATAAGATCAAGAATGTGTTGGCATAATTGTAAATTTTTTGAAAGCGACTGGCAGATTTTTGTGTGTGATTTTTTCATATGAGAATGGGATTAATACGAAAAGTACTAAAATACACACAGCCGACGGCACAAATAACAGACTCCACTCTCATGAAACGTCTGGCTTTACAAACTTCAAGGATGTTCATTATTTTCTCTTTATCAGTTGCATGAATTTAACAATCATTATGTGGCATCGTCCAAAGTTTTCTAAAAATTATAAATGCTTTAGTTTGATTAAGATCAATAATAAAAGACATCATCTGGGAACCACATTACATTGAAGTCGACTGAAGGCATCACAAACTGCTAATCTTTTTAAAAAATAAGTTCAGAAAAGTCATCTTTCCTAATCGAATGCTAATGCAAACAATTTCATGATCAGTAGATCAGTATTGAATTTGAATATTAGGGGTAAATTTCAATAGGCAAAATGGATGAAAGATTCATTAACGTTTACCTACGAAAAATATTAGAAATATGAAAAATACTACAATACGAAAAAATACACAATTTTCAATGAGAAACAATTGGGAATTAGAAACCCATCAATTTGTATCGTACTCTCCACTGATGTTCAACCGTTTATTAACATTTTTAGTGCATAATCAATTTAATTTAGTCCTCTATGTAGATTATGAATATATGTTTCTGAAATTGATTACACATTTTAAATATTTGAAATACTATTAATAAAGACGTCGTAAACAAAATACTGAGTGCAAAGTTACGGAGAGTAAACAAAGTACAGACGTTCCTTTTCTTGGTTTATAGTTTACACCTTCCACTTCTTGGTTTATTGACTGCATTGCTAGCAAATAAAGGAACATATATAAAATTCTGCACGTACACGTTGAAAAAGCTGTTTAAGTCGTAATTTAACAGCAATGATTTGTGTTCTCAGTATTGAATGACCCTTTAAAACTCAAAGAATCTGACACGAGATTATCTATTCTCTTCGTCCGCACTACCTTATCGTCAACACAGAAAGGTAGGTCAATGTAAACGAATTCTGAAGTAGGACGTACGTTGTATACAAATGCGTCGTATTCTGACCTATACTAAATGTCACTAGATCATAAAACGCAAATGTTTTGGTTCCGATCATTCGCTGAGTTTACTTGTGATACTTATGAATCTGTTTGTACACGGTCACCTTTGTGATCATTCTTATAAACGGTAAAATATCTACTTTTATCAACTGAAAAAATTACTATGCTCTACTTGCAATTCATGATAATAAAAGTCTTATCAAGTGTTTCAATGAAATTTTATCTCGTTCATTACTAAGGTTGCTGGCCAAACGGAGATTTTACTTGTCTTTGCAGAAATAACAAACATGAATATTAACACAAATAAAAAGGGAGCTTCGATGAGCGGCATGGAACCTTCAGATATTCCATATAGCATCGTAATTATTCCGTAATTTTTGTTTCATCTAAAGACAAGTGAAAAAAATTCTCAAAATTGGCTCGAAATTTTTATTTATCTGTCTTCTCAAACTAGATACAGTACGCTTACAAAAAGGAAGCAGGTCCCACTTTCAATAACACACATTATCTGAAAGTTGTAAATATCGCAAACATTGCCTGAAAATATGACTAGCTCCTTGCTCGCAGCAGGGCTATGGGTTTACAAAGCTCTTGCATTTTTTAATAAATCGCGGCCAAAATCAATTAATTATCGTCCAATTCCGCGTCAGAAAATTCGCTCAAGAGGTTTCAGTTTCACGGCCTCTCGATCTGAGCCCAACAATATCGGCGAACGAGGGTGGAAACTTTTTATATTTATTTATATTTAGCCATTATATATCCTATAACGAGCAATTGGTGTCGACGTCGTTAGATCTCGCGGTTCCTAGTCGATCACCTAACTAGGAACCAGCGATTTCTCGAATTCGCTTAACTTTTGTGATTTCCCAGAGTTAATGAATTCGGCTAGCGACGTCGGTTTCGCGGCCATGGCCTTTTAGTAGAAGCACCACATCATTCGCCTGGATGACCGAGGACAACCACGAAAACCGGCAGTGGGACTCATTCTCAGGATGCCCGGCACGGGGATTGAACCCGAGACGGCCATCCTGAGCTTCCCCGTTGAGAAGTATGACAGCTGATAACAACTTCACAGTTACAACTCCTCGGGCGAACAGTATTGACTGACTAATTGATTAGTGTTTCCCGAGCACGTCAACTCCTGTCATTAGTACTGTAAGTGTAGTGCATGTTTTCATAGAGTTAGGTGGTTGTGACATTTCCCGATGGATGGTAAGATCTGGCGCCGACCAACAAGTCGTTATGCTGTTTTTTCCCAACCAGATATCTCCTAACAGCAACGAACCCCCAGCCGGAAGAAACTCTAAGCTCCTCATTGATCTCCTGGCATCTGTGGCATGTAGTGGATGTGCGAGTGTGGTAAGGGGGAACTGCACAGCGCCTCTGACCGGGAGTCTTAGGTTCGAGTCCTGACGGCGACAGGATTTTCGAACTAGTTTTCAGCTAGGTCGAATTCAGTCGCTGTCTGGAGGAGAATTCTAGCGGCCGGCTGCTCTGATCGATAGTTTTCGTGGTTTCTTCTATCGACACCAGGCGAATGCCGGAGCAGTACCCTAGCAAATGGGCCATGGACCGCGCGCGATCTGTCCTTCATCTTACTTGTCCTATCATCTCCCCTTACACACACTTACATTAACATACATTACACTACCACATATTCCGGGAGACCGGTCACCAGCTTACAGCTTGTCCCGGCTGAGGCGGTGCCCCGCTGGTGGGAGAGTCCTGGTTAGGGGGAAACTCCACTAGCCGACGGTAGGTCGGCGCCGGATCTTGCCATCAAGCGGGGGAAGATCACCGCCATCTCCCGAGGAAAATAACTTACCCTACACTTATGGGAATAATGACCTAAGCTGTTGACGCGCCCGGAAACACGAAAAAATCAATCAATTAAGGGGAGAGGATAGGTCAAGGAAGTGGAAGGAAAGACCGCGTGCGTTCCGTGGGCTGTTTGTTAGGGGACTACTCCGGCATTCGCCTGGTGTTGATAGGAGAAATCATGGAAAGCTTTCGATCGTAGCAGCGGGCGCGCTTCTGTAGACAGCGGCTCAATTTGATTCAGCTGTGTAGCTACTAGTGTCGAAAATCCTGCCACCGTCGGAACTCAAACCCTAGAACCTCCCATTCTGAGCCATTGCAATGACGTTAGGTGATGCTTTGAGCCACCCAAGGCGGTTTAAATTCCTGAGATATGCTCGACTCCTCAGGAAAGAAAGAAAACAATTGTTTCCAGTCAATGTGTAGAGATCACGCTAGTTTCCACCGCCATTTTGCGGAAAGGTGCGAGTTCTTTGCTCCTGCACAAACGACATCTCAGCCTAGATATACAAACACGCAAGCCATGTAATAGTTGTGCAATTCGTTCACTAAACGGCGGACTTAAAGCAGCACTGCTGGCCATTTCGGATTGCGATTTCCCGCCACAAAATAGGCGCCGTGTATCCGTGCATTTTCCATCAAGATCCAATTATGTAATGTTGTAATTGTGATCAACCCACAACAGTACAAGTAGAAATTCCTAATTGTATGTACAGGTGTCCTGACTTAACCACACCAAACCTGTACACCTGATAATAAAGAACCACCTCGTAATGGTGGACAATACTGAATAAAAATATGCCAAAAAATAACACATTTTGTCATGGCATGCAAGACAATATTTATTCATCAAAACATCCCTGTATTGCACCAAAACGCCCACTAGTGTTTTTGGCTGTGTGTTCACGTCAAAGGCGGGACTCGTGCGGAAGTTTGCAATAAATATTACCCGCATCGCCTTCATTCCTCACAACGTAAATCTGTTTCGAAGCACGAATATCAAGTTAGAGGAACACAAGAAAACTGTTAGATATAGAGGAATAACTCAAAGAAGGTATCACTTTCACATGCTTTCCACCAAATATATTCCGATTGAGTTTGATACATAATCGATGTAACATCTATAAGATTTCACATTCATGTCGTGTTAAAATCTGTGTTTAAATATCGGTTAAACCGTTTTTAATCACATTTAGGCGCGAATTTCAAATAATTAAACTGAAAAAATTGGTTTTAATTTTTTTTCTTCCATCCGCATTATTTAAATATCTGAAAAAATGAAATGTTATAGAATGTTATAAGACCCATTTTAGGGGAGAAAATTAAGACAGTACTTCCACGTTATCACGTCGAAAATGAATTTCAAATATTTATTGATTTTGTTTATATGAATTTGGCGTCAAAATTTGTTGACAAAAAATCGTTCAAATTCAACTTTATTTCTTCGTCTCTGCATTTTTTTTCAGCCTGATATATACAATAGATGCTGAGAAAAAAGGAAATGCAAAACACGTTTCTCATTGTATCTCTGCAACAGATTGCCCTAGGAGGCTGATTTTTTGTGAATGTCCGTCGTTTTGTATTCTCTTTCAAATGAGTATCGCGATTATTGATTTGGTTTGCGGGCACTTTTCCCCACCTTATTCGGCTATATCCTTTATACACGAACACACCGACGAAAGGAATGCATTGTCGAAACTTGCTGCTATATTGCCAGCAATGACCAAGTAGTAGCTGACAAATTTCTCTATAGTTTTATTTACAGTTAAGGGGAGCAGCAGGTGTATGAGACATCGTTTATTCCCAAGATCGTTTAGCCTATATGGGAATGTGGCTCATGTGTACACCATCATAACGTGACTGGCAGCGGTAGCTCACTGCATCAACTGATGTCACTGCAGCGCCTCTGACCGGGTGGTCCTAGGTTCCCACTCCCCACGGCGGCAGGATTTTCGACACCTAGCTTTTCAGCTAGGTCGAATTCAGTCGCTGTTTGGAGGAGAATTCTAGCGGCCGGCTGCTCTGATCGGTAGTTTTCCGTGGTTTCTCTGATCAACACCAGGCGAATGCCGGAGCAGAACCCTACCAAACGGGCCACGGACCGCGCGCGATCTGTCCTTCCTCTTCCTTGTCCTATCCTCTCCCCTCACACACACTTACATTAACATTCACTGCACTATCACATATCCCGGGAGACCGGCCGGGAGCTTAGGACTTGTCCAGGCTGGAGTGGTTGCCCTGCTGGTGGGAGAGTCCTGGTTAGGGGTAAACCCCACTAGCCGTCGGGAGTTCGGCGCCGGATCTCGCCATACAGCGGGGGAAGATCACCGACATCTCCCGAAAAAACATGCAGTACACTATCGGTACTAATGACCAAAGTAGTTGACGCGCCCGGAAACACGAAAAAATCAATCAATCAAATCAAAAACCATGATAACGTGACGTAAGGAACTCAGCATTGCGACTGAGGGCCATTTTTAAATATTTACGTAACTGTTTTATTATCCAAAATGTATGCTAGTAATTATGCAGTGCAATAATATCGCATTGATATCAATTATTTTCTGTTGTGTTTTCCCTAAATCTTTTCACCAGGACATTTTTCGCTACCCGCCTGCAAAGGGAAGGGGGCTCTACCCGGGTTGTAATCACGAATATGCTTCTAATATCCCAACGCTCGAATGTTTTAAATGCAGAAAGGCGATAAGAGGACGGAAATCTGTTTTTGGTAAACTGCTTTAACGAGAGTCATACATGTTTTTTACATACGAGTCTGAGCATTTACAAAAATTGTGTAACTCCTAATCTACCTCACAGAATTTTGCAATAATTGGCGATGTCTTCTTCTGACATCTTCACAATCAGAGGTTCAAATTTGGTATGCATAGTCCAAACCTCTGGTATTTCCATTTCAAATACGATTTTAATCAGTTTGATAAGTCATGTCAGAGGCGGTCCATTTGGAATGGGTAAAAGTGGTGTCTGGTGTACTATTGTGTGTTCACAAGGAAGTTTACTAATCGTTCATTTCTGCATCTGATCAAGAACAATGCTGGCTCCGAAGATGAATTACGCTTGTATCCATCCAGAAGCATTCGCTCTCTTGTGCTTGACTTTTCGTAAACTGCATAGTAACACAACATCCTTTATTTACAAAACACATTATTATTAGCAAATTCAGTTTTTGTAATATCAATATTAAAGATATGAAACACGGGAGTGGAGCAAAACATATTTTTATTAGCTGAGTAACATTCATTTTCAGAAAGTATAACAAATCTTCAACTACAATCATGTAAAAAATATCTGAAAAATAGTTAATATAACACCAGCTCTTCCTCCACATACCCATAACATACAACTGCTCTAAGTTTTCACTCGCGTCAACTACCTTTCAGGTTGCGCAATATGCAGTGTTCCAACATTTTACTTCCAAACGTACACTGCTGCATGGTAGAAGACGCACAGGGCAAGCCCCAGCATGGAAATTGCATTTGGAACTATAGATACACTCCACGCGTCTCCACGGGAGAGGCGTGCGCGCGACGGGCGATGGTCCGGACGAGGACGAAGGCGAGAGCGAAAGAGAGGCCGAAGGCAAGGCGAGCGAAGGCGAGATCGCGGGCGCTGGAGAGGGCGCGCGGGAGGGGGCGCGCGCGAGGGCGCGGGCGAGGACACGGGTGAGGACGCCGGCGAGGGCGCGGGCGAGGGCGCGGGCGAGGGCGCGGGCGAGGGCGCGGGCGAGGGCGCGGGCGAGGGCGCGGGCGAGGGCGCGGGCGAGGGCGCGGGCGAGGGCGCGGGCGAGGGCGAGGGCGAGGGCGCGGGCGAGGGCGCGGCGAGAGCAGGCCTGAGGGCGCAGGCGAGGGTGCGGGCGAGGGCGCGGGCGAGGGCGCGGGCGAGGGCGCGGGCGGAGGCGCGGGCGAGGGCGGGGGCGGGGACGCGGGCGAGGGCGCAGGCGCGGGTGCGTGCGAGGGCACGGGTGAGGGCGCGGGCGAGGGCGCGGGTGAAGGCGCGGGCGAGGGCGCGGGTGAAGGGGCATGAGGGCGCGGGCGAGGGCGCGGGCGAGGGCGCGGGCGAGGGCGCGGGCGAGGGCGCGGGCAAGGGCGTGAGTGGTGGCGCAGGCGGGAGCGCGGGCGAGGGCGCGGGCGAGGGCGCGGGCGAGGGCGAGGGCGAGGGCGAGGGCGAGGGCGAGGACGAGGGCGAGGGCGAGGGCGAGGGCGAGGGCGAGGGCGCGGGCGAAGTGCTCGGGAAAGGGCGAGGAAGGAGGGCGAGGGCGAGGGCGAGGGCGAAGGCGAGGGCGAAGGCGAGGGCGAAGGCGAGACGCGAAGGCGCGAGCGAAGGCGAGAGCGGAGATGAGACCGAAGGCGAGGACGAGAGCGAAGGCGAAGGCGAGGAAGAGGGCGAAGGAGATGGCGAAGGCGAAAGCAAGGGCGAAGGCGAAGGCGAGGAAGAGGGCGAAGGAGATGGCGAAGGCGAAAGCAAGGGCGAAGGCGAGGGCGAGGGCGAGGGCGAGGGCGAGGGCGAGGGCGAGGGCGAGGGCGAGGGCGAGGGCGAGGGCGAAGGCGAGGACGAGAGCGAAGGCGAAGGCGAGGAAGAGGGCGAAGGAGATGGCGAAGGCGAAAGCAGGGGCGAAGGGCGAGGGCGAGGGCGAGGGCGAGGGCGAGGGCGAGGGCGAGGCGAGGGCGAGGGCGAGGGCGAGGGCGAGGGCGAGGGCGAGGGCGAGGGCGAGGGCGGGGGCGAGGGGCGAGGGCGAGGGCGAGAGCGGAGGTGAGAGCGAAGGCGAGAGCGGTGAGAGCGAAGGCGAGGACGAGGGCGAAGGCGAAGGCGAGAGGCGAGGAAGAGGGCGAAGGAGATGGCGAAGGCGAAAGCAAGGAGATGGCGAAGGCGAAGGCGAGGAAGAGGGCGAAGGAGATGGCGAAGGCGAAAGCAAGGGCGAAGGCGAGGGCGTCGTCCCGGGCGATGGCGATGTCGCGGGCGAGGGGCGAAGGCGAGTGCGAGGGCGCGGGAGAAAGAGCGGGCACTGGTAGAGCACGGGTGCTGGATCCAGTAAGAGCGTGGGCGAGAGCGAACGCACGGGCGAGGCCGAGGGACGACGTGGCCGAGAGGAAATATTTTATTCGCGAGGCAGCTTTGATAAAAAGAGATGAATGCGCGCCGCCGTGGATTCCGCCGCAGCGTGGAGATGTGAGTGCGGCAGGCAGCGCGTCTCGGATGCAACTCGATTTTTCTCCCGCGATCGGAGCACGGCCGCCACTGCCGGAAGGGGAGGTGAAGGTGGTGGATTTGACGGAGGGGAGGAGTTGGTGGAGTTGGAAATGAATGCTTAAGATGAAATTGGGGTAATGGAGGTCGTGAGGTCGTGAATTTGATGGTGTTGGAAGTGGTACTAGCGAGGGTGATGGGGTGGAGGAGGCGGAGTTAATGGAGGCGGGGAAACTGGAGAAGGATAATGTAGGCGAATGACTTGGTGGAGACTGAAGCAATGACAATGGTGAAAGCAAAAGTAAAGGCGGAGGCCGGGACGGAGGAGGACACATAGGTGGAGACAATTGTAGCGAGATGAAGGTAACATGACCTCTGTGGGTGCTTAGACAGACGGCGGCGTAGGCATAGGGGTAGGATAAGGTGGGGTGGCATCAACACAGTTTGCAACCTCCATCTACGTTCGTCTGCGAAGTGCTCGACCGTGTTTCTTTCACCGGGGGTTCCAAGACAGCCATGTATACCTAGTCTCGCTTTGAATACAGCACTTCAATGTTACTTAAATACGTAACAAAAATTTATTATAAACCGATGAACGTAACATGTTTAATATAATTATGTATGACTATAGGTCGCCACAGCACAAATGAACAAAACCACACAAAACGGGTTTCCAAAAAGTAGCATGGACATTGCTCAACAATTACTAATTCTAAAGAAATTAAAATGAAACAATGATTGAAATAGTCCTCAGGTTTTAAGTTCTGATTTAGATAAAATAGAAATTCCATTTCGTTACATTTAGGAGATCTGTTATTTAATTACATGCATAAAAAGCATTTTTTTCTTTTGGTTTGAATCAGATGAGAAACTGAGCTGCGACGAAATTTTGCGCTCCAGGCAAGATATTTTCTCTTTCCTCATCAATACTTATTTCTACGTGTGTTATTTAGTAAAATTTACAATACAGAGGAACATATTGTTTAACTTTTATTATTTAGGAAGACCACTTAAAAAAATGCAAGTAATATAAAACTTTCTTTGGCGCGATTTTGTTTCGCGTAATATTTATTAATTTTTCTTCGATCAAATACAGATTATTTAGCATTTTCATAAGTTACAATAGCTAAGTTAGCAAGTTTCTGTTCCAATATTGTAGAGATTACAATGCCATTACAGGTTTGAGCTTCTAGAAACTACGTATACCACTTCCTATAGACGTTCATAATATTAGATAAATTCTAAGAGGAATGAAGACATTTGTTTGTTTATCCTACAGGCACATTTACAAGAAAGTAACAGGACATTTCACATTGACTTAGCTCCAGAAATGCTCATTATTGAAGTTCACACTCTGGGTAGTGTTACTAGAGGTGGCCTCTGCTCTGCTCAGAAGGTTAACAGAATTATGCTGTTCCGCACTTTGCTCCCACGCTAGGATTGGTGTTTCTCAGTTGAAATTTTACTCTTGGAACAATACCATGTGGGTTTATTTTCTCATGAATTCAAATTCTCCTCTTCACACCCGAGGTTCACGCTCCTTCATTTTCATACAGAAAACACCATCTATCTCCTCTCTCTTAAGTCACAGGAATTTACAAAAGCTAATAATATGTAGGAAAATCATGCCATCTCTTGTCTTACAACACTACCCGCTCATCGCGCCACTCAGTCATCCAGCGTGCCATGCACGCCCCCTTCGCCAATCACGCCTCATCATCTTCATTGCCACCCCTTGCTCCCAAGCCCCCATATCAGCACGCCACCCGCACTAACCACAGCGATTCCTACACCATTATGTTACTCGTGCCATTCAACGCTCTATCCTCGCACACACCCCCCCCCACCTTTCTGCCCACACCGTCTAACCGCAGCCACACATTATGCACCTGCCGCTAACCACCACCTGCGCTGACCATGATGCCTAAACTATTACGATACTTGTACCATTCACCGCTGCACCCGCGCGCCTTCCACGTCAACCACTCTCTCATTTCATCCCACCTTAACTAGCTACGGGATTTCCACTCTAGCTACACACCTAGGTCGAATTCAGCCGCTGTCTGAAGATCATTCGAGCGGTCGTCTGCTCTAGTCGGTAGTTTTCTGTAGTTCCTCATATCAATACCAGGCGAATGTCGGAGCAGTTTCGAACCAAACGGGCCACGGAACGCGTAAGATCTTTCCTTCCTCACCCTTCCTTACACATACACACTCACACTAATATACACTACTCTCCCACACAGGACGGGAGAGCGGTCGTGAACTTAGAGCTTATCCCGACTGAGACGGTGCTCTGCTGGTGGAGATACTGGTGAGAAAACCCCGCTATCGACGGTAGGTCGGCGCCGGATCTTACCATCCAACGGAGTAAGAAAAACCTCCCGAGAAGAAAACACACTAAACTTACAGGACAATGTCCTAGCAGTTGTCGCGTCCGGAGTCACTAGTAATCAATCAATCAATCAATCCCTCCACCGAACCGGGAGCGGTAGCTCAGTGTTGTGACCTCCCGCGCGCTTTCGTAAGTCCCGCCACCGAGCCCCCTAAAGGCGTGAAGCGCGCGGGCCGTCACGCCAGAGGTGCGGAGGATCGCCGCCATCCTCGGCGGCGGGCCCAGCCGGCGGGCGAGGAGGCAGTCCGGATCCAGTCAGTGAGTGGGAACCGTGGCGGAGGAGCGCACACGGAGCAGCAAGAGGCAGTGGCGGTGAACCGACCGCCCGTCTGTATCTACGCCGTAGGGAGACGGCGTGCCGCCCGGCCTAAGGGGAGGCGCGGGCCCGGAGCCTGACACGTGGATCGACGCAGCGTCCCAAGACTGGACGTCAGCAGGAAAGGCGTACCAAAGGGAACATGTTAACTAAGGGAATATGTTAACTAGAGAATTTGCCTTGTACATAAATGATAATAAAATAATGTTTTACAAACACAGAGTTTTGTGGATGTAACACTCAGAGCATCAAATGATGTCACTGCAGCGCCTCTTACCGGGAGGTCCTAGGTTCGAGTCCTGACGGCGGCAGGATTTTCGACACTAGCTTTTCAGCTAGGTCGAATTCAGTCGCTGTCTGGAGGAGAATTCTAGCGGCCGGCTGCTCTGATCGGTAGTTTAACGTGGTTTCCTCCGATCAACGCCAGGAGAATGCCGGAGCAGTACCCTACCAAACGGGCCTCGGACCGCGCGCGATCTGTCCTTCCTCTTCCTTGTCCTATCCTCTCCCCTTACACACACACTTACACTAACATGCACTACACTACCACATATTCTGGGAGACCGGTCGGGAGTCCTGGTTAGGAGGAAACCCCACTAGCCGACGGTAGGTCGGCGCCAGATCTCGCCATCCAGCGGGGGAAGATCATCGCCATCTCCCTAGAAAAAACATGCACTACACTAACGGGACTACTGACCACAGCAGTTGACGCGCCCGGAAACACGAAAAATCAATCAATCAATCAATCAATCCACCGATTCGACGCGAGTCCATTGCCCGCCAAAAGGTTCCTTGCTTTCGGAGCGGAGCTGTCAAAACTACACCTCAGCAGCGCACGGATCAGAAACGCCTCACCCAACCCGATCCCGCGTGAAAAACTCGTTTGCCAGCGCAGACTTCATGGAAGGTAGTAACCCGTCGCAAAGTGCGGAGTAATCCCGTGTGACGGTCTTTCGTTTTACGATGCACGCCGTCACATCGACCCCCCGCCTGCGCTCTCGCGTCTACCGCCAATGCCGAGGAAATTAATTGGAGGAACGTGAAAGAAAAGTCATTCAATTTCGCGGGAGGAGCAGAAATATGTTTTCGAGGGACGCTTTTTTTCTCCCGAAGCCATTCCGCATCCCTTTTGAATTCTCTAAAAGAAAGGCTGTCCGAGGCTCCGAAAAAAACTGCGGGCTATTTTTCAAACGGCGGCGTTTTCCGCGACGATTCTCGGCGAAAGAGGAAATATTTGTTGGGAATTCTGAAATGCTGTTGTTGCCGGTCTAACAAAGAAACATACTACTTCCTAGAAAATCGTGGTGTCAGCTTTGGGGGCCCTTGAGGGTATCAACAAGAATGCGAAAAGATAAATCTAAAAAAAATATATATTGCTGTGACAGTTCAAACGAATCAAATTGTTTTGATTCAATCCACAAATCTTTTTAAATTGAGTAGGTTTGATTGAAAATATAATAGAAGAGAGGAAATAGAGCTCACACTGAGGGCAATACCAATTTCTATATCGGGACTCTTGTAAACTTTCAGAAGTGGTTGAAAAACTTCATCTTTCAGTTCGTTTACATAAATTAGGATAAAAAGGAAATGAATGAACAGAAAAGGCTAGTTTTCATCAAAAAGACTTAGTATTGGGAAATGCTTATTAATAAAACAACAATGTGTGTTCTACAATATTTTAGTACTCAAGGAATTGCAAACATGAATGTAGCAATTATTTTGTGTTTTCCAGTGAAAATAATCTAATTCTACAAAGTTGTTTTAGTTGTAATTTGAGCAATGTGTTAATTTGCCCCTCCCCCTTTTCACAAGAACATCTTGAACGTTTAAATTGTCAGGCATTCGTCAAATAAATTTTTCAACTAGGATTGCTTTCAAATACAATGAAAACTATTTTAGTAAATTCAGCTTGATTAATTTAGGGTTGTGCCTTAGAGTAAATATTTCTTTATATACTTACTGATTTGTTCAGGAATTATTTTTTTCACTGATTTATTTAGGAATTACTGATTTATTTAGGAATTATTAAAATAATTCTTACTGACAGTCCTTCATTGAGCTTTCGAATAGTTACACGACACAATATACAGAATGTGCCACGTAACTTTAGCAGCCCCTGCAGTGTTTGAATGGTTGAAGTTATTACGATTATACTTTACGGAAATGATGAGAGAATAGGGCTAATTAAAACATGTATTTATTTCTATTTTATCATTTGTATTATTGAGGTATTATTGATTTTTTTAAATGGAACTATACATATATTTTTAGTCGATCATGACGAGCGTAAAAAGACAAATTCAATGATATACATATTGTATATCATTGTATTTGTCTTTAGTAACTTTGAGTGTTGCGACTCGTATTTTACGGATATTCTAAAGCTCCGAGCACGTGCTAGCACGGAGAGTGCTGCCCGATCCTGGTTGGTGGACTGTTACATTTAAAATATACGTTAAACACGAGTTGCAAAAAATTCCAAAATTACTCCAAAAACGCTTATCTAACATATGTCAATATGTATATCACTGGATTCATCTTTTTACGCTCGTGATGATAGACTAAAAATATGTATAGTTCGATTTGAAAAACACAAAGTAACTTTAATCTCTCTTAAAAAAGAAGTGATAAAATCGAAACGAATTCATGCATCAATTAGCCGCATTTCCTCTTTTATGAAAACTGGATTGAATTATCTTCGACCGTTCAAAAACTACAAGAGGTGCGAAAGTCACGTGACACATCTTCGAAATCAAAGTTAATAACGTTATCGAAATTTAATAACGTTCTCAAACAATTACATTTTCGAACTTTATATTGATAACATTGAAGATTCTTCATGAACTACATATTGCTGATATATAAATTAAATTCGCATACATCCAAGAATTAGAGGTTACATTTTTTTACCCAATTGCCATTGTTAGATTGAAAATCAAACAGGTTTTACTTCACACACTGTAATATAATAATAATGATTTTAAGAAACAAAAATATCAGATTCAGTGTGTAACTTTTCATTGTTTATGACTGAGTTAAAAAATAAATAATCAACCATTTAGTCCACTCAAAGTTTCTTTCATCATGAATTTCACTAAACAAATGAACAGAAAAATTGGATATAATTATAGCATTAAAAGTGAGATTAATGATTTTCATTGCACGAAACGAATTTATCCGAAAGCTATTGGAGATTTTCATATTTACAATTTTTTATCCGTAACAATTTGATGGAACCCCAAAATATCGACTTCAAAATATAACTCTCCTGTTTAGTGCGGCATGAAAATTTTTGCTTCTGTAAACAAACACGCTTTGGATGCGTGGCGAGGTCGACTACCTGCCAGGCCGTCAGCCGTAACTTCGTCCTCTTGCTGCACGACCTCTCGCGAGGGAGTCCCCCTTCCTCCTCTACCCCCCTCCAATCCGAATATTTCCGGCAATCTCCGTGCTGCGAATTCCCGCTGGGAAGCAAAGCGGGAACACTACTTCGGCGCCGAGAAACTCAATATATTGGGGAAGGTAATTTAAGGAAGATCGAACGTAGGAACAATATGGCGGTGTGTTCAGCACAACATCCGGGATTGCTAGGGTTATCAGTTCAGTTCTGTGATGTGCATGGTCCTCTAGGCAGGCTAAAACTAACCAAAGTACACAGATCGATAAGTATATGACAAGGAACTTGCAATAACATTCAAAATAAAATATTTGATTTAAAAATATGTACCGAGTTCGGTGGTAAACGGTTAGCATATTGGGTTGTATCCAAATTTGGGAATTCAAACCCGATCGAAGCCGTGAATTTTCAAGGGCGAAAAAATCCTTCATACGCATTCGTTCGGAAAGGAAGTAAAGCCGGAAGTAAAGCAGATACAGAAAAGCTCTCCCATGTTGCACATTTACTGTATTTTAAAGAACCTCATACACAAAAGAATCTTTTGAGGTAAATTAAAAATCGCCTGTTTCATCACCAGAATAATACCTTCATTTTTCGCTAAATGATGAAGGAACTCTAACGAAATTTGCGTGGTCAGACGGAACAGCGGGTCGGATTGTCTGAGTCTGGCTATGTAAAATAAGGCGTAAACTATCTCACAGAATAAACAAGAGAAAATTTCTTATTTTTCAGTACAAGAACGTTACAAATGTAAATATAATTTCCATTTTTACTCCAAACAAAAGCTACGCATATTAAACATCCATTGGATGGTTCATTGGATTGTTTGGCTTAAAGTGTTGTCCCACATTTCATTCTCCACGGTTCATTTCATTGTTCGTGTATTTGCAATCGCAACTCGCTGACATCCTAAATAGGCTCCACTTTCCATGAATATTCAAAGCAAATGTACCAGAACTATGAAATATCCGCATTCCTATTATAGATAATCCATTAAACCCAATAAAACAGAAGAAATTTCAGAACTATGAAATATCCGCATTCCTATTATAGATAATCCATTAAACCCAATATAAAAAAAAATTTATTTCTTTTAAATTTATTTTTCTAAAAAAAATTAGAATAATTTTTTCCACATTATGTATTAATGTATTATTAGATGTATAGTGCTTTATAAGCACAGTTGATACTTTCGGAAATCTACCTTTCATGATACAGGTGATACAAAACGAATGCGTTAAACGGTATTTTCATATTTTAGCCCACAGTAAATATTATATAGAACATCATTACATGTACAAAACGTTCTTGCTGCGGAAATATTACCACAATTCTCAATTCAGCTCTAATTAACGTGGCAACATGCAATATGTGAAATGCTAAAAATGTAATTCCATTCGTGGAATACATGTTTTGAGTAGTTTACCCGACAACAGCTTACTCGCAAACAGAATAACATTGAATAGCATGCAAGACAAGGTTTCTGGTAATCGAGGTAAATCTGAGCTACGCATATAATGTTTTATTTACAAATATTTTAGGTAACGGAGAGAGTACTCTTTGCTGCATTGGCTAAGTTACATGAGTGACAAAACGGCTGTTTAATAACTCATCACTCAAAGGCAACCGAAAAGTCTTGGCAGTAAAAACCCTCTACAAAATTGAACAGAACTCAAATGATGTCGAATCTTACTTAAAATGAAAATCCTTACATAATATTCGATCATACGCTACTCTACTTTTTAATAAGTTTCTCATACACAATACACAAATTCAAAAACAAAATTTTTTTTAATTAGAAACAAATATTTCCTACATATTTCTACGTAAAACTGCTGTTACTTCAAACATATAATCTGTCAATGACTCTTTAGAACCGCTGTAAGTTGAACAATTTTATTCCTTCGTCTCATAGTACACAGCAAATACTAAGATGTAATCGAAAATGCAAACTTAATATACAGAATAAACCTGATGACAATATTTCAACATCCTCTTTCAAATGTAGTCATGAAGATCCCTTCAATGTTATCAGGTCGACGGATGCTATTTCTGTTCATGTTGACACCAACAATCTTCTTCTGTCATTACAATCCTACGAGTTTTGGATTCACTATTCACATCCATGAAGTACCTCACAGTACTACAAGTATTTTGTAGATAACTATACTCCGATTTCTTTCAAGTTTTGTACGCATTTAAAATGAGCAATTTAGTCTGTAGTTAATGCTTCTATATTGCACAGATGGGGGAAGGATCATTTGAACATTGCTGACCGCCCCTAACTCGACAGATCGGATCACGGTGTAAAAAAATCTTACACCATAGTTTGGATGGATCAGGGAGAAATCAGGGAAACAAAAATTACTGATAGCGAGTGGCTCGTCATTCTAAGTTAGTTAACTTGCTCCGCATTCACCTGATTAACACCCCCTAGAATCGATTGGAAGAAACCGCTGAGACAATCAGAAGAATTTACAACCAGGCAGTTGCAGAAATCGGTACCAAATACTTACCTGGTGACAACAATCTGCCACTGCCGGGTCTCCAATCTACGGGTTTCCAGTCTATCATGTTTCTTCTCAAGTGTGTTTCCAGAGCAGCAATAAGTTTTTTAAACTGTACTTTTAAAACACTGCTCTAATGAGCAACATATCCTGTGAATTAACTCTTAAAGAGGCACAAATAACAGAATCCCATTGATTTTACTCATATTGCGTTAGTAATTTTAAAGAGAAGATGGCAATTTGACTGTGTTTCTTACCCTTATGTTTGACAGAGGCTTTTTTTGAAACCTGTCCTGGTGAGGGTCTACAAAAACTTTCAAAAACGCGTGCCTCATGGGGCGTCTCTTGTAATGTCTTGATGGAAATCACAGCAATCTCAGTTATGACATCCAGTTTGAATGGGATATTACCGGATGACTTTAATGTTGCCAGGCAACTGTATTAACAACGGGGGTTTATGGCTCACAGTTCATTTCTCATCTTTCGAAAATCCATCGTGCCCAGCCGAGAGAGCACACGCAAACCCGTAATGTGAAAGCCGGTGCCAGGGTACTTTCCTACCGCCGAGGCGGCACTCCCGCTGAGAATCATCGCGACGATTGTGTGCGCAAACAAGTCCCCTCGGAAAGGAATACGCCCCCAAGAACCCGCGAGGCTGTGCAGCCACTAAACAAACGGAAGGCCGCGCCCGGGGCACAAAGCGCGCAGCAACTCGAGGGCTTAATTGAGCCCCTCCCGCGCTTGTCGCATGCCCCCCCTCCCGCCGACCCCCTCCTCCCTGCCATCCAGATGCTGGAGACGCGGCCGAGTGACGCGGAGAGCGCCCGAGGCGACGCAGTTTGACTCGAGGGGAATGAACGCTGCGTTTAACGTCACTGCCACTCCCACCGGATTAGAAGGAGAAGAACACGAAGCGAAAAAGCTACAGGCTAAGAAACATACTCAAGTTTTTAAAGGCAAAGAAGATTAATACGGCGAGGAAAGCTTACTTACTTTAATAACGCTTCCCCTACTAATGTCACTTCCAACTGATATTTGGCTTCTTTAGGACGTTCCGAGGTGGGTTGTTTCAAATACTTTTAATTTTGACCTTTTTTAAAATTGGACTTTTTACTTGAATCATCTCTTTGTGAAATCGTAACGGTACCGCGAGAGCGTAAACTAGGCATTTCGCCCTGAGGAAGGCCGTAGAACTGCGACCGAAACGTAGGCACCAGTGCCTGGAACGAGGTTTAACACTAATTGCCATGTACCATCGCGCCCTTTTCTTGACCGCTGACCTTGCTTCCCCTCCTGGAGCCATAAACAGCTGAAGGCAAAAGATCGCAGCGAGCACTGATGACAACATTCCCAGCATTAAAACTTCGTTGGCACGAAACAGAAGCTAGTTGCTTTCATAGTCGAGAACTTCTGTTCAGCTTTATTACCATTATCTAAAGAAATATCTGAGGCAGGTCCAGGACCTTCAAGGAAGGCACCTAAAACTCCTATGTACTGTCCCTGCTGTTGCCTACCCAGAGCGATGACCTGCCCGCACACATAGCGGGTTTGTTTCATCTACCAAAGGTTGGCATTACTGAAAATACTCTAGTGGCTGTCTTTGTAACTATACCCCACTCCGCCCGCATTTCGTCAATCTATCGGTCAAGAAAAGTTGCGCGAGTGGTAGCTACCCATGTAACGGTACCTTATAATAATAAGTAACAAATAGACCTATTTCCTAATACGAGATAGTGGTGCTTATAAGAGACCTGGTCAAAAACAAGCACACACAGAACATAATTTGCGATTCGCAACAAAACGCAAGATTTTCAAAATCCCTGATATGAGTTAATAAAGTCCATACCTTATTTAAACACAAGCAGCAAAAAATCAAAATTACTAAACAAATGCTTATTTAACATATGACAATATGTATAACATTGGATTAGTCTTTTTACGCTTGTCGTGATAGACGAAAAATATGTACAATTACATAATAATAATAATAATAATAATAATAATAATAATAATAATAATAATAATAATGTGACGTACCGAAATATATTTTTAAATATGCCCCACCTTTTTATGATACATCAGTACAATAAAACACCAATTCTCAGAACATGGCCTCTAGAATATTTCCGTACGGAAATCATTGAACGAATTGAATAAGAATATTTCCTATAATCAGCTAAAATTACTATACTAAAAAAATACTAGACGTTTCTGTATTGAACAAATAAACTTTTTATCCATGATATGAAAGTGTAGGTGACTTATCATTTTTTCTTCTCGGTTGCTCCTCTCATGCATCACGCAAAGTATGATTTCTGTACTCCATTTCTATATCAGTGTTTGTTTTCTTCTTTTAAACAGCTAAAAACGACTTCTCTCACACTTGGTTTTCATGTCATCCATTTTCAAAGCCCCTTTTTCTTCTCCTTTTTCACATCCTCCTATAGTTCCACTTAAGTTCACAAGGTTTACATAAAATGTCCACACGTGTTTCATCCACATGTAATATATTACAATAATAATATGATATATTTATTATATTATAAATTTGTCTATATGATCAGACCCCTAGAGCCATCAGCCCCGCTTTTCTGCCTAGCCACATATTACGTAAATTTATAGATAAAAATGGAAACAGTATTCAGAGATACGTTAAATAATAAACATTACATAATAAACAATTTTAACATTAACATAATAAAAATAATATCCAACGTACAGATGCCATGTCCCTGGGCTTACAAAAACGAAAAGAATACGTTCCAGAATTTGCCTTCACCGTTAATTACATTTGAGAAAACAAAGTTACCTCAATATCTCTTAAAATTTAAGTGATAAAATGAAAAAGAAATATACGAATCAATTAGCTCCATTCCCGTTCAAAAATGACAAGAGATGTTAAAGTTGTGTGACTGACACTCTGTATAAAAATAATCTTTCATTAATCGATTAAATTAAACACAAAAGTTAGAAAATAGAATCTTCATTATTTTCTATTATTTCTTAATATTTTCTAAGTATGTGTCGTTATGTTGACGCGCAATTTGACCTGCGTTCGGACCAAGTTTGTAAGTATTCAGTCGAATGAAAGTACATATTTTGTAGGTTCTGCAATACGCAACATGAGTGCAATTCATACTCTCACAGAATTTATTATTAATAGATCCAGTTCTGAGAGTTTCATAGTAAAATATGGTTTATTATAAGAGATGAGATAGAACAAATTAGAAATTCAAGTGTCAATGTACTTGTAAGTAAAATCATATTTTACTGAAATAAATTATTTTAAATAGTAGGTAGCGTCCATTAAACCTAAATTGCAAAGGCTTGGCCTGTCAGACGACGCAACTAGTGGCAAAAGCTTCCCTCACCCCTTACTCCCATACCCCCACATATCTCTCTAGCCGTTTCGACACTAGCTTTTCAGCTAGGTTGAATTCACTGGCTGTCTGGAGGAAAATTCTAGCGGCCGGCTGCTCTGATCGGTAGTTTTCCGTGGTTTCTTCGATCAACACCAGGCGACTGCCGGAGCAGTACCCTACCAAACGGGCCACGGACCGCGCGCGATCTGACCTTCCCCTTCCTTGTTCTATCCTCTCCCCATTACACACTCACTTACACTAACATGCACCACACTACCACATATTCCGGGAGACCGGTCAGGAGCTTAGCGCTTGTCCCGGCTGGGGCGGTGCCCCCTGGTGGGAGAGTGCTAGTTAAGGGGAAACCCTACTAGCCGACGGTAGGTCGGCGCCGGATCTCGCCATCCAGCGGGGGAAGATCATCGCCATCTCCCGAGAAAAAAACATGCATTACACTAACGGGTCTAATGACCGAAGCAGCTGACGCGCCCGGAACCACGAAAAAATCAATCAATCACTCAATCAATAGCCGTTTCTGAAACTCTAGGTAGCTTCATTGTGTGACTAGCCCGTTAGCCCGTAAAATACACGTAACATAGTGCGCGTGCGTATATCCATGTACGCCAATACGCGCTGTCCAGTAGACTATGCCTTTGTAACGTCAGTTTCTGAAACTTTGTGACCTAATATTGTGGATAATTAAAATAATGAATGAAAATAATTATGAATATCTTGTCTTGTAGCATTTAACTTTTGTTCTGAACATTTATCGATCATAATGGGACGACGGCAATTATAACCAAGGGTGCTTGACGAGGTTCTTAAGTTATTTAGTTGAATTGATGAAAACCTTTAAAAAATATTTTGTAACTCCATATCTTACATATTCAATTCATTAAATTTAGTGTTTAATTGTAAATAAATGAGTTTTTATTTATTTCTATCCCAGACTTCGTCTTTGTAATCTAGGGTTAAAAACTGAAAAATATTTGCAATGGACTTACACAATTTAATAAATTTGCGATATACAAAACAATAATTCCAAGAGTGGAGTCAATAATTTTCTGAGTAATATTGTGATGTGTGCTTCGGCATTTCCTGGCTAAACGAGGGGAAACAAATGGGAAACAATTCTACATCTACCGAATCGCGTATATGGGGATGAATACTTTATGTTGTCGTTCGCGTGAAAAGCTATTGCCATTAGAACCGTGAGTACAGTGCACGTTACTTACTGGGAAGTGGGCTGTTCCTTTCCTGCTGGAATGTAAAATCTGGTGCCGACATACACGTCGGTTTGAGGGTTTTACCTCAACGCGTAACTGACCTAGGGGCATCAAGCTGACTGCGACAAGCGAAAAGCTTCCTCCACAAGCTCAGACTATAAAACCGAAAAAAAAGGTTTTTGAAAAAAGAAAATTTTATGACCACAATTAAATTTTCAAAAAGTGAAAATCTATAATTTTACTTGTTACGCAGTAAAGGAACGAGTTCGTAAAGAAATATAATCGCCGGTCACTCCCACGTACTGACAACAATTATCAATTAATGAATAAAAATACCTTCATTCATTCCTATCAGAAACGCTTATATATGCACTGCCCTTGGCGAATATATGCACCAGGGTAGCCGTCAATTGAAGCACAAACTGTCTCGGGCGCCACGTAATTTTCATAGCGCAAAACGAAAACTGACAGGATCATTAGTTTCCAATACAGCAAGTGCAGCAGGGGCACCGAGCGATTGTTAATGAAAGGCCACATTGGCCGTTGTGTGCAGAAGAGGGTGTTCGGCGGCGGGAGCAGGGAAGGGAGCGTGCAGATTTAGTACAGCAGGGTTTTCGAGAGCCGGTGGGCGGGGTGGGGTGGGGTGGGGAGGGGAAGGGGCAGCGCCGATGAGGCTGACGTGGGCGGGGGCTGTAGTCGCGCGATGCAGACAACTTTATTGGGCGACCCACTGTTTACTTGCGCCTAAAATTAAAGCAATGAAATTTCGCTGGCGCGGGGGGGGGGCGTCGGTTGAGAGAAAGCAGAGGCAACGGGATGGAAAATGGGTTATGAGAGGCGAATATGAGTGATCTAGAGGACTGAACGAGAAGGGAAGAGAAATTAGCTGGCAGGGTGTGAGAAGGCGGGGAAGGAGAGGACGGGAAATGAGGGAACGGGCAATGAGATGGCCGGAGTGAGAGGCGTGGAGACGATAAAGCGGGAGGAGGGTGGGAGGGAAGGGGGATGTGAGGTCGAGAGTAAGAGGCTGGAAGAGAAAGAGTTGAGTGTGAGTGGTTTTGTACAAGAGAGTGGGAGACGAATAGCGAGGGTGGGGAACGCAAACAGTGTGGCGGTGAGCAGCAGGGTCGGGGAACAAGGATCAGGGGCCAGCAACAGGAGCGGAATGCACGGAACTAGGGGCGGAAAACGGATAAGGTAAGGGGTATACGGGCGAGGATGGGTAGGTGGCTACGGCGACGAGAGCAGCCGACTGCAAGAGATAAATTGATTCAATTTGCAAGCGCCGTGGTGGGGGTTGCTGGGGCGCGTTCAGATCGCGGCGGCTGATCTTCGGTGCGGCGCTAGGCAAAAATGCGATTGACTTTTTCGTCGCAAACAAAAATGCCCGGGAAGATACCACGCTCTTTGGTCCCATAAATTCTATGTTCACGCAGATTCTGCGGATACTATGTTTTGCTATGAATTGTTTACAGAAAACAAACACATGATATACCACAAAAAGAATTCGAAAGTGATAGAAGTATTTAAGGAATAGCTAGTCATTAAACTTTCAATGCACAAGAAATTAGAGCTCTGACATTGGAGTAAGACATTCTTTTTGTATTCAAATTGTTAATGAGAACATTTGAATAAATTTGTTTCGTATTAATTACATTTTTAATAAATAAAATTAATTCATTTCATTTTTTAATTTAGGTAGTATTCTTATTCAATCTCGGTGCACATTTTTCTTCACATTGAAAAATATTTACGTCCATATGAGACAATGGCGTATCACCTAACAAAGGAAAACGTGCTCCCCAAGACAATAAAAAGTCCTTTCATTCTGAGGAGAGTTGAGTTGTAAACTTACACAATTTTGAACTAGTTCATTTATAAATCTTTTGTTTAGAAACGCAATTACAAAACGGTCACTAGGTTATTACAAGTACTACCAAAGACAACTTTAATTTCATGTACAGAAGTAGATAGATAAAATAATAACATATTCAGAAAAGGTGACCGTTAACACAGCATTACATTATATCTAAGGCAGCAGTAATAAAATAGCAGCAGTAAGCACACACGTACTTCTTTATTCGATGCAATACGCTGGATGACAGCATCGGGGTCAACGGGCGAGCATGAATCGCAGGAAACAAAAGTAAAGGAGGAAGGAAACCATGATGACTGGCAGATAAGTGACGGCGACTCACGGAACAACGACCAAGATGGTGGGGTCACAAACCGAGAGGGTGGGGAATAAAAGGATAGGGAATAATAGGACGGAGAATGAGATGGCGAGTGGCGAGAGACTGAGAACCAAGGGTGGGAAAAGATAGGGTGGGGAACAATAGGGCGGGGAATTTAGCAGAGAAAAAATGGGAAAGAAAACGAGGGCAGGGAACGAGAGGGAGGGGGTAGCAAGGTAGGGGAACGAAAGAGAAGGGTAGGTGAGAAGGAAGGGATCGAAAGAGAAGGGTAGGCGAAAGGGAGGGGATCGAAAAGGAAGGGTATGCGAATGGGAGGGACCGAAAGGAAGGTAACGGAGGGGGAAGCGAGGATAGAGGGAACGGAGGGTCAAGAACGAGAACAGTCGCTAATGAGATGCCGCGCAACAAGAGCGTGAGGTTCGAGGGGCGAGGATAGAAGGATGCGGTATGTGAAGGGTCGGCAGTCATTGGCGGGAAGCGTGGGAGCGTGTTTCAGGAGCGTGTTTCGAGAGCGTGAGGTTCGAGGAGCGAGGATAGAATGTTGTGGGGGCTGGCATTGGCATTGGCGGAAGCATGGGAGCGTGTTTCGGGAGCGTGTCGAGGCGCGAGGTTCGAGAGCGAGGATAGAAGTTTGTGGATGTGAAGGGTCGGCAGTCATTGGCGGAAGCGGGAGCGTGTTTCGGGAGCGTGTTTCGGAGCGCGAGGTTCGAGAGCGAGGATAGAAGGTTGTGGGATGGAAGGGTCGGCAGTCATTGGCGGGAGGCGTGGGAGCGTGTTTCAGGAGCGTGTTTCGAGAGCGTGAGGTTCGAGGAGCGAGGATAGAATGTTGTGGGATGAGAAGGTCGGCAGTCATTGGCGGAAGCGTGGAGCGTGTTTCGGGAGCGTGTTTCGAGCATGTTTCGAGGCGCGAGGTTCGAGGAGCGAGGATAGAAGGTTGTGGGATGTGAAGGGGCGGCAGTCATTGGCGGGAAGCGTGGAGCGTGTTTCGGAGCGTGTTTCGAGGCGTATGGTTCGAGGAGCGAGAAGGTTGTGGGGCGGTGATTGGCATTGGCGGAAGCATGGGAGCGTGTTTCAGGAGCGTGTTTCGAGAGCGTGAGGTTCGAGGAGCGAGGATAGAATGTTGTGGGGGGCGGTCATTGGCAGGAAGCATGGGAGCGTGTTTCGGGAGCGTGTTTCGGAGCGTGTTTCGGAGCGTGTTTCGAGAGCGTATGGTTCGAGGAGCGAGGATAGAAGGTTGTGGGGCGGTCATTGGCATTGGCGGAAGCATGGGAGCGTGTTTCGGAGCGTGTTTCGAGAGCGTGAGGTTCGAGGGCGAGGATAGAAGGTTGTGGATGTGAAGGGTCGGCAGTCATTGGCGGGAAGCGTGGAGCGTGTTTCGGGAGCGTGTTTCGGGGCGTGTTTCAGAGCGTATGGTTCGAGGAGCAGGATAGAAGGTTGTGGGGCGTCATTGGCATTGGCGGAAGCATGGAGCGTGTTTTGGGAGCGTGATTCGAGAGCGTTTCTTAAAGCGGATTCAAATTGTTCAATTGCTTCTTTAATACTATTAAAATACAATTTAGGTTCCACTATTTGGCAACCGAAAAGTTGCAAACTTTTTTAAACAACTTTCTTTGGACCGCAATAGATGGAAGCAGGCAAAAAGGTCAAGACTGTACAGTACCAGTCCACAACAAGGAAATTAGAAAAAACGGGTCCGAGAAAGTCTGTGCCATTCGGTTCACCTCTAGTTTGCTTGATCGAATACTGTTTACGCAGTGTAGAAAAAGTATTTTAATACTACAAGAAAAAATTGGTGCGTTTTCAACATAAAACTCTTATTGCTGTGCTCTTGTTACGAAAAAGTAGATACATGTTGTTTCTGTATGAGGTGTATTACTTTCCCTTACATGATGTGTAGTCTGAATACACGTTTTGTGGGTTATTGATACCAAAAAATTATGGCAAAACAGCTCTCCCTCCGTCCGTCCGTGAACATCGCTAGGGGCTTAACTTTAAGCAGGATTTCACGAAAGGGATGGTTAGATCCATGGTAGCTGCACTTTGAAGATTGTCCAGCCTCGGCCAGCGGGGGAGCAACCTTTAAGGCTGGAAGGGAAAAATCGAAAATAAACCACTTATGCTTCGAATGCTGGAAAGAGGAAAGATGTTAAACTAGTACAGAAGTTACGTTTTAAGTTAGCTACTTCAGATAGTAAAATGTCTGTAAAATGTCTGACAGTACGTAAATTGGAAATTTAAAGGTGACCGTATTAAAATGATTATGCAGCGTTTGAGCTGTTTTTTTTTTACATTTTATATAATTATGTGTTTTTAAATGCTTTATTGGTAGTCCCGCGAAAAGAAACTTAAGTTATCCCGATTCTGCATTTTGGCGTCCGGAATTTTGCGTTCGATAGAACTCAAATAATTTTTAAGAAAATCACGGAGACTCAAAGCTCGAGGTTCCCAATGAACTTGATTGATTGATTGATTTTCGTGTTTTCGGGCGCATTATCTGCTTTGGTCATTAGTCCCGTTAGTGTAGTGTATGTTTTTTCCTCGTGAGATGGCTGTGATCTTCCCCGCTGGATAGCAGATCCGGCGCCGACCTACCGTCGGCTAGTGGGTTTCCCATAACCAGGACTCTCCACCAGCGGGCACCGCCCCAGCCGGCACAAGCCCTAAGCTCCGACTGGTCTCCCGGAATATGTGGTAGTGTAGTGCATGTTAGTGTAAGTGTGTGTGTAAGGGGAGGGGAGAGGACAAGGAAGAGGAAGAAAAGATCGCGCGCGGTCCGTGGCCCGTTTGTAGGGTACTGCTCCGGCATTCGCCTGGTGTTGATCAGAGAAACCACGGAAAACTACCGATCAGAGCAGCCGGCCGCTAGAATTCTCCTCCCGGCAGCAACTGAATTCGACCTAGCTGAAAAGCTAGTGTCGAAAATCCTGCCGCCATCAGGACACGAACCTAGGACCTCCCGGTCAGACGCGCTGCAGTGACATCAGTTGATGCACTGAGCTACCGCTCCCGGTCCCAATGGACTTGGAAATGTTCAAGTGAACGCCACGGTGAGTCGGAGAGGGCGGCGGCAAGTCAGAGTATGGCCGAAAGGGAGAACAAACACGTATAACATATTGACATTTTTGGACAAATTTCTAAATTAACTCCCCTACCTTAAGAAGCACAGCGTATTGAATCTTCTCTATCCACAGAGCGCACGTGCTCCAATATAACCACCGGAACAGTACGCTAACAAACGGGTCAAGGACCGCGCGCGATCTGTCCTTCCTCTTTCTTGTCCTATCCTCTCCCCTTACACACACACTTACACTAACATGCACCACACTACCACATATTCCGGGCGACCGAGCTTAGAGCTTGTCCCGGCTGGGGTGGTGCCCCGCTGGTAGGAGAGTCCCATCCAGCAGGGGAAGATCACCGCCATCACCCGACAAAAAAACATGCACTACACTAACGGGACTAATGAACGAAGCATTTAACGCGCCGGGAAACACGAAAAAATCAATCAATCAATCCAATATAACCACACACGGACGCTTTACCAGTTTGTCAAAAAAGCACTGGAGCCTCGCATTACTTTCCCTCCGCTCCAAGAGCGCTTTCGCGCAGGTAACTCGCGTGCGCTGTTTACCCCTCGAGCCGTGACACGCCACAAGCGCTCGCACGCAACTTCCCGTTAACAACGCACTTTATATTCCCGGCGACGCGAGCGGCATATCTCGCGGCAGTCACCGCCGCGGCTGCTGCTGCTGCTGCTCCCCCCCTTGTCGCAGCCTCCGCGTGGCCTGACGCTCTCGGCGCTGCTGCCTACGAGCGAGTGGAATGAGGGAAATTCCCAGCCAGCTCATATTGCGTGCACGGCTAAATTTTTTATCTTAAGTCGTGTGTGTTCCCTGATCCTCATGTCCCCCTATCCTGAGCGCTAGTATAATCCAGTAACTTCGGATGCTATTATTGCCGACGCGTTTCTCTGATGCCAAATTATAATTCAAAGAAAACGTGATGTTTAAAAAATATAGAAGACAGAGTGACTGCATTGAAGTCTCGACAAATGTAATACCAGTCTGGATGTTTTGCATAATGTGCAGTGAAAGTAGACCCTTAATTCATCAATCCAATACATTTCTGATCTATTTTCAAAATTCTAATTAAATCAAAAGCTCATATTTCTATGCATTGCCAATTGTTTCCAACATTTAATGTCAATGGCGTTAATACAATGGATTAGGTGGAATTTTAGCGGCGCTTCTCCAGTTTTAATCTAATGCTACAACAGTAAGCCGTCCGGCATCCATTTACGACTTCCCTTTCAGCGTTTGTAAGGAAATAAAAATATATAGTTTGTAAGCAAGTTGTAGTTAGGAGTACACAAGTTCTTTATATTCTTCCGAAGTATATAAATTATATAAACAATTTGTGAACTCCTAACGGCTATTCAATAGCATTTACTTCAATCATCCAATATCATCCATCGGACACAACTCTAATAAATGTTCAAATGTTCAATCTATAAATGTTCAATCAGATTATGCACTTCCTTGGATGATGTAGTTATTCATGTATTTATTTGTTAATTCAATTTTAATATTGTCGAGCCACTGATGTTGGGAAAAAATTTCAGAAACACGTGTATAGCTGAATTTTCTACCCAGTAAATTTATACAGCCTACTATTGTGGTTCATGTCTCTTATTTCCTGAAATTTTTATAAATGTGTTCATTCTGTTAAAGAATTCTGCGTATGTTGTAATCTTTTGGTTCTCTTGCCCACTTTTATTTCGTTCCACATCGCCTTGTGATGTCGCTCTCCCTTCCCCTTTCCTGTATTAATGGATTGATTTTTTCGTGTTCCAGAGCGCGTTAACTGCTTCGGTCATTAGTCCCGTTAGTGTAGTGCATGTTATTTTCTCAGAAGATGGCGGTGATCTTCCCTCGCTGAATAGCGAGATCCAGCACCGACCTACTGTCGGCTAGTGGGGTTTCCCCCTAACCAGGACTCTCCCACCAGTGGGGCACCGCCTCAGCCGAGACAAGCTCTAAGCTTCCGGTAGGTAGTGTAGCGCATGTTACTGTAAGTGTGTGTGTGTGTGTGTGTGTGTGTGTGTGTAAGGGGAGAGGATAGGACAAGGAAGAGGAAGGACAGATCGCGCGCGGTCCGAGGCCCGTTTTACCAAAATACCCTACCGGGTACTGCTCCGGCATTCGCCTGGCTGAAAAGCTAGTGTCGAAAATCCTGCCCCGATCAGAGCAGCGGCGCTAGAATTCTCCTCCAGACAGCGACTGAATTCGGCCTAGCTGAAAAGCTAGTGTCGAAAATCCTGCCGCCATCAGAACTCGAAGCTAGGACCTCCCGGTCAGAGGCACTGCAGTGACATCAGTTGCACTGAGCTACCGCTCCCAGTCCCTTCCCTGTAGCCTCCGCAAAGCGCTAGGGGCGGCGAAGGCGGGGGAGGGCATGATTAATCCTCGAACGGCACGAGCGGCACGGAGGAGGCGTGGAGGGGGGGCAGGGCGAATTACGAAACTGCCGCCTCGGAACAAAGTTGGCGCGTGAGGCGCACGCAGCGAGGACTGACGACTCCCCCTCCCCCCCCCCCGCGAACGCTTTGACGAGCGGCCTCGATGAATGATGCATCCGGGTCGGCAACAACCCCGCCGCCGACGCCCTCGCAGGCCTCACGCCTCGGCAACCCCAGCGACGGTGTCCTCGCCGCCCAACCGCTCCGCCCCACCTTCCTCCTCCACAGCACGATTCCTCTGCGACTGGTCCCTCCTCCTCACAGTCCTCATCTCCTGCCCCCTGGACATGTCATCTTTTGCGACACGCAGCCCTCTCCTACTCGCGTTCTCTTCTACTCGCCGCTGTTCTCTGCCACTGCCGCCCTTTTCTTGCCTTCGTCTTCTCGCCGCCCTTTCCTACTCGATGCCCTATCCTTCTCAACATCCTTTCCTACTCGCTATCTTTTTCTACTCGCCACCCTTTCCTACTCACCGCCCTATCCTATTCGCCACCCTTTCCCATTCGCCACCCTATCCTGCTCGCTGCACTCTCCTACTCGTCACCCTTTCCAAGCACCACTCTATCCCACTCGCGCCCATCTCCCACTCGCAGCCCTCTCCTACTCACCGCGCTCTTCTACTCGCCGCCTCTCCCACTCGCCGCTCTGACCTACTCGCCGCTCTCTCCCACTCGCCGCTCTGACCTACTCGCTGCCTCACCTATTTACCGCCCAATTTCGTCTCTATACGCCATCCTCCTACTCGGCGTTCTCCTACCCGCGTGCGGCAACCCGCTTTTTCCGACTTGACTCCCGGGTCCGCCGCCCCCCAACTTGTCACCTTCCCACTCACGCTCCCTGTTTCTGTCTCTAACAGGCACAACTCCACTCGCCTCCCCATATTTCCCTTCTCTCCTTCTTTGCTACACCCGTCGACCCGACGTACCCCCTTCATCACAATTATCCTTTTTCCCTTCCGCCATCCCTTTGATTCCCACTTTTCCCTTGAATCCTTCCTCACTGCACCTCGTTCCTTCCCCGTACCGCCTCTCCCTCTAGCGGATCTTGCCGCCCCTGCCGCAGTTCAAGTTTGGGTTACGGGCGATTACCGAGGCCAAAGTGTGCACCAAACGTCGGAGCTTGTTTACTCGAGAAAAATTACATGATTAAATGCAACAGCCGGTGAGCGTAGGCGAGACTGTCAGAGACTTTACCTCGACGTGGCTGATGGGGACTTTGGAGAAAAACTACGCCACGTGAAACCAACATTTGTTACGTTTTTTGAATTATGCAAAGTGTCGCAGCAACGTATTCTAAATTTAGAACGAACAGATTAAACAAACGAGATAAAAGCAAATGGGAGTTCGCAACCTTAAAATGTTACTCTATATTCGTTTACATGCCGTAATATTTTAACCAGATATGATTCAATGAACATGAATCCTGACAACATTGTTGCCGCGCTTAGCAGGGCAGGGCTGGCCGGAATAGGAAAGGATCTGAAAAGGCACACGGGCAGAGCGAGAAGAGCAGAGTGGTTGAAGCAGGAGCGGCAGGAGCTAGCTGGTCGGGCCCGGAAGGGCAAAGTGGGCGGATGGTTTGTTGGTTGTTGGTGATTCCGCCCGTGTCAGGTACCGAGGTCATTAGTCCCATAAGTGCAGTGCATGTTATTTCCTCGGGAGGTAGCGGTGATTTTCCCACGCTGAATTGCGAGATCCGGCGCCGACCTGCTAGCGGGGATTTTCCACAACCAGGTATCTTCCATCAGCGGGGCACCGCCCCAGCAGGAACAACTTCTAGGCTTCCGGCCGGTCTCCTCAAATGTGTGGTAGTGTGGTAGTATCGTGCATGTTAGTGTAAATGTGTGTAAGGGGCCTGTTTGTTAGGGTACTCCTCCGGCATTTGCCTGGTGTAGATCGGAGAAACCACAGAAAAGAACCGATCAGAGCAACCGGCCTCTAGAACTCTCCTCCATACAGCGACTGAATTCGACCTAGCTGACAAACTAGTGTCGAAAATCTTGCCACTGTAGGCATTCGAACCTAGAACTCCCGATGAGAGGCACTGCAGTGGCATCAGTTGATGCGCTCAGCCACCTCTCCTGGTGTGAAGTGGGCGGAGCTGGTGAGACGAAAGAACGATAAAATAAGTACCAGGACAACGGTGGGGAATTAGCTAGTCGTATGTAGTATATAGAAATGAATCTGGATGAGTGTGTGTGTTTGTGTGTGTGTGTGTGTGTATGTGCGCGCGCCCGTGTATATATATGCTCTACAGATAACTTCAGAACTACTACAGTATTGATGTTATGCATACAGAGGCGTGTCTAGGTATTCAGTCGCCCATGGCACAGAATTTGCGCCGCTGTTAGGTTACTTCCCTAGTGAGTGGCGCCAAAGGCACGTGCCATTTCTGCCATACTGTAAATATGCCCTGTATGCATCAACACAAGGAACTCTTCTAATAACTTGCATAAATAAAATTTTGGATAAACCTGTAATAGAATGTATTTCTGAAATTCTACCGTTGAATTTTGTTTCTGTGTAAAAGTTACAATTGGTAAACAGCTGCATAAGTCTTAATTGTATTAAAATTGTCTAAATGCATTAAAATTGGTTGCAGAGGCCTTTGTTTTTTTTAATAGTGCGCTGGCAGAAGTAATTCTTTACATTACATAATAAACGCTACGAGGAACCATTGTCTACAATTAATACCAGCTAAATCTCACGGCTTGCTCGAAACTTGTATATTACTACTGCCGGCAACTACGGCCTTCCGAGGCACTCGCTCAAAAACACTATTAAATGCAGAACGAGGATGAAAACAAAAGAGCAAAAACTGCGCTGCTTTTGTCGGGGAATGAAGGCTATCTCTCGCTAGCTCGGAGAGTAAACAATGTTAACAAACAATGTCAACCGGCACAGCCAGCGTCCGTGTTGAACGCATTATCGTTTTGCTCACCATAATACGCTTTAATAAACCCACTAGTTTTCGTAACCATTCAGGATAACATTAAGTAGTAAATCCCAGGAAGTGATAGCATCCGCATTATATTTTCCTGTTTTTTTTATTGCGTTAGCTTGTTTTAAGGGAATATTTCTAATAAGAGCAGATTAACTATGAATTGCTACGTAAGGGAACATAATTTATGAAATTTAAGTCGTTTTATTAATTCGTGTACAAGAGAGGATTCAACTGCATATAAGCTACATTAAAGAATTCAAAATACAGTGGTTGGATGAATTAAAATATTTTGCACATTAAAATCATAATTTTGAAAGCAAAATTAGGTTAATGCAGGAATCAAAGTTTGAATGTTAGTTAATATGTAATCAAACTAGACAATCCGATTAACAGAGCGCTATTATACTTTCCAAAAATATAATAGAACGTCGAAAAACCGGGAGCGGTAGCTCAGTGCATCAACTGATGTCACTGCAGGGCCTCTGACCGGTAGGTCCTAGGTTCGAGTCCTGACGGCGGCAGGATTTTCGACACTAGCTTTTCAGCTAGGTCGAATTCAGTCGCTGTCTGGAGGAGAATTCAAGCGGACGGCTGCTCTGATCGGTAGTTTTCCGTGGTTTCCCCGATCAACACTAGGCGATTGCCGGAGCAGTACCCTATCAAACGGGTCACGGATCGCGCTGGATCTGTCCTTCCCATTACTTGTCCTATCCTCTCCGCTTACACACACACACTTACACTAACATGCACTACACTACCACATATTCCGGGAGACCGGTCGGGAGCTTAGAGCTTGTCCTGGCTATGGCGGTGCCCCGCTGATGGGAGAGTCCTGGTTAGGGGGAAACCCCACCAGCCGACGGTAGGTCAGCGGTGGAATATCACCACCATCTCCCGAGAAAAAACATGCACTACACTAACGGACTAATGACCAGAGCGGTTGACGCGCCTGAAAATATGAATAAATCAATCAATCAAAAATACATCGAAAAATAATATTTTTTGGGATTACAGCATAAGAAATATTACTCCTGTTCCGAAGGGGGAAGATTTAGAGAATTAGATTTTGAGTATCTAGGATACATGTTACGAGTTACGAGTTGTGCCTGATGGTGTGTGGCAGCGTAACATGTGTTGCGTGTTACATGTGCACCTGCTTCTTTCGTTTCATCGCTATCCGAGAAATTTTCAATTTGTCACATCAACGTATGTTTAATGAACTTCTGAGGGGTGATTCCTTATTCAGCAAAGGTACATTTACGATTGAGGTTTCTGTCAAGGACATCCTATAAACCAAACATTAGCCTCATATCTTTCCTTAGCCTATTTTAAAGAGGTAATATTTTTAGTGCGGAAGTTATGTTGCAGTTGCATACGAATGAACGAACGTTTTAGAAACCGTAAGTTGTGGATTAAATACTGTTTCAAAGAAAAGTCCACCACAGGTTTTTTTCTACGAAACATTCGTTGCGTCACAATATGTCTAGATAACCATTATTAAACGAGAATGCCCACGTTAATTGTATTCGAAAAAAACAACAACAACAAAATAAACAATATACACCTCATTAAAGTTTGCGGAAGTGAGAGAAAATACTAACAAATCTCAATCTAAGTAGAAAAATAAATAAAAATATTAAGAGACATTTCAGAAATTAAACCGTTTACTAAATAGATTACTGTCCGAAAGTGCAATCGGTAAGAGCTCATTAATAAGAGAGTATAGGGAGAATAGAGTGAGACAATAAATCAGAGGGGAAAACCGGTGCAAAATTAAGTGAAGATGGAAAGATACTACCTTAAAAATCCATGACGAAGTAGAACCTTACTGTCAAGGACGAACGAGAAGAAGATCTTAATTTCATTTGAATGAGTATTAATTAACATATTTGTATAGATATGCATGAATATGCAATCAAATAAGTTGATTTTCCACATACGTTAGTACGCGCGCGCGCGTGTGTATGTATGCTTCATTCTATTGCCCACAGAGCGCGTATGATCAAAAATCGGAAATCAAGTGCGTCCTTCTATCAACAAACATGCTTTTTATCCGCATATTTGCCGCCAGGGAGCGAAGAATCTGTTTTTCAAAACTAAAGCGCTGTATGTAGAAAGCCTGGAAACCTTTGATATCGCGCGGCGGCTGAGACCGCGCGTAATGAATTTTCACGTGCAGCGCGTCGCAATGGAGCAGTTTCGGCATCATTAGCTGCGCGTTGGCATTGAGTCAAGTGCTATTTACCGAGGCCGGGAACATGCTAATCCCCCGCCCGCAGTGTTCCTTCATCCCTCATTGGCTCTCGCGCTCCAATGTTTTGCGTGCACCGAGCTAAACCTCCATGAGCTGCGGCCACACTTCGGCCGATCATATTGGAGCTGCGGTTGTTCAAACGTCGCATTGGACTATTGGAGTATTGGACGACAATTGGTCATTTCGGATATGCAAAATGTCGATGTGGACAATCGAGGACCCAGACTGCTAAAATGACATGTTTTGCAGGGCATTAATTTCTCTGCATGGTTTTTATCAATGTATACTTTTAAGTTTTCGTAATTAATAAATACAATATCCTAATAAAACATGAACGAAACAAGTATTTCAAATTAAAATTAATTTAACCAAATATTGAAAAGGCTGTCTTTTTTAAGCACATTAACAATGTTACGTGTTTAATTTTTTCGTTAGTAGTTGGGAAATCACATTTTATTCTATCATAACAGAACTAAAGGAATATAAGGTACAATTAAACAGCAACACTCTACTTTAAAAAGCAAAATAAGAAACAAAATTACTTAAATTTAAAATATTACCTAACAGGTCCCCTGTCATAACAAATTCTTTAGAGAAGCAAAATTAAATGTAAAAAAAATATTTCTCCTTGCTTTAATTGAAAGATCAATATTCTGACATGATTCAGAATTACTGGAAGAGTTTAAAAGAAAGTTTAATGTATGGAACAAGAGAGTAAGTTAGAGTTTTATTCAATTGTAAAAATATTACAATATTTAATAGGAACAAAAGATATATTAACTACAGTTAGGTTGAATATTATTTAATATTACAAGTAATTAGATTTTATTTTGTAGTTTACTAAAAATTATAAAAAATAAAATAAAATACTTCACGCAATTATTATTATTATTATTATTAATTATTATTATTATTATTATTATTATTATTATTATATTATTATTATTATTATTATGAAAAAGTGAAACGGTGGAAACGAAATACAGATATTTTTATACTATTGCTCAAAGGAAAAGCACACTACGTATATAGTCAATATATTGTACGTGAACTTGTTATATTTCAAACTTGGCTAACCTCGTAACTTGGGAAATGCATTAATGACAAACAACGAAGTACGTTCGCCAGCTGTTTATGACAGCATAAGTTTTGAATGAAGCCTCGCTACAAAGCAAAAAGCGAGGTGACCATGCTTTCACCTAATGAATTTTTATGCAAGGCTAACACAGAGAACCCCTAAGCTATCAGATTCGCAAAGACTGTCGTCACATTCGAAACCTTTCGAAAGGACGCTCCAGGTTCTAAATAAAACAGGATCATAAATTTTAAAGGATCTCAGTACTTGGAGATATAGCAATCAAATAACTCAAACATTACATTTATTACAAAAACCATTAAGAAATACATATGAGTTTTTCCTGCTGCGCAGGATCACAAATGGCTGCAAGAAAAACAATGCTGAACTACAAATGGAAATACAAGAATGAAAGACGGAAGTGCCGTCTCTATACAAAATTACTGTGATGACACAGGAACACAATTAAAAGGCGCTTCCAACAATGCGCCTGAACCTTAAGCAGAATTACTGTATTACAAACAGCCTCGACAAAGCCCACTTTAGGGCGAGGAAGTTGAATACACATATATGCAAAGTTGCTATAAATGGGAACACTACTAATCGGCGCTTCTAACAATGCGCCTATACATAAACAGAATTACTGTATTACAAGCAACCTCTACAATGCCCACTTTAGGGCGAGGAAGTTGAATACACATATATGCAAACTTGCCAAAGAAGCCGACCTCGGTCTTCTTTCAATACAAAAAGAGCATGAGAAACTGAACTACCGAATATGAGCCATTAACCAAATTTTGTATGAGTGCATAATTATCAAATTACATGGAAATGGATCTCTTACCATAACTTACAAAACTTTTTACAAATATAGCAATGAAGCAGGGATACTCCGGAATGAGAAGGAACGGTCCTTATGCCCGCCCGTATCTCATTCAACAGTGCCGTGACCGTGCACGAACGCCGATCATCATACGGCCGAACAATGGCCACATGGACTGCGCCGATTCGTGCCGATGACGCGCTGTTGCCCAGCCGACTTCTCTGCCGGCTACGGGACCGGATACGTGACGCTGTTTCCAATGGCCGCGGTTCAAAGCCACCGCACGGGCCTAGCAGACGCCTTGCCAAAGCTTCAAACTGCCGAATGCGGCCGCAGGCCGTCTTACTCACGGCAGGAGCAATAATCCATTTACTGCCGAATGCGGCCGAATGCCGTCTTACTCACGACAGGAACAAAAACTGCAACATTAACAATCACAGAGTAATGCACAGTACCAAAGACTGATTCACCTCAACAATCGGAGACCAGCAATCCCTTCAAACAAATACAAAGCAAGAACAAAATACAGAGTAAACTGCTTCAAACAATTAGCAAACTAGCAATCATGCAATCAACAAATATTTCAAATACAAGATCCAATTCCATATTATAATAACACTCATTCTTAAAAAACTAAACCATTATGCACTCGTACACATATTTAAAATACGGTTCAGAAGGAACCGGTCCTTTCTTTGAAAACACAATAAATGGCTCACATAAAATACGTAACGCTACATGGCAAGAGGGGCGAAAGAGCGAAAGGCTTTGTGTGCGAGGAGCGAAGTCTTTTATACCAAACCCAGAAGGGGTAACAGTGTTGCATGGGGGGGGGGAAGCGGGGAGATATCGATCCATTCTCAGAGGAGTATGAACCTCTTTGCCTAAGAGCGTAGACATTTGTCGCCTGCAAAGGATCGGCAACCCGCAAAGCGCGCCTGTTATCGTGGCGGCCTCTACTAGAGAAACAAGGAACTGTATTAAAGATGCAGAAATAATTTTTAATTTGCTGTAGAAATCTTAATTTTGAGGCTACAAAGGCAAACGAGGTGTCCATACAACTCTAAATTTGATGTAAATTGCGGATTTTGTTGTTAGAGCCCGCTGTAATCAGTGGTTTTCTTACAATAATTGAAAACCTGTTTTTAAACTAGAGAAAATTCTTGCACAAAATACCAATTTTTTCTCAGTACTTAATAAGGCAAAAAATCAGCTCTCACTAACAATCTCTTAGGTTTTTGAAACGTTCTCATGGCCATGAGATCACAGTTTGCTTGTTACAGATTACCTTTTTAGAGAAAATTGAAGATGAAAAGTTACCCATATACTAGCATAGTTAATCTAATTACATAAGAAAAGCTTACAAACTATGGATGTGAAGCCTTCTCAGCAGGTCTTCTCAGATGAGTGTTGGCTTCTGTTAGGTGTTTACACGCCGATATTCAGTACTTGTGATCACTTAAATTTTTCAAATTTAACAGAACTTCTTTCAAGTTCTTTCTTAAACAACGAAGATAATATATCTTTAATATTGCAGTTGTAGAAAAACGATGAAATAATTTTGAACTTTAGCAACTTTGAAAAGTAGCCAATGACAGTGACAATGTCGTGAAAGAAAATGCCACGAAAAGTTTACTTTCTCGCTACGGAGTAGAGAAAAAGTGATGAAATTCTGTGCGGAACAACGGCGAATTTTCGGCAGATAAACTCTTGTTACAGGTCCCTGGTAACGAAAATGTAGATACATCCAGTTGCTAAATTTAGAAAAAATATTCCCCTATCATGTAGGGCAGCAAGAGCTTTTGATTTATGAGTCTTTCACATCGAAAAATCGAATTCGGCAAAATGTCAGTCTGTCAGTCCGTCTGTGAATACCTCTAGCGGCTAAACTATTCAGCCGATTTTCTCCGAAATTGACATTCTCCAATCGATGGGGCTGATGTCTTGCCATCTTGAATTTGAAACCGATATTTTAATTTTGGGAGTACTTTACATGAAGCCTCTGAGAAATACTTCCAATTTTTCAAATACACGGCTCCATTGATTTTGATTATTTTTTGTTGTTGGATAGTATAAAGGATGTTTAAGAAAATGGCGCAGGTCTCATGTTCGTTGAAAACCCTGATTTTTCAAATGTTGCCACTACAATGATGAAGATAGAGATTGTTTTTCCTCATTAAATCTGTTCCTTAAAGCTAAATTAATTCTTATTTAAATGGTTTGTGACTTTGGACTGAACTGCACGATAAAGTAAATAACAAAAAAACAAATTGACATTATTTTAGCAGTGATATAAAATTCGTATCGATGAAAGTAGGATTTTTTTCATTGCTACTACGCATTGATTACCATAATTGTAAATATGATTTCCGCATCAAGAAGTTACCAGTGGTCAAAGACACCTCTTTTGACGGGAGCCTCTAAAAACAAAATGAGCGATCGCCCAGCCGCGGAGGTGGAACGGTAGATTGCCATTCCGTGTTGTCATTCCGCTCCGCACGCTGCCGCGCTCGTTGTAATTACGCTTTTATGAGCTCAGAAGTTCCTGGAAGCATATTTTCCGAAGTGGAAGCGCACTACTTTCGCATTTCCGCGAAACTTTGCGGCGCTCTGTAAATCGGTAATGGGACTTCCCCCGGGGACGCGCGCTTGCCGACGCCCAACGGCCAGAGGCGACGAGGGCGGTCAGGAAGGCAGAAGCTGGCGGAGGAAACGGCTGAGGGTCGCTGTAATTTCCAAGAGTTGGGGCGACGCGACGCTCCCACGCGTCCGTGTTGGCCAACTGCTTTCACGCGATGGCACTGTTCACTTACGAGCGGAACCTTTGCGACGTTCTTTGCATGCTATATTAAACCATGCACTCTGTATGCATATGCAATACATGGTGATTCAGTCCTCGTTGCTAATACGCGGGTTCCCGTATGCAATATACCGACTGAATTTTCCAAAATTGGATACTCGTTTAGTTTTGTAAACAATTAACGTTAAACTTTGGACTATGCGCATGTTTTTTTTATAACACACATTTATTCATTTTGGAAGATTTACATCGTTCAGTACAATTACTTTACAGATGTATTTTTTCAGACTTGTTCTAGTTAAAATAGCTAAGCTAAGTTAGTCTATACATTGGAGAGGATACTCTAGGGGAGAACCTCGGTGTTAAGAATCGTGGTTGGCTAAAATTTTGAGGAATGCTTTAATAGGGAATCTATTTTTTATTTTTTTATTTATATATCTATTATTTATTATTTATTCGAGTGTGGGTTGGATTTTTCGGTAGTTTGTAATGGGATGCTGCTGGTATGCCTGTTAGGGTTTGGTAGAAGTTGTGTGATATTTGTGATATTTGGTTTATTATCGTATTGATGTTTAATTCTGAATGAAGTTGTTTATTACTTATGAACCACTGGACATTTGTGATTAATCTTAAAAATTTATTTTGCATTAATTGAGTTTTATTGACATTTGTGGGGGCTGCGTTTGTCCATATGGGGCGTGCATAAAGCAATAGTGGTCTGATTATTGTTTTGTATAGTGTTGTACTTGTTTGTGTATGACAGAGATTTATGTTTGTTGATTAGTGGCCAGAGTTGGAATAATTTATTTCTTGCTTGTTTAATTTTGATATCTATGTGGGTTTTCCAGGTTAGTTTTGTGTCCAGATGAAGTCCTAGGTATTTTATGGGTTGTGATGGTGGGCGACTATGGGCTTGTGCTCGTGTAACACGGGCTACAGCAAGTGAGCGAGAGGCTTCACCTCGCGTTAGGTCTCGCCACTTCTCTGGAAAACGCAGTTGCTAACACTATCCGGAAAGCTCCGGAAGCAAACACAAGGCAAATAGCGCGCGAGGTCAACGCTTTACAATCCCTCATCTGGAAAAAAAATTCACGCGCAAAGATTACTTTTCCATTCCCATGGGGTGCAACATTTGCGCTGTAGAGAGTTAGGTCGTTTTCAATTCTCTAGGCAAATGCAAAGAAAACAAGGAATTTCGTTCTTTGGTCAGGTGAAGCGTGTTTTTACAAGAACTGGCACAACGAATGTGCACAACTTCAAGTGAATGCCGAGGAATATCCGCATGTTGCACGTAGTGTAGATCACCAAGAGAGATTCTGTGTAAATATGTCGGTTGGCATTGCGAATGATCTTTTTATCGGTCCTCACTTCCACCCGGGGTTTAAGAAACATTCAGTATCTGAAATTTTATAACTCGGTACTCTCAAGGCTTTTGGAGCTGGGGTTAATGAAAGACCGCGTTTGGATTTCAGCTGCTCCATCCCCATTAAAGAAATTACAAATCTTCCAAAACAAAATGCTAAGAATAACAGTAAACGCCCCCTGGTTTGTCAGCAACAAGACTCTTGACAACGATCTTGCAATAGAACCAATTACTTCCTTTATTACGAAGCTGGCACATAATTTCTTTAATAATCTAAGTCATATGCAAGGTGCAGTCACCTACGAAATAGGAACCGATCAACCCCCACTCTCCCGCCTAAGAAACAGACTTCCACTTCACATTTTCCTTCAATATCTCTCTGACATTAGATAAGGTAAGAATATTTCTTGCATTTACCTGTCCGTCCCATGGTATCTCCTCTCCAAACCCTATCATTACTCTCTAACAAAATTTGCTCGCAATAACTTTGGTTGAAGTTATAATCATTACCAGCGAAGTAACACGAAATTACCCGCTTCACGCTTTGCTGATACAAAGTTGCTCGCCCAATCAACTGAAGAGCCTCACGGCTGAACGTTGTAATGTCTGCCAATGTAAAATAAATAAAAAAAGTGCTAACGGGGAGCAAATACTCCTGTAGTAAATGGTACGGCACTTATGTGTATGTATGTAAATAAACTGTATACATATACCAAAGCCATATTGTCTGTGATTTGTCCAAGCTACGACGTCACACCGCATTGTGGTCCGTACCAGTCACTCCACCTACGAGCGTCGATGTGGCTCGTGTTTCACGAGCTGTTACCTAACGCTGTTAGATCTGCATTAGTGAAACAACGCCCAGCTACACGTATAATGTTCTGACGCTGCAATTCGAAGGCCCGACTTCGCGCACCCGGTCGTATCCATACTCATACAACTTGCAAAGGTAAAAAAAATAAGGGGGAAGATTTAAGATCTAGATTTAAGGTAGCTGTCTACCCAAGAGTGATGAAAAATCGTGAAATTTCGTAGTTTTCAATTTTTATTGGGACGTATGCTCTGTTTCGTTTTCTTTTAAATGCTTCAAACAGTATATTGCTAAGATTCTTAATTTTTGAGTTCGAGTTTCTTTTTAAATCTAATTATTTTAGCACATTCATGTACTTCAAACATCATCAATCAAACTATTAAAGTTAATAATATATTTTTGCATATTTAACCCATAATTTACTTCAGTTAATGACCTACAATAGATAATCTGTCACTAACATTATTAGTTTTATGAACAAAAAAGACCATAAGAAATTTTTAAATAATGTTTTTCAAATAATCAAGTCCTGTCTCTTTAGTTTTCACAGTATCTTTACCATTCTATTTCATTCTTTAGCATATCGAATTGTGATTAATTTAAAAAATCAAAATATATCTATTAGTTGAAGATTCATGATCTTTGTAGCAAAAACATGCGTACTACAACACACAACGTCTATGCTTTACGCAGAATTAGTTTTGGGATGCAACTCATACTTGAGAGCAAATGCTTCAAGCACTTGCACCGCCAGTTCGGACAGAAATGGAACCTAATTTTTTTAGGTTGAAATGTGCTACATTTCAGTTGAGAACCACACCTAATCACAAAATATCTGATTGATGCTTCCGGATAGATTGCTATTTCATTAGTCCCAGTAGTGTAGGAATTTTATTATCGCAAGAGGTACCCATGTTCCCCCCCGCTGGATGTTGAGATCCTGCTCCGACCTACACGTCAGAATGTGAGGTATTTTTTCCTTCCCGTGTCTCCCCCAAACGGAGCACCACCCCTAATGATACAAGTGATAATTTCCCATCTGCTTTCCCGTTATGTATGATAGTGTATTGGATGAAAGTATGTGTGTAAGTGTTCATTGATTGATTGTTAGTGATTCCGGGCGCGTCAACTACTGGGATCATTAGTCTCGCAAGTGAGGTGCATGTTTTCATGTTTTTTCCTTGGGAGGCGGTGGTGTTCTTCCCCCGCTGGATGGCGATATCCGAAACCGAACTACCGTCGGCTAGCGGGGTTCCCCAACCAGGTATCACCCACCAGCGGGGTACCACCCCAGCCAGAACAAGCTCTAAGCTCCCCACCGGTCTTCCGGCATGAGTAGTACATGTAAGTGAGTGTAAGGGGCGAAGACAGGACAAGGACGAGGAAGGAAAGATCGCGCGCGGTCCGTGGCCCGTTTGTTAGGGTACTGCTCCGGCATTCGCCAGGTGTTAAGCAGAGAAACCACGGAAAACTACCCATTAGAGCAGCCGGTCGCTATAATTCTCCTCCAGATAGCGACTGAATTCGACCTGGCTGACAAGCTAGAGTCAAAAATCCTGCTATCGTCGGAATTCAAACTTAGGATCCCTCGATCAGAGGAACTACAGTGACATCAGTTTCTGTCCTGAGACATCTCTCCCGGTGTGTGTGTGTGTGTGTGTGTAAGCGAAGGGATAGGAGAGAACAAGGAAGGAAAGATCGCACGTGGTCGTGGTCTGTATCCATCTGGTATCGATACGATTCACGGGCATTCACCACTCCGGCATTCACTTGATCGACTATCGACTATCGGGAAAACCCCGAAAAAAGATTAAAATCGGTCAGAGCAGCCGGACGCTAGAATTCGCCTCCAGAAGCGGATGAATTCGACCTAGCTATTTAGCTACTATAGAGAACACTCCACTGTTGTGACTCGAACCCTACGACCTCTCTTCTAGTCGGTTCAGAAACAGCGGAAATACTGGCTAGCTCACTCGGTGTAAAATACAAAGAAATAAATATCAAAGCCAAAGGGAAATTCGAACCCACGACTCTGTGAACTTTTTCTGCTAAGGCACATCCGCTTTAGAAATTTCGACCATCCAGGTTAGCCATTTTGTAGTTTCGGCCATGGTTTCATCCTTACATCATCTTGTAGATCTGGTAAACAGCGCGAGTAAAAATTCTAATACACCCTGCTGAACGACAAGAACGTAAGGAATTGTACTCTGCCGGTTTCGAAGGAGACGTACGTGACAAAGAAAGAGGGATGGAATGGACAGGGGAGCAAAGGCATAATTGGTATAGAATGAGCTGGTGATTGTGTTAAGGCGGCTCCACACATTCGTGTTTCGGTGAATAGCGAGCAACCGCTCGCTGAATTCCGAGTACTGTGGATGAGTTGCTCTCTATTTGCCAAGTGATGGACATTCGGTATTCGCCCTACTCACCGCGTCTCGGTCTTTTGGACACATCAAAGGGAGCGAACATTCACCGAACACGTCAGCTGCTCGGGATGGGGCAAGCACTAGCTCGCTGCTCGGTGAAGTGGAGCCGTCTTTATAGTATGGCCAAGGGTTCAACTGAATTTACGCGAAGTCACACAGTGAACAAAAAATATGTTAATGGATCTAAATTATATCCTATTTGTTTGCCGTTGAAAAAAGAAAACGGTGGCCCTATCATATTTGTTTTTGTGACTTGTGCGATTTTTCTCCCTAATCCTTTTCCTGACTATTGATTTTTTTTGATTTCGTCCTTACGTTCAGTACTCAATGAAATTTTTTTTATGACTCTTAAAGCTTAACTTGTTTTTGACATTTCTTCTGAATCGTTATGACTAGAAACAATAACAAAAAAAATTTAAGTCTTTTAAAAAAGAGTTATTAATTAAGCTCTCCATTACCTTGAAAAATTAAGGTTCATAAATCGCCCGACATTCAACAACAAACACATATATTTTCTACATCAAGTTGTTATTTTCTTCTAATAATACATGTGAACGTTCTAGTGCTTAATAGTAACATTGAATTCCGAAACGAAGACAAAATACTCAGGGGACTTTAACACAAAAAAATGTATGTCTGGTTTATACTCAGAAGTTAACAGCCAGTAAGGATAACACACTCGTTTCCAATTATGAGCTGTGAAAATGAAAGGAAATGTAAGAAAGATCTCCACAAACAAAACGATAGATTTATGCATATAGACACATATTCTCAAGGAAATCAGCTTCTTTTGGTTGTATCCCACTACCACAATCACAATATAAAACAATCATTGATATTTCATGAATGAACAGAATACAAAGGCGCAGCTCAGAGCGATGGCTGCTTCATGCGTCGTCGCTATTAAGATTCACCTAAGGGCTCATAGTTAGCCTAAGTGAGGAGGAAGGGGCCGCGGAAGGGCTTCTGGAGCTTCGACCGCGACAGGGCGACGACGCGTGAAGCGAGCAAGGCCAAGGGTGTCAGTGATGGCCGGGGAGCGAGGAGGCGAGAGCAGGGAGGATTCGATGCGGCGAGGACGGAGAGAGCGACAAGGGGGGTGGAAGGCGATTGATTGACGTTAGGGGCTTGTCCATTGCTATGGTCGTTACTGTGTTAGTATAGTGAATGTTTTATCTTGAGAGATAGCGGTGTTTCTCCCGTCCTTGATGGTAAAATCCATACACGTTGACATACATATCGGCTTACAGGAAACTCCTCCAGGTATCTCCCCAGCGGAGCGCTGCGCCACGTCGGAAGAAGCTTTCTTCCGACTGGTTTCCGTGCGTGATATTGTAGTGCTTGTAAGTGTAGGTGTGTTAGGCAAAGAAGGGGAAGGAAATATAACCATCACCCGCGGGTGTACGAGAATTGCTGTGTGGACGAAAGCAGTAGGCGGCCCAGATTGTGACGCGGACTAAGGAGAGAGTTGGAAGGGCGGCGAGGGCGCGAGGGCGGCGAGGGCGGCGAGGGCGGCGAGGGCGGCGAGGGCGGCGAGGGCGGCGAGGGCGGCGAGGGCGGCGAGGGCGGCGAGGGAGGGCGGCGAGGGCGGCGAGGGCGGCGAGGGGCGAGGGGAGCGTGTGGGCGGGGGGGGGGGGGGAGCCCGAGGCGAGGACGCCGGCGAGAGCGGTGAGGACAGCGCTGCGCTGGAGAGGAGGCGTGGTCGTAAACCGTCGCCGTGGGGATCGTAAAGCGGCGCTGTTAATCATCGGGGCGCATGATGGCGCCGCCTGACCCCGACGCCGCTCGAACTCCGGCCCTTCCCCCTTCGCACGGCCACCTGCCCACGTCGGCAGCGCAGGTGGGGCTCTAAGGGGCAGTGGCCACGAGGAGCCGGGAAGGCAAATACGTATGACTATGCAAAGTAGCAATTTTTTAAAAACCTTAATTCTAGTACATTCCATTCAATTATCTTGGGAGAGCCCTCGATAAATCGACAAATGTGCTTCCTAAAAATTACCTCGATAAATGTGCCTCCAGGGACATAGTACTCGTTGCACCTTTTAATATATAAATCGCTTGTCAGAGCTGTTGTTGAATTGTTCTACACTCAAGAACCTGACAAACGATGTCAAGAAAAATATACAATGTAAAATGATAGGTATCACATATAATTTACTACTTTTAAAAGTACTATTCTTTAATAAGAGAAGTATACTCGGATTTAAGTTAGTGTTTCAAATTATGAAAAACAAGAATGCAGATTAAGTTCAACGTATCGGTTTTTAATTTACTACCGGAACCTATTATTAATGGAATACCCTGAGTGCGCGTTTTATACAAATTAATAAAATCGATTTTTCAATTTCTATATTCTGCAATGAGATTTAATATGAATTAGTTGATTTGCGTTTTACTTTTATTTTCTCGCCTATTACGTACTTACGTGGTGAAGATACAAAGGTGAGAGACGATTTTTTATCACAAAACGGTGGGTGCTTGCTATTGGAAAAGTGGACAAATCGTATTTCTATATAAAATACACACTACTTCCTTTAACACCTAGCGTAGTCCGAATCCACTTTTTAGGTCCTTGATACCGAAAAATAACACAAAGGGACTGGGAGAGGTGGCTCTGGGCATTAACTGATACCACTGCACGGCCTCTGACGGGGAGGTCCTAGGTTCCAGTCCCGACGGTGGCAGGATTTTCGACTCTAGCAAGGTGGCTAGGTCGAGTTGTCACTATCTGGAGGACAATTCTAGCGGTCGGCTTCTCTGGTCGGTAGTTTTCCGTGGTTCCTTCGATCAATCCCAAGAGAGTGCCGGACCAGTACCATAAACAAACGGGCCACAGGTCCCGCGATATTTCCTTCCTCTTCCTTGTCCTATCCTCACTCCTTACATGCACAAACATACACAAATAATGCACTGCATTACCACACTTGTCGGGGGAAAAGTCATGGCCTTAGAGCTTGTCCCGTTTAGGGTGGTGCCCCGCTGGTGGGAGATATCTGGTTGGGAAAAACCTCGCCAGCTGACAGGTAGACCGGTGCTGGAACTCACCATCCTGCGGGGTTCAATGCCACCTCCCAAGGAAAAAAATGCAATTCATTTACGGGACTAAGAATCTTAGCAGTTGACGCGTCCGGGATCACTACAAACAACAAGAAAATATCTGTTCGTTTGTTGGTCCGTCCGTTTGTGGTGAACGCTTACGAATAAACCGTACAGATGATTTTGTTCAAAATTCCTAATCTTCCATTGGTCTGCCCGAGTTCGAGTCCTCTAAATTTGAAAGCGATATTTCAATTTTTCGGTGTACTTTACATGTAGCCTTAATGACACATTTTCAGAAAAAATGACTTCTACTTTTTAAATTCTTCTTATTTTTAGTTGGTACTTTTTAATTGTTTTTTTATCTCGGACAGACCAAACACTTTTAGAAAAATGATCTCATTTTTTTTGAAGTCTGAATTTCGAAAATTGTAGAAGTTAAAAAGTAATTCACGAAAGTACGCACTGTTGTAGCACCACAAGTTTAAGATTGTGGAGGAGTTTGGAGTGACGATGCGGTGGAGGGTGGTGTTGGCAAAAACGCCGAGATGACGAGAGACGACGGCTTTGCAACGTTTGGGCAGCGCCTTGGAAACGCGTTGGTGTCTGTTCAATATCTCATGGCACAGAAGAAAAGTGAAACATCTCAAAAATTTTAGTAAAGAACTGTTTAATTCGTTTACTTCGCCACCAAATGCAGTCATTTGATTATATAAATAGACTTTCTAAAAAATGGTCTTTAAGAAGTACTTGCCACAAATTGTGCATCATTTTCTAAGATTATTTCTTCATGTAAATAAAAAATGAATTTAAGAGTGAGCGTATTCACCTTCTAAAGGAATAGACACATCTTGTTTATCTTCTAGACAGCGTTACTGACTACGGTAGGAGAAATATGATAAAGAGATGTTGGCTGAATTAGTGAAGGTTATTTAAATAAATATTTTGGTACTGAAATAAAAATGTTATCAATTCTTACAATACATTCTTAAGACATTTGTATGATAAAAGAAAACATTTTTATCCTTTCAGTTGAGAATCTTTTGGAAGAACTTAAAAGAGAGAAGAAAGCAGATTATTATACGCAATCAAATTCCGCAGCAATCTGCACGAGTGTAGCTTTGACCGTGCGTATTTCATGGAACTGTGACCCTCCATTTTCCCACCAATCAGGCAAAACGTGTCACATCCTTCGCCTATGTCCAGAGGGGTGTTTAAACGAGTTTAAACGCGCGCACAAACACAAAAGAGGTAGTGCAAAAATGTATCGGGAGAGTTCGCTAGAGTAGCAGAAAGGAAGGAAGTCGGCATAATATATTGCAAGAGCTTTTAAAAGCGAGCCGTCGATCGGACAAGACGTATGGCAGATCGCACTACGAGAGTACCGTTACAAGCATTCGTTTCCAAAGAGCGCCAGAAAAACTCTTCGGAGAAGACAATAGAAGAGGTAAACTGTTTATTTTAAATGCAATACGACTAATTGTGAATATAATCAAGAGTAGTATTTGCATAAATAATTGAGAGCAGAGGAGTGAGGAGCTCGTACGAGTTTTACGGACAATTGATAATATTCGTATGTCTCTTTATCTTTTCCAGTTTTATCTTTTGTCTTGACGTTATGTTCCGTTACTACGTTGCTGTTACATGGGATTTCATTGCATTTCTCTTTCATTGCTGTACCAAGTGCTTGCACAAAAAGCTGATTATCCTTCCTTCAATTTCTCCTTGGAGGGATAACTAGACATCCTATAATAATAATAATTTAAATCTTCTAATATTATCAATAACTTCATTTTTGTAACAACCATCCAATGATACCTATATAATTGACCACAGGTAAGGAACCCGAACAAATCACCTTTATAGCAGCAAGCATCGCATTGCTCGGTCCTCTCATCAGTGGAGTCGCGTGGTTGGTAGATACAGGTAATTTTGACATTTTTCATAATAGAAAATAATAAATCGAAGATATTTAAAAAAGAGGTATTATAAGACATCTATTACATTTCGCTATAAAGAAATATCAAACGAGCTCATGAACGTGTTTGTTAATCAATCGTGTACTGTAATAAAATGTTACGATACCAATATCGTAGTTCTATCTACGGATTATAAAAACTGTCTCCGTAAGACTTATTACGAAACCGATATCATTGTCGAAATTTTATCAAGTGAACAAAATGAAGAAACAAGTTTAAGGAAGCGAGAGGGTGGTGGCGTCGAGGATTGCGGCTTTCCCGCCGGTTCACCGTGGTGAGGTGCGTTTAGCGAAAAACACTCCAATGAAGATGGCGACCCAGGCAGGGCTGGACGGGAGCAGAGTCGCTACAAAGTCGCTACAATGTTCCTGACGGAGCGAAGCCACCGCGACGGGAGTGGTGAGGGCGAGGACGAGGACGGCAGCGAGGGCCACAGGCCGCCTAGACCCCGGGTGGACGCGCGCTTGGATGCTATATTCTGTCCGTCCCTCCTGTAGCATAATAGACTTGACTCCCTGCTCCTGAGTTGCAAGGTATGGGAATGAGGACGCCAAATAGAGGCTCCCGAACAAAGGCCACCCCTCACGGAAATCCCAGACGCCAGGCACAAAGTGCGGCGTCGGTGGCCTCGCTTCAAGACGAGTGCGTGGGGGCGGAGCAGATGACGTAGGAGGTCATGTGACTCGGGCCTATATTAAGGTGCGTCGCAGTAACGTTTCGGCGGTAACGTTTCTGATTTCCTCGCGGGGGCGTGCCCAGTGCGAATCGGCCGAGTTGTCGCGGCAAAACACCGCAAAACTTGTCCGGGAAAGTCTGGCGCGGAAGTGCTGAAGGCACGAGTAGGTGTTCGAGGTTCGGACACGGTGAAGTATGCCTTATACTTGAGGGCAGATGGTCTGCCGAGGCACATGAGGTGCCCAGTTGCGAATCGGCCGAGTTGGCTACTCGCAGGCGCGGCCGCAAGGCGCGTGTTGGGAAAGGGGGGCTGCGGCAGGTAGCTCCGACAAACGCCTTAGAGTGAGGTTTTAGTTCCTGTACACAATTTATTGTAAATAAACCCACGACGTTACACTCCGTCCGAGGGGCGGCTTAACCGATCCTCGTCCAATAGCCCTGCTTCAAACTAGACTAATGCTGGACGTATAGAATGAACCGCACGGATTTCAGCTCCGAATGGACATTTGCAATGACTCTGGGGGACCAAAACACTTGCATAGAAAGTACATGTTCTCTACGTTGTAAAGTTTCTAAAGCGTAATCACAGCAGTACATTTGTAACTTGAAGACGAGTGCCAAACTCGACTACTCGCAAGCAAAGGAGAGACGTCACTTTGACCCTCTTTCCTCCTCATTTGAAGTTGTTGTCATTTGCATTTGCCACTACAGATGTCTGACTGGGAGATTCTAGGTCGAATTCCGACAGAGGAGGATTTTCAGCACCAGTAATATAGCAGGTTGAATTCAGCCACTGTCTGACGGAGATTTCTAGGAATTCTAGCAACAGACTGCACTGGAGTTTTTTTTCTCACGTTTTTAGGGATCAATACTAGACGAATGTAGGGAAATAGTTAACAAAGGGGCAAAAACTTTGGTGGTATGTGTAATGTTTTGGTACACAACGTGAATTTATCAAATACACACGAAAATAAATATTTACAAAAATGTGTATGGAATGGAAAGCACGTATAAAATGAACTTATCTTCTACTGTATCAACGACAACAAAGGTGATCATGTGGGGAATGGAAAGAGATGTGGCGAGATACTGGCGTACGAATACGAAATAGTGGCGTACCGACCACGCCACAATGCAATTCAGCAATCACAAATGCTTTACGCGGAAGAGGAATTCACAGTCTTCTTAATTGAGGTTATGATTTACTCAATATATTAAGGTGTATGTCGGGATAGTTTCTCGTTTTGTACTCCCGGACGTAATTGTTCAATTTTACCGCTCCTCATCTTCAATATTTCAATTTTGTATTAATGTGTATTCATCGAAGCAGTTAGGCAAGTCTTATAATATCAGTCCAGATACTAAGAAAGACCTGGATCCAAAAGCTGGGCTTAGAAACGCTGAAGTCTTTGACACAAATATTAATTGAAAATTCTAGTTTGAATTAAATTCTTATTTAATAAAGTACATATTTATACAACATATGAAAAAAGGTAATATATTAAAACCTTTGACACGATTTTTTTAATTATGACACTTTTCCCAATTTATTGGTAAATATAAAGGAATTATAAGGTATTCACGAAAAAAATGAAAATAATACTGAACAATTCACAATGAATGTTGTAGCATCTGCCACAACGAATTTTATATTTAACTGACAGAGGTTCATCAACAGTTCTACCTCATTTTCACGTCGTGAAGGCACAATGGGCTCTTATGGACAATGTTATTCTTACGGGAAAATCTCGTGCACTGTTGCCACATCCATTGTTGCAAAAGGAAGTAGATAAAATTTTCCCTCCAGAGAAAATGACGAGGACACACGCTGGTAATCGTGATTGACTTACTGTAAGTCAAAGACACGTCTCTCCCCAAACACAAGTCATCTTCTGACTATACAAGCTACATATGGTACGTCTCAAATTTTATGCGAATTTTATGAGTCAACAATGAAAATTATGCTTCATGAAACTAACTTTCAATTACTAGAAAAAAGAAGACATTTACTTTATTTGTATGAACTTTTTTTCATTCACTGGTAATATACGAAAAGCCTGCCGTATGATATTCCAGTTTCCTAAAACAACCTCAGTTTTTATATATTCAATGTAGACATGTATGAAAATATCGAATTATACCAATCTCCCTCCTTTAATATTATCTAATGAGGCAAATTACTGACAGATTATGCACTGAATCTTTGTTCTCCAATCACACTCATCAGAAGTGATCAAATGTCAATCAAAAGTTTTCTACATTTATTCTTCAACCATAATCAAGTGAAAGTCTCTAAAACAGCTTACATTTTTCTCAAGAGGAACAACAATGTGATGGAAAATGTAAACAGAAAATCGCAGATACAATTAAAATATATTAATTTTAGAACCACTATCGTTTATGTCACATTTTTGTTAATATTTATTACAGTATGCATTTGATAAATTCACTTCATGTACCAACACGTTGCATTTACCACACAGAGTAAGCTACTGCGAGCAGCACGAACGATACCAGCGACTGCGCCAGTGAAAGACTTCAAATCCGATCGATCCACTGAATTAATCACGAAGCTGAGGAACCTTTCTCCGTAAATCAATACGTGTTTCAAAGGCAACGCACCACGAACAAAAAGACCCGACTTTCATTTTCCCGGAGGAATGGAAAAGTTCTGAGCAAGTTCTGGAAACGTGGTGATTAGCGAAATAGTCTGATCAAGGTGCCTGGTTTATCCGGGTCACACGAAAAAAAAGATCAATTGTGTTGAAACTGAAATTATCTTCGCCCAACATCTATGGAAACACGTTTTCATGTAGCTAATACATTGTATTTTTCTACCCACGGAAAAAGTTGAATATTACTGACAACAGAATATTCTGTTCTCATGCAAGGCAGGTATCACTATGACTGCTGGGGCAAATGCCGTGTCGCATCATCTCGCATGCAGTTTTGACAACTTCCGTAAACGCAATTTCCTTATGGATTCTTTTCACATAACGTATTCTGTCAGACGTTTCCCTTTCTTTCTTTATACTATTTGTCTATCTTTTTTTTTCTCTCTCTCTCTCTCTCTCTCTCTCTCTCTCTCTCTCTCTCTCTCTCTCTCTCTCTCTCTCTGTCTCTCCATCCCTCGTGCGCGTGCATTGAAAACACGTTGATTTATTTATTTAATTTTTCTTTACCCTTTGGTATTTTTTGGAACTATGCAAAGACTCAACACGAGCATTAAAAATTAAATAAAGGACTCTCGCCATCTCCGTGCTCTGTAAGCAGCTCAATGTACGAGTATGTTCAATAATAATCAACCTCTTCACAAAAAGTATTACTTTATTTACGGTGTTGTCTTTCGGAGCTATTACTATTACAATAACTGTTTTTATCTTAAAATCTGACAAAAGCAGACAATCAGTAAATAAATTTATGTTATCGGGATAGAATATATCATTTCATTTGCAAATACCACAAAAAAAGTGTCTCAAAATTTTGCTGGCATCTTGCCAAAAAAGTTATGTAATATATCTTCCTTTCAAAACCCTGAAAACTTGTAAAAATTGTACAGGTAGAAATAAAATTATAAAAAATTGTAATACAGAAATAATTAATGTTGCCGTCTTCGTATTAGATAGTTACGTCAAAATATAAATAAATTCATGCAAAAAATGTGAACAAAAATACTGTCTCAAAATTCCATAGTATTTTTATCCCAATTAGAACATTTTAAAAATAAGCAGAAAATGCCCGAAACAATATTTTCTAGCAAAAAGTAGTTTTCAACACGGAATGAATATATTAGAACATAATATTTATTTCAGAAGATATTACCTCTTTGTACAAGGGATATCAGTCACGCTTAGCGGCCAAAGTTGATATTAGCCCCTAAGAGAATGTCAGAGGTCTAGAGCTCTTTCTATTGCGGAAGGGATAGAAATCTATTAGAGGCCAAGGCACGGCGCATAATACAGCCACTCCTCTTCGCTGCAGCTATCGATCAGAGCCCATGAGCATGGCCTTGCCTCATCTCGTGAGCTCTTCACAGCACTCTGCTGGACCTGATGGCGCTTTCTCGCCATGTTTCAAGCCAAAAATACCCTTCATTTTCGCCCAATGTCTTTGGTGCACAAAAGGGTCATCTCAAAAATCGTCATTTCCACGTAAGGGAAGAAATAGTACGAGTATATTCACAAAAAATATAGTTCTCCCAATGAAAATCACTAAGGTCAACATGACAGTAGATTTACAGAGGTTTGACTTTGGCCGCAAAATAAACAAATCGTTTTAGATTAACAACTTCGCTTGAAAAATGACACGTTTTGATATGTACCACTTTTCTTGTGCAATGATGATATCGCTCCAACTTCCTCCTGATACCACCTCTGTTTTCTCCTTTTCCTCCAAAAAACAGCAGGCCACTGGGCGTGCGACTACCGACAAAAACTTAAGGCGGCTCAAGGTCATCAATTAAGGTCCGTGTTCTCCGCTGCCATCTCCACCGCCGCATTTCATCTCCTAGGACTACACTTTGCACTTGTACGTCTGTCTTATACTCCACGGACCGCCGCTGAGTAAAGACCATTGAGGTTTCAGGTCTCGGGTTCTCAGGAATAAGATGATTAATGCAATGGAGAGGGAGAGGAGAAATGAGAGGCAGAAAAAACAAGAGCGCACCGACACAACCAGCCGCAAACCCGCCTTGTCCACCACAAATTCCACAGAGCTCGATTAGGATTTGATTCAGATCGTTGCGATGGCAAGTGAGCAAGCAATTCACCACTACATTAGGCTGACTTTGTTCTTCTTTTTTGTGTTATTTCGTTACATCTGTCTACAATATGTTTTTGTGTTCGTATTCTATTAACGAATTACTATGTTTGTTAATGTTTCGCATAACAACGGTCGATTGTTAATGAGTTGTGAATTCACTTCTAATAATAATGATATATCCTCCATCGAATAATCATATCAACGATCATTCTCTGTAATTTCAATTTTCTTTCAAAAATAATTAAAATTTTTCAACATAAACAAAAACATTGAACGCACCCATTCAGAGCACCCACAGTTAGGAAATAAACCAAACATTATGTATGTTTCTATTCACAACCCTGAAAAACATGTATGTATGTTGAACAGGAAAACTATACATTTAAAAAAAACTTCTAATAATCAAGTTTCTACCCATGATCTAAATATGTCATTTCTTCGTGCGCACGTTATCTATTTTGAGGTGTGTGTTTATGTGTGCGCGATAGAACTTACGTGTATTCTCGAAATATCACCTTAGGTTGCGACTTTATACATATTTAAGGAATACTTTCAGAAATTCAGATTGACAAGTCTTAGTAGATGCCGTGTACTCCTGAGTTGTCTTCTCAACTTCTCCCCGGAACAACAGTCATCATTAATTCATACTGGTGCCTATCACAAGGGACACCATCGCATGTTGCACTTGAAGAGCTGCGAACTTTTACCATTATTGCCACAACACATCACAACCGCTTGAAATTATCTTGCCATCAACGAAATACTATAAATTAATGTATCCTTAATTTTAAAGCTACTTTTTTTCGAAAATGAGATCGAGGTTTCCATAAATTGTCATTTCAATTTCCTGGTGGTGAAACGTCAGCATTAACTCACACTATGTCAGTCATTATCATCAAATATATTAACATCAAACAATTTAATCACAAGATACGCATTACCAGTTTTGTGAACAGAGTTGTCTCCAGGTAACCACGCTCACCACAATCACCAATGCAATTTCGGGTTCCATAAATCATACTCGGCACAACTACTCAAAAATAATGCTATCATAATCAAATATGAATCTCTAATTTTCAAGTAGAACTTAAAATTTTCCAGAATTCATATAGAAAAAGGCTTGGAACGGTATGATATATTCATTTCTGTGTTTTCACACGCTTGTAGAATATAAGATGTCGCCCCCGCTGAGTCAACCCCAAGATAACCATCTACTTATATCGTAGGCTTCCGCGGCCAGAGTCATGATCTGGGCTGTCCGGGTGACGCCGCGTCGAAGGCTGGGGTGCCGAAGTTTCGACCGACATATCGCGGTCCTCTTCAGGGCTGTACTGCCTGAACCACAACCATTTACTTACTTTCACAAGGATTATGTAACACTTGACAATAATGGTAAAAGTGTCCATGTACCTTGTAAGACTGTTTTGGTCACACTACGTATTTCGACGTCGCTTCTGAGCCCGTCAATAATGAAATCGGATCAGAGATAGGAGCCCGTAAATATTGTGGCCCGTATCACTTTGCGACACACATATCAAGTACACTAACTATATCTGATACGTATCAAGTACCTACATCTATTCAAACACTGTCACTAGGGTGGGAAAATGAATCGCGTTCATAGGTGATACATGGTGTATTGAAATGCACATATCACAACGCATCTGAAAACATTAATGTCTTATACGATATTGGAATAAGCGAGTGAGTGCGTTTTTCGAGTTTCCTAACGCGTAAAATATGATGATAATTCCCCTTACTGTAGTGCATGTTATTGTCTGTAGGAGGTGGTATTCCTTCCCACAAAAACGTAAGATCCGGAACATACGGTACCTACAATTCGGCTACGGAGGTTTACCCCTTCCGGTGATCTACGTCAGCGGGGGACAGTCCCAGGTGAGATATGCTCTCGAAGTTTCGACTCGCCTCGCGACATATGGGGTAGCATAGTGCATGTAAGAACGTAGTGGTGTGTGCAAAACTCCAGGAAGGGACAACGATGAGGAAGGAAAAATCCTGCGCGGGCCTCTATCCGTTTGTTAGGATACTGCTCCAGCAATTGCTACCAGATATTGATCGACGAAACAATCGAAAACTGTCAATCAGAGCATCTGTCCGCTAGAATTTTGACTCCAGACAGCGGCTGCGTTCATACACAGCTAGTGTTCAAAGTCACTACTTGGCGAGACTCAAACTCTAAGGCCTCTCGGTCAGAGATTCATTGATTGAACGATTGATTGATTGTTAGTGATTCCGGGCGCGTCAACTACTAGGGTAATTAGTTCCTTAAATGGAGGGCATGTTCTTGCCTGGGAGGTGGTGGAGATCTTCTCCAGCTAGGTGGCGAGATCCGGCGCCAACCTACTGTCGTCTAGCGGGGCATCTCCTACCACCGGTGCACGGCCCCAGCCGAGACAGGCTCTAATCTCCCGACCGGCCTCTTGGAATGTGTGGTAGTGGAGTGCATGTTAGGGCAAGTGTGTGTAAGGGGAGAGGATAGGATAAGGAAGAGGTAGGAAAGATCGCACATGATCCGCGGTCCATTTGTTAGGGTTCTGCTCCGGCATTCGCCTGGTGTTGATCGGCTCGGTCAGAGACGCTGCAGAGGCAACAACTATTGCACTGAGCAATCTCGGTCGGTGTGATATTCGAACCCACAGCCTTTGGTGTAACGCGTACTAGGATACAGTGCACAAATCCCTGCGCAACCAGGCCGGCTTGACAAGGCTTCTATTGACGTGTTAGGCTTATAGATTGACATGTCTTCTCAGCATCACCTAAGTACAACAGACATTGCTTATTCATTGGGATGTCCATCATAAGGAACGCAATCACACATCCCTCCTGGAAGCGCTGCGAACCCACCATCAAACCACCCTCACCCCGACATCCCCCAACAACATCACCGCCCCCAGTTCAGCACCGTCACGGGTGCAACGCATCGTTAATTCAAAGCGACACGATGCACGAAATCCGATACTAATGCGAAACCCAAGTCCCCGTGTTCGGTGCGGCAACGGGCCGCCCGCCGCCCCGACCCAGAGAGGCGGATGCGATTGAAATAATAAAAACCGCGCGCAGTGATACGTTATAGCCATGGCGAAGCCACGGCGCACCGCCGCTGTTTGCGTCAGATTTCATTACGCCAGGCGTGACCACACCGCGCTCTCGGCAGCTCGCAACGAGCGCGAGCTCTGAGATAGCTCAGGGCAACAACTGTTGCTTCGCGTGTCTCTGACCTAAAAGTTCTTGGATTCGATTCCCGAAGGTGACGGATGTTAGACACAAGCTACACCGCGAGAGGTGGCTCAGGGCATCAACTGATGTGACTGCAGTGCCTCTGACCGGGAGGTCATAGGGTTGGAGTCCCGACGGTGGCAGAATTTCCGATACTAGCCACATAGCTTGGTTGTGTTCTGTCGCTGTCAGGAAGACTTCTAGCGGCTGGCTGCTCTGATCGGTAGTTTTCCGTGGTTTCTCCGATCAATACCACGCGAATGTCGGAGCAGTGCTCTAACAAACGGGTCACAGACCGAGCGCGATCTTTCCTTCCTATTACTTGTGCTGTTCTACCCCATCTTTAGACGCACAACCGCACATTCCGGGATGCTGGTCAGGAGCTTACAACTTATCTCATCTGGGAGGGTGCACCTCTGGTGGGAGATACCTTGTTAGGGAAAACCCCGTTAGCCGATGGTTGGTCGGCGCCGGGTCTCGCCATCCAGGGGGGCAAGACGTCACCACCTTCCGAGTAAAAACATGTACTACACTTATAGCAGTAATGATCTTAGCAGTTCACGCGCCCAGAATTACTAGTAATCAATAAATTGACATTAACTAGATGGCAAGGTCGAATTCAACCGCTATCTGGAGAACAATTGTAGCGGCCGGCTCCTTTCACCGGTAGTTTTACTTACACTACACTGCAATGCACTAAACTTAAATGAATTCCACTATCATACAAGTCAGAGACCAATCGGGAATTGAGAGCCTGACACGGATGGGGCGATATCTTGTTGGAGAAGATGCGTCGAGGAGCAAAAGCCCGCATACATGGATGTGGTCGTAAGATTTCACTTCCACGAGGAGGAGTACCGCATGAGGTATGACATTCTCTACATTTAAGAGACTATTAACAGTACCAGTAGACACGCACGGGGCACAAAATAATCCATAAACCAAACCGGAGAGGCGAAGGAGAAGAACAAAAGGAAGGTTTCATTAAAATTAGTGTCTGGTCTTGCGAATGCCAACCACTTGAAACCACTTTTCGATACTCTTTTAAGTAAATACAAAATGCAATAATGTGTAGTAATTATGTGTATTAATGTAAGCAGGAGCTTTAAACGGATCTGCATTCATGTTAGAAGTGAATGCACCTCTTTAAAACAGGCACATTCATACTATTTTTTCAGTTCTTTATTTTTACGTTTCGATCTTAGGTCTTTTTAACAAAACTGTAAAAATATTTACGAAAAATGTTACAATGACGTCTTAAAAATTGAAACAGAATTGTAAACAAAAATAAAATAATATTTATATAACATTTAAGAAAATTTGTGATATGTGCCCTTTTTTATTTTAGTTCAATTTTGTTATATCATGATATTATACAATTTTACTGTTTCAGTTTTCAAAACCTAATTGTAACAATTTAATTTTTTAGAAACTATGTTTTTAAAAAGACCCCACAAAAAGTTTTAAATCTGAAAATGAATTTCTGAAAAAATAGTACAAAGATGTCTTATAAAAGTTCAAACTGTTAAAATTAATAACGGAATAACAGGCTTTAACACATTCCTTAACTTAAGTGATCTGCATTTTGCGCTGAGCTCAGCCCGTGGTATATCCAAGAATCACCCGCAGTCACGATGTCATAGAAACGAAAAATCATCGCTGCATGATTGTTGTACTAAAGCGCGCAAATAGATCCCAAGATCCAAAAGGAAAACAATGCGGTTTTAGAAGCAAAGATATGAATTCTGAACGGAATACTTTAATAAGGTTATTGGCACTCAGAATTACAAGTTGATTTAAAATTGCTTCGGCCCGCAAAATGGGACTTTTTTTTCTATGATGACGCCAGAACTGCAGAAGTTAAGTAGGCAGTTTTGAAATCGATACTTTTTGAATTATCAAAGAAAAACTTACTATCAGTACAAAACGTCAGTGGCATATCAATCATTGTCTAATGTTAAAATGCACTGTCAACAGTAATTAAATGTTGTTCCTGAACAATAATGATTTGCCGTAAACTGACTATTAAATGTGTACTGCACGGAATTCTGACACTTTGAATGAGTGACAGAGTAACACGTTCCTTAATTACTTTTATCGAAACTTGACTACGTAGGTCATTTAATTATTAAAGAGACAAATTGGTAAGGAGAAAAAGCACTTGGTAGGAAAATTTGGTAATTTTAGACTTTAAGTTGGCATCACTAGGATGAGCTCTGACTACCTGGAGGGTCATCATTACTGGTGTTCATTACTTCGAAAGTAAGTTGAAAAATGGGGAATCCATATGACAATTTCAGAAAAAGTCCTGTTGACGTGGTTTGGGACGCTGTAGGTGCGTTTCTTTGTGATTATCTCAAAGAGCAGCGAAAAATAAATAGCTAATACTACTCAGATATGCTTTTGAACCAGATGAAGCCAGCCATGAGTGAGAGATGTCGTTGGAGAGGTGTTGGATGTTGTCGTAGAGGAGAGGTGTGATTCTCCAGCAAGACAACGAACGACACAAACTGCTCAACAAACACGTGAAACCATCAACAAAAGGGGTTGGGAGGTACTGACTCGTCCTCCTTCAGCCCGGATTTAGCACCATCTGATTTCCATTTGTTTGGTTCACTGAAGCCGGCATTACGTGGGAAGATGTTTCAGGATAACGAGGATGTCAAAACAATTGTGGAAAATTGATTCAAATACCAAAATAAAATTATTTTTGCAGCGGGTATAAAAAAATCTGGGAACCCACTGGAACAAGTGCAAAAATGTTGGTGAGAATTATATTGAAAAGTAGGAAAAGTTCTGTTTTACAAAAATAAACCTTTATTTCTCCAAACTAATTTGTCTCTTTAATTATTGAACGTCCCTCGTAGTAATTATTAACAAAATTGATACACTATCACTTCTTTTATAAAATTATTCCTTTCAAATAAACACTTTGATGTACACTAAAATAGGATATTAACAGAAATAAGATACGTATTTGAGTTTTTGAACACAAAAAATATTACGTCGGTTTCTTCAGCGTAAAATTTCAGAAAAAGTTTATATTCGTCATCTCTGCAATACGGCAGTCATTTATCTGGAGATAGAAACTTAGGTTCAGCTACAAAATAAATCTTTTCTCTTTTCAGTAACAACAAAAAATATATGAATAAAGTCCATAGCTTTTGGACACACAATTTTTCAAGGGTTTTGTAATTTGGGCAGAACAAAAGTATCACTGTTGGTTAACGCGAATCCTTCTATGCCATTACTTTCAGTGAGACAAACTAAATGAACTCGACGAGGAATTTTTGTTATATACATTGCATTGAAGAAGCAAGAGCAGGAAAGGGATATATTGTACTTCATTGGAAGAAGTCTACATCATTCTGAGAGATAAATAGTCGGCCATCTACGGATTCCGGCGTGAGGAGAATAGCCCTTTACAAGTAAAAATAGCACGACAGTTTTGCGAAGAAAAGTATCACATTCGTTTTCTATCATGCCAGTCTCGAGCTGTGCACATAAGGTATTTTTTCCGTTCTAGACCATGAAAGTAAATAGAAGAAATATTGTCACGAACTTTATACACATTTTTTCATAAGGAAATGCTTTCATTCTTTAATAAAATATTTTTAATAAGTATTTTCTCTTAAATATTTACAACTTTTAAAACTAATACAAATGTTAAAAAGAACACGCTTCATAAAGAAAATCAAATATGATAATTAGGTAAAAATATAACTCGCCAAGATGGATATGTTGGGGAAAATTAAAAAAATCACAACATAGAGCATTATTAATAGATAGTCATAAATTTGGAATCCACGGATCCGGCTCAAAACTTCTTTGCTACAGAAGTTCGTGGTCCTCACCTGTATCATAAAAGCCCGCATTTTTCACAATTCAATCTCGTAGGCTACCCCAATTATACCTCTTGTCACGTGAACAATCAAAATCTCAATCAAGGGCATTCAGTTTTATTTTCAGCTGAACTACCACCGCCGAAGCAACGTATATAATCTGCACAAGTTAATTAACAGTCCATACCAAATTACATCTTTGGAATTGATTCCTATTTCAGCAGAAAGTTATAATGATATATTTATCAATTAAATATTGTATTTTTGCACGTACAACAATTAAAATACCTGATCAGCAAATAAATCAAAAATAGAAATAATAGGCATGAAAAACGTTTTGAGCTCTCATTTCAAAGAAATGAGAGAAAAGGAAAATATAGTGGTTATTTCGTCCAAAGTATTTCCAGTTCTAATCAGTAGCTCGTTTGACGATAATTTGCCGAGGTTCTAGTACATAGATGCGACATTTCTTGTTGCCAAAACGTTTTTTGATATTTTACTTATAATTAATTTGTTAATGGTGAAAGTGTGTATGTGTAGGAGGGGTAGGCGAATGTGTGCACTGATAGTACAAAAGAATTGCGGGCGTCACGGCCTCCGCCTGCAGGTTTTTCCCCCGTGAACGCGTTCAACCGTCTCCACAGCACGTTCGCGTTAATCATTTTCACGGGAAGGTGTGTATTATCGGAAAGCCCTTAAAAAGAGAGCCAGGGGATCAGCTTTGTGTAAGAACTTCATCCCCTTCGGAAGCAACCAATCAATATGCTCACCCTGTCGAGATAAATCTGTGCTTGGAACGCTACGTAACGAGTCAATTGGGACTGATACCACAACCATTAAAGCAAGGGAGAAAGGCGTACGCCGTAACGAAACTGTGCGAGAAAGACAGCGACACAAAATGAGATGTGGTCAATCATGTAAGCGAGTATTTCTGTAAAATTTTCTAGGGAATTAATCTCTTTTTGTTTTAGTAATTTCTTAAAAAGAAATAGATAAAAATATCACTATTAAAATAAATATATGCATATAAATCAATACTGTGTTTTACATGTGTAATTATATGTATTACACCAGTTATACCAATAATGATGTTATATAATAAAAATAGTAATATTCATTTACCTTCCATCAACTTCGAAAATACTGCCACTCAGAGAAAGCACGTAATTCGCATACCTAAAACAAAAAAATAATTTAATTATAGCAATTATCAAGGACATTCAGATTGATCAATATATATATATATATATATATATATATATATATATATATATATTATGCGTATATTATGTGCAAATTGAATATATATGCATTTTTCAAGCCAAGTGTTTCTATGTAATAAAAATCCTTAATTACGTTATTGGAAAGGATCATACTCCCATGTTTCTTGAAAACACACACAGAAAAAAGAAATAAACACTATTAAGAATGATGCCATGATGAACTGGTACGATAATAGTCCCATAGATAAATTTCTAACTAAAAATCACTTCTAATGGCACCAAACACACCACCCTCACACCTACCCAAAACATCACTGAAGTCATGTAGATTATTATTCCTTTAGACTTCAAACTTGAAATAATTATCACATTAAAAATATACCACCTTTCCAACAGTACATCCATTACTTTTGCCAAACCTTGCCAATATCGAGGACCCAATTCCAACTGACTACGAAATTTATACCTTCTCTTGTAACAATTCAAAGAACAAACAACAAACTAACAGGAAATTTCCATAAGGAATCAAGAATAAGAACAGCTATGGATAAAAAACACCGCCACATTATTACACATTGCTAATCATCTCACAGAACGAAATCACTCGTTCGACAAAACGACTAATTTCCATATTCGGAAAATTAAAAATAAAGGGTAACGTTAGAACGCGTTCAGTGGAACATATTAATGCCAATAGTTCGTCTTTCTCTACCAGTCCCCCTCCACAGGCTGATCGCGGACCCTTTGGCCATGAGCGAAACTCTGAACCTTTCCCCGCCTCTCTGTCGCCCTGTGTGTGTACATGTCAGGCTATGGTCACAGTGCAGTGGAAATATCTGTTTCTCACTAACGGACGACTGCGAGCGAAATCGCCCAACTTTATTCGTCCGAAATGTTACCCTCTCGGCCCCAAATCGACCGAATAGTCACACAGTTCATTGTTTGGTAATTGTTTTTCGTGTTTCCGGGCGCGTCAACTGCTCTGGCCATTAGTCCCGTTCCTGCAGTGCATGTTTTTTTTTCTTTCTCGGGAGATGGCGGTGATGTTCCCCCACTGGATGGCGAGATCTGGCGCCGACCTACCGTCGGCTAGTGGGGTTTCCCCCTAACCTGGACTCTCCCACCAGCGGGGCACCGCCCCGGTCAACTTGAGCTCCCGACCGGTCTCCCGGGATATGTGGTAGTGTAGTGCATCTTAGTGTAAGTGTGTGTGTAAGGGGAGAGGATAGGACCAGGAAAGGGAAGGACAGATCGCGCGCGGTCCGTGGCCTGTTTGATAGGGTACTACTCCGGCATTCGCCTGGTGTTGATCGGAGAAACCACGGAAAACTACCGATCAGAGCAGCCGGCCGCTAGAATTCTCCTTCAGAGAGCGACTGAATTCGACCTAGCTGAAAAGCTAGTGTCGAAAAGCCTGCCGCCGTCAGGACTCGAACCTAGGACCTACCGGTCAGAGGCGCTGCAGTGACATCAGTTGATGCACTGAGCTACCGCTCCCGGTACATACATGAATTGGAAGTAGCCTTGATATTACAGATGGCCTAGACTCTCCTACTAATTTCCGACGAATGAACCGACAAAATCAAAAGAAACAAGTTTTCGTCCGGCAGCCGATGTTTCTGGACGCTGTCGGAAGAGGACGTTCGGGTTGAATATGGCCATTTCCAGTTACTAGCACATGTTTGAACGAATCGGGCATACCTGACGGAAACGTCCGACGTCGGCCGACCGAAATTGTGGCCACGTCGGTTACACTGTGACCGCCGCCTAAGGGTCACCACCCCCACAAATGACACTGCAAGCACGTCATTTTTCTGCACAGTTGGAAGCCATGCATATAAACGTGAGCTTCCATTAAATGTTTGGAATTTTAGATGTCTCTGTATTCCTCTCAATTAGCAGTGCATGTGGTCATAAACGAGTCAAACCTCGAATTTCCTATAAATTAAAATTGCCTATTTGATATTATGTGCCATTTAATTCTGGGATCAGAGCCTATTTGTTAAAAAGCACTTGGCAATATTAGAAGTCTTATCCATACACAGTTCCGGGCTTCAGTGCTGTAAGATACATTTGAGTGGCTGGCTCTTCGAAGTTGCCTTCAACGACGATACTTTCTTCTCTCTCAAAAATATTATTTACAAAGTGCGGAATGTTTATAGGAATTCAATTAGTCAATTATAATTACTGCGACATTAGAATTACAATTAACATAGTACAAGTGTATCAAAATATAATCGTAATGTCAATGTTGATAAAACTTTTAAAATAGTCTTCTTGCTAGATGGTCAATTTAAAATGAACGTTGGAAAACCTAATGAAGTGCCAAACGAACAGATGAGGACAGAGAAAATAGATGTTGGAAAATTTTCCTTTACTACAGGTCTATTAAGGAGTGGCAGGTAACTGCCAGTCCATAATCGATTACTACAAGCTATCGATTCTTTGAATTCCTTTTTCTAGATGTTCAAAAGTTCCAAAATAAATTATTTAGTAATAGTACTTTTTAATAATTCATAGCTTAGGCAGTTATCAAACCAGTTATTATTATTACAACTCTTATTACTATTATTATTAAAATATTATTATTATTAAAATTAAATTATTATTATTATTATTATTATTATTATTATCATTATCATTATTTAATTAAATAGTTGTGAAGTGGAGTGGAGTGATAATTATATAATATACTAAAATGAGAACGAAGAAAATTGCCGTGTACTGAAGTGAAATGAAGCGACTGTACTGAAATGTAGAAGAGTTAGAAATTCACGTGTGTAATGCGTCAAAATATTTATATACGGTAGTCACAAACATTTAGTTATGGTTATTAATATTTTACTATTATTATTATTATTATTATTACTTCAAAAAAGTTTAAGTTATATTATGTTAATATATAATAATGAGTAAATTATAGTTTTGGCTTCAGGTTCAAAGAAACCTACTTGTAAAAATAATAAATATTAAAAAGATTGTGGACGTATATGGAAAAATATTTAGGATAAAATTTAAGGCAATATAAAGGGAATACAGATTAATCTTTGCACTACAGCGACTTCTTAGAAAACCCAACATTTTTTGGCGTGGAAGTCACACGAAAAGCGGCCCAAAAAAAAAGGACATGGGAAAAGCGTTAGCTGTTAGCCACTACATCAATGTTTACGTTGGTTGCTGTGGCAACGCTACAACACATCAAGGTAAGTTCATTGGCAGAACTCAAGCAATTTAGGGTCCTAAACCTGACCTCTGAAAATACGTAATTTTGCTTGTTTCCCTTGCTTCTTTGTTCTCCATTCTCTGGAGGTTCTCTAAGTAGCTTCATTAGTCCAGATGATTTGCAAATGTGGTTTGCCTTGCTTCACTAAAAATTCATTATGGAATACATTTCCAAAATAACAATCTAAGAGAATCAAAGAGAAGCTTTAACAAGAAGCACAATAACTTTTCATTACCGCATAATAATCCTTACCTAGGAGAACAAAATACCAAACTTATTAAATGAAGGTAGTTCTATGGTTCTAATGAAAGAAGTTCGTAATTAAACCCTCTATTATTTTAAAAATAATGCCTAAGCAGAACTGAAAGTCGCCTCTTGTTTGTTAGATTGTATTTATGTATTATATATTATGTATGTGTGGCACATAAACGTGAATGATCAATATACTCACTTTCTGATACAGTTGAGTATTACAATTTTGTGATTCACAACTCCGAAGCTGAAGCAAAATTATCAGGCGATCTCTTATCCTCGTCGCTTTTCTTTAATGGCAATTTGATTGGTCACCCCTTACACGATCGATTTCTTATCGCTCACAGATACACCGCGTTGACGGTATCGACCGAGACACGTAAGCGGCCTGGCAAACGCCATGCCCGTTGAACCCTTCCGCCAGAGATTAATACTCGCTTGTAATGCGTGACTATCTGAAGCAAAGGACATCCGTGGTGGTGCATTCTTTGCCTTCCTGTTGAGACCAAAGAATATGGTCGCGAGGGATATATTTTTTGTATTTGTGAACTTGGATAAAATACCTCTTTAACCCAATCATATCCTATAAATCGAGGTGAAAGGGCTTCTTTAATTTCGAAGAAATTGAACTTTTACCAGCACTAATAATTAATCATGCATTGTTGACAATAATCTTCAGTTAATTACTTATCAAAATGTCAGCATTCTGGAAATACTAGTATCTTCCTTTCATCGTACTGTGTTTTTAATAAACAACAACAATTTAAAAGTGAGTAAGATGTCTGAAGTATAACAGAAGTATTTAAATTCTATAGAAATATGTAATCATAGTTCAAAGGTTTCAAAGCTCACAAAAAATCGATAGAAAAGCTCTCGCTTTTCTCTCATTTTCATTTGCAGACCTGTTAATATCCTTCATAATGGTTTCCATGTTTCAGAAAATAATTTTGATAATTGCAAATTCTCGTTTTTATATTATTCTAAAAACCAGATCCAATTTCATAACTCCATTAGTGATTCTATTTTTCTGCTTTTCCTTTATTCTCATATTCGTTTGTTTTTATTTTATTAGAATCAAGGACGTTCTAAGATAATTTTCGTAGTTCATGTATGGTATATATTCGGTGGTGTACACTTGACGAAATTTCATTCTCACAGCCAACATAGCGGAACATAAACTTCATGAATGCGCGGAGGATAAAACAACATTCCGTGTAAATTACGATGCATATTTAGCATTCGTATACTCTAGTGTGGAAAAAGCACTGCAACCGTGTGCTCTGTGCAAGTACGCCGAGCATGCATTTAACGCGTTTAGGGCATGATAAAGGTGAAGCAAAGAAAAACGACCAACATTATGCACCCAAATCGTTATCGCTTGAAATAATGCCTTCTGCCTGGAAGGTGTCAGACAATAGCGTTTGACTGCATAATGCGACAAAAATTTAGAAGCATAGGATAGGATAATATTTTCGAGCTGGATATTTGTCTACTAACAATGAATTCTTCAGGGCTATTAGTAATTAATTCGCTACCACGCAAATTAAATGACTCATGAATTTTAAGGGTAAAGAAACATTTTTGTAATTTTTATTGACAGTAGTTTTAGTTTATTAATTTATGTCACGGAGGTTATTTGGTTGGTTGTTAGTGACTCCGGGCGCGTCAACAGCTGAGGTAATTAGTCCCGTAATTGTAGTGCATACTTTTACATCGGGAGATGGCGGTGATCTCCCCTCGCAGGATGGCGAGATCCCGCGCCTACCTACCGTCGGCTAGCGGTATTTACCTCTAACGAGGACTCTCCCACCAGCGGGGCACCGCCCGAGCCGGGACAACCTCTAAGCTCCCGACCGGTCTCCCAGAATATGTGGTAGTGTAGTGAATGTTAGTGTAAGTGTGTAAGGGGAGAGGATAGGACAAGGAAGAGGGAGGACAGATCGCGCGCGGTCCGTGGCCCGTTTGGCCGAGAGGTCCTAGGTTTGAGTCCTGACGGCGGCAGGATTTTCGACACTAGCTTTTCAGCTAGGTCGAATTCAGCTGCTGTCTGGAGGAGATTTCAGCGGCCGGCTGATCTGATCGGTAGTTTTCCGTGGTTTCTCCGATCAACACTAGGCGTATGCCGGAGCAGTACCCTACTAAACGGGCCACGGACCGCGCGCGATCTTTCCTTCCTCTTCCTTGTCCTATTCTCCATTACACACACTTCACTAACATTCACTACACTACCACATATTCCGGGAGACCGGTCGGGAGCTTAGAGCTTGTCCCGGGTGGGGCGGTGTCCCGCTGGTGGGAGAGACCTGGTTAGGAGGAAATCCCACTAGTTGACGGTAGGTCGGCGCCGGATCCCGCCATCCAGCGGGGAAAGACCACCACCATCTCCCGAGAAAAAAACATGCACTACACTAACGGGACTAATGACCAAAGCCGTTGACGCGCCCGGAAACACGGAAAAAAACTAACCAAACCAAACCATTATTGAAAGATGAAGGCAATTCACGGAGAATGAATAATTTTTTTTAATTAGCGATCAATGAGACATGAAATTTATTCACATTATTATTTATATTTACATTATTTATATTACATTATTAAACACAAATTATCCACAACGGAACTTCCCGTAATTAATATCTAAGAAGTCATTTACAATGCATTATAATATGACGAGATTCTTTTGCGACAGAGCAGATTTTGTAATTCGCTTAATTTCAATTATTTTCACATTAATGAGGGTATTTTTGGTAGCTGACGTCTTTAAAATGAGCTAAGTGTCAAATAATCTTCATTTATATACAATGGTAAGGAATTGCCAAAGAAAAGCCAAAAATAAAGTGACTCATTGGATGCAAAATTGTCATAACTGAACATGACATTCTTTGAAATCTTAGGCTTTTATAATCATATCGAGTAATATTTTAGCCCCGGTTCTAGTTGAATGTCTTATCTTCTTGTTTCAGTTATTCCACCACAAGTCACAAAGCGCCTCTGGAGGTTAACAGCATACACGCCGTATCCCGGATCTCCAAAGATTGACGAAGATTATATCAGTAGTAGCACCATACGAAGATATGTAATCGACCCATAACTCGGCCACAAGAACGGGGAACGGGCACAGGATAAGGCAGGATTGCGCGCGATCTCGGGACCGTATTCTCGGGTGCTACTCCGGCGACCGTGATAACCACTTAGCAAATCCAACGGCGTTACGAATTTCATTACTCACCACCAGCTCGCCAAAGTCAAACACACGTAGCAAATCCCCGGCATCTGGCGGGGGATCGAACCCACAACCTCCCAATCACCGATACCCTCGAATCGTCGAGCGTTAACGCTCGCCGCCACCGACGCTGGTAGTTGCGTGGCTTATGTACACGAAAACGTCGACGCCCGAGTGAGCCCGCGTCCCAGGAGGTGGTCTAGTCCCTCCGAGTCGGTCCGCTCTCCGAATGTCGGTTCATCAGCATTAGCGCGCGCCGGCGACGCGGACCCCAAAGCATTACGCGGCGCCGGACTCGGGCGCGCTCCTCCGCGGAACCCGACCGCGCCTCGGCGCGCCGATCCGGCGAGCGAACGGCGCTGGGGATTCTCTCGGCCCCTCACGCACTCACGCTCATTAGACGGGCGCCATCACGCGGCAGCGATGACGGCGGGGAATTGGCGACCGCGGCGGCGGGGACGGAGGGTTAGGACGGGGCCGATAAAGGTGATAAAGATTAGGATAGGGCGGGGGGAGATGGGTGCGAAGATATTGGTGTGGATGGTGATGACGTGAACGGTGGTAATGAGGACGGTGGTGGCAAAGACGGTTATGGCGAGGACGGTGGTTTTTTATTGATTGATTGATTTTTCGTTGTTCCGGGCGCGTCAACTGCTTCGGTCATTAGTCCCGTTAGTGTAGTGCATGCTTTTCTCTCGGGAGATGGCGGTGATCTTCCCCCGCTGGATGGCGAGATCCGGCGCCGACCTACCGTCGGCTACTGGGGTTTCCCCCTAACCAGGACTCTCCCACCAACGGGGCACCGCCCCAGTCGCGACAAGCTCTAAGCTCCCGATCGGTCTCCCGGAATATGTGGTAGTGTAGTGCATGTTAGTGTAAGTGTGTGGGTGTAAGGAGAGGATAGGACAGGGAAGAGGAAGGAAAGATCGCGGGCTGTCCGTGGCCCGTTTGGTAGGGTACTGTTCCGGTATTCGCCTGGTGTTGATCGGAGAAACCACGGAAAACTACCGATCAGAGCAGCCGGCCGCTAGAATTCTCCTCCAGACAGCGACTGAATTCGACCTAGCTGAAAGCTAGTGTCGAAAATCCTGCCGCCGTGGAGTGGAACCTAGGACCTCCCGGTTAGAGGCGCTGCAGAGACATCAGTTGATGCACTGAGCTACTGCTACCGGTGCGAGGACTGTGGTGTGAAGACTATCTAGGTTAGGACGGTGTGGGTGAAGTATGTCTGAGTGAGGTCGATGTAGGTGAGGATGGTGTGGATGAAGACGGTAGGGTGAGGACGTGAGAATGAGGACAACTGGGGTGAAGTCGTTTGGCGAGAGATCGGTAGGGGGAGGTCAGTAAACGTTATGTCAGTGAGAGTGAAGACGATGATGGTGAGGACTGTGGTGATAACATGAATGAAGGCGAGAAAATATCGTAGAGGACTCGGACAGAGAGTGACGAAGTATTTTTGATCAGATAATCATACATAAAGTATGAGTCGGCAGTGCCAGCAGTCGGCATCGAAAGCAGGGTAGGCAAAAGAGGAGGGGAGGAGGATGCAAAAAATGTGGCTGGGGGAAGTGGTGTTGGCGGCGGCGGCGACGGCGACGGCGACGGCGACGGCGGTGATGGTGGTTGTGGTGGCGGTGATGGTGGTGGTAACCGCAGAGGAGGCATGACGGTAGTTCGCGGCCTCAGAATGGGAAGGTTCTATCTAATATTTTTATCAAAAACGATGTATTGACATGTTCAAATTCCCTATGTTCAGATCTACAATAAAATAGTTTTTAAATCAGTGTAGAAGAAAATCTACAATGAATAAAATTACAATTCCATTTACATTTTCACGTATCTTTATTAGACACTCCAAACTCTCAGAAAGCTTTTCTATAAAATTTCCTTGAAATCAAATAGAATCTTACCTTAGCAAGGAACATAGTAGGAAAATCACTTTGATCAAGCGAGAGTGTTCGACGGTTCCTGCGGAATCGTCATCTAATGAATTGATCCCTAGCTCATGTCTGTCATGGACAGCCATTTGCTATGACAGCAGCCACAGCGGTCCAATACTACAAATAGAGTTGTGATGTTCAATGGTGTTGTAAACAAAATGGAGATTTCTAAGGAGAGATGCGACTGAATTAGGGGTCATAGAAAATAGCACTGAGCAGTAGGAATGATAAAAGAGTGCACATGTCAGGGACTCAAACTGAGAAAATACTTGCACTAGAGGTGTAATGAATTGGAAGATTTTTCTAAAAGAAAGTAAAGTGTGCTAGTGTTATGTCACCGAGGATGTTTCTTCACCAACTTCAACTTTTTTCAAGTCAGTAAGAAGGACTACTTTAAACTTAAACATAACACGTGAGAAATAAACAGTAAAATCACGGCTTTAGTTTTGTGTGGAAAAACGAGCATACGCAACGATAGAATGAGGTAGATTCCTTCGCCAATAGCCAGAAACGGCGATGAGAGTCAAATGGGAGAGAGATGAGAAAATTGGGAAACACAATCTTTGGAATTTGAATTCAATTCATATCTTATTTTCCGTGGCGAGACTCAGCTCATGAGGCAGGCCCTGACCATGCAAATTCCGCTATGCTCCTTTCACCGTCTGCCAGATACAGTAGGTATCACTTAGGCGATGGAACAGGCGTTTTGAATTTTGCTCTGATGCGTCTTTTAGGCTTCAAGATCTTTTTACATGAAGTAAATCTACAACATGGGACAGCCGGCTTTACTTCCCCTCCGAATGAATGTGTTCGAAGGATTTTTGCCCTTAAGAATCATCGACCTCGGTTATAACAGCCCTATGCGCTAACTGTGACACCACCGAACTCGAATGTGACAAAATAGTGACAATAGAGATGAAATAGTGAAAGTAAAACACAGAACTCATCTTCATGGTATTAACTAATACTAATAAGCAGTGAACAGAAAGAAATAGGGAAGTAGGTAATTCCATTAATGTTTTTTGAAGGAAAACGAGAGGGAAGAACGGAAGAGAGAATACGTAGATAATATTCCTGCAACTATTGTTGTCAACAAAGCATTGACTACACCTATTTAAATTAATAATCAACAGTTCTGTAAATTACCATACAATACCGCTTTACTACTTTACAAAAACATCATAAAATCACTACTTTTATATGCATATCCGGTATGGATAAGCGCTGCCAAACCGAACCTCAAAAAATTCAAGTAGTCCAAAATCAGATCCTCCGTACCTTCAGCAACACTCTATGGTTCATATACAAGGCATAACTTTACAAATAATTCCCGTTGGAAGAGATAACCAAATACCTTTCTTTTATCCTCACACTTCTTCCAAAACAACCCAAATTTACCCGTCTCACCGTTCTAAGACTTCCCCATACACCATTTCAATACACAAAACCCGTATGAAGAACAAATTAATGTTTCGCACTTTCCTAAACAAAGTCTTAGATCTCAAGCCAAAGTATAGTTACCATGTAAAGATAATTCTACCAACCTAATAGGAAGTAAGATTATAGTTAGTTACTTTAAGTTGATTTAAGCTTTCATAATAAACGTACTAGAGTGTTTTATACACTAACCTACGTATTGCACAATTTAAAAGAAAATAAATTTAGAGAACGTATAAAAGAATGTACAAGATGTTGAGATCGGCGCGGACGCCGGCGCGGACGCCAAAAGCGGTGAGTGCTGTGAGTGAATGAAGCCTGGAACTGTGTGATCTGCCGCAGCGCAACAACGCCCTCGCTGCCACGCGCGCGCGGAGATAGCCGCGGCGAGGGGCGCCAGGTGCAGAGCGCGGGTGGCCGCGGGGCAGCCGAACAATGGGGGGGGGGCGGGGCGGGCGGGCGGGCGGGCCGGGCGGGCCGGGCGGGGCCGGGCGGGCCGGGCGGGGCCGGGCGGGGCGGGCGGGGCGGGGCCGGGCAGGCGGGGCGGGGCGGGCGGGCGGGCGGGGGCGGGGCGGGCGCCGGTGGTCGAATCAACGGCCGGGGCGACGGGTATTACTGATACCAACACAATGGCCGTCACCGGACAGCGCTCCGGCAACTGCAGACCCGACCCCAGCACGGCGGGCGCTGCAGGGCGCTGCAGATGTTATGGGGCCCTTGGACAACTGCCTTGACAGAGGGCGGAGGCCTCGGTTAACGCAAATGTGCGATTGCGGGTTTAGTGATGATTTGCAGTTTCTGGTCAGAGATAAGATTATTGCTTCTCACTATTCCTGACATTCTGGTGAATGTTAGTGAATCTATGGCGAATAACTGCACTGACATATTGAGTTGTTCCGTCGTTTCAAATTTAATGCAGAGAGAGATATAATGGTTTTCAATTATTACCTACGCTAAAACTTATTCGGTACGCTACTATGATACATCTTTTCAAGATTATTCTTTGTTTATGAGGCGCTGTAAAATAAGGTGCTTAACGATTTTTATCAACCAGAAATTTGAGAAAAGGTGGGTATTGCGACCTCAAAACAAGAAAATATAATCGATATCGAAACGAGTAAATATTTAGGAAATTTTAAGGGAAAATTATATAACTTCTAAGAGATTGTTTTTTGTTACAAGACAAAAATGAATATTTGTTAAAAGAATCGAAATAATTGCAAAGGAAAGACAACAAACATTAATAGATAAAATAGTTTTAAAAAAAATTTAAGAGAAAAGATCAGAATAAACATCGAATGGTTTTTGTTGGCTTAAAGTAAGCCATGAAATTTCAAATCTCACTCGGATTAACACTAATTCACCCTACCATTCGCTCTGAGAAGAACTAGAGAAACGCGAGAAACATATAACAGTGAGCCTTATATGATCCTTAATGATAATGATTACATTATCAATAATAAACATTTATGACCATCTTATTTTACCAGTTAATATTAAATAGTATTCTTTGTAATTGCCCACTATCAATTACCAGATGAGAGAGTTAGTAATACATAACTTATTATTTTAATTGAAGTCTACGTACTAGTCTACAGTACTTCTGAAATAATTTTTCCGACATTTAAAACGAAAACGTTTGGGAAACATTGAATAAAAGTAGCGTAGTTTTGATTCTAGATATAACCAAAAAAAGGTTTTTACGAAAAAAATACAAAATTCCTTTGTAGTAAATGCTATTTACCTGCGTTGGCATTTCAATAGATATGAAACAAGTAAACCAAGAGTAAATAACATTATATGTTGTTCAGAGATCTTCGGAAGGAAGCATAACGTGTAATACAAGAATTAATTAATAAAAAATAGTATTATACTTGATATTGAAACAAGTACTGAAAGTGAATATTATTCGGGGCGAGTGGTTGTTTGTTTCACATTTAATTGTATAATGTGAACTGTTGATATTTAAGAATAATACATTTCGTCAATATTTCTTCACTTATACGAAATGTATAAAAGCAAGTTGAAAATTGATCTTAATTAAGTAAATTAATTAAGTGTTCAAGGGATATAATATAATATTCGAAAACTTCTAAAATTGTGATTATAATAATGATAATGAAGATAATGATAATAATAATCATAATAATAATAATAATAATGATAATAATAATCATAATAATAATAATATATAATAATAATAATAATGATAATAATAATAATGATAATAATAATAATGATAATGATAATAATAATAATAATAATAATAATAATAATAATAATAATAATAATAATAATAATAATAATATCGTAACATTTAAAGTGGCTTACTTCATAGGCACTGTTAAGGCAATTTCAAATGCAGAGTGCAAGCGGACGTAGCATCTCGTAATAACACGATACACGTTGAGAACACCGTGGCAGAGATAAAATAATTTCCTACAGCTGAAGCAATTACCGCAGAGTTGAGGTCGGAAGGGGCCCGGACGCGCGCTTGTGTGGAAGGAAGCCGCAGGGGTGTGGTCGGAAGGCAAGAGCGGGGAAAATGGCGTGGGTGAGTGAGAGGTCTGCAACAATGTCTGACGTCATAGGATAAATTCTGAGGCGCCGTGGAGACGGAGAACGTGATAGAAGTTCGAGTGTTTCAGAGGTGTTCGAGTGTTTCGAGTGGTTCGAGTGTTTCGTCAACTGCTAAGGTTGTTAGTTCCGTAAGTGTAGAGCATGTTTTTATCATAGGAGGTGGTAGTGTTCTTTTGCCGTAAAATGATGAGAGATGTTGCCGACCTACACGTTGGCTAGCGGGGACTTGCTCAACAAGGCATCTCCCACCAGCAAGACACTGCCCCAGCCAGGAAGTTGTAGATTCTCGCCATGCGTCCCGATATGTGTAGTAGCGTAGAGCATGTACATATGTGTGTAAAGAAGGGGTGAGGATAAGACAAGGAAGAGGAAGGAAAGAGCGCATGCGGTCCATGGCCAATTTGTTAGGATACTGCTCCGGCAATATTTCTGTAATCTTTGTCAACCAAAAGAAAAAATGTTTCTGGAAAACGCATGTCTCAATTTGTATTGGCATTTATTCCTCGTTTATATACACATGATGTAAGTAACTTTCATAAACACATGTTCTAAGGGTGTAGATAATATTTATTTTGTAAATACGAAATGCAAGTTGGTAATATGTTGATCTGACCCCTTTAATTCCAGTCGAATGCCGGGGCAACAAGGAATATCTGGCCTGGTTGGCACCAGTCCTTAGTTTTTTCTTAATTCAATGCTAGTTTATTTTTGATATTTTTAATTGTATCAATGAAAAGTACATTTACTAGGTTACTTTATGGAATTTTAAAATTTGTGTACGTTTGACTGTCGACATTTTAGAGTCATTAATACTGAGGCAATATGTGCCTGACAAACCCAATTGTGGAGTAGGTTGATACATTCCTTCTGTGAAGATGTAAAGTTTTAAATAAACGTCAAAACGAACCATTTCAATATTTTATTTACATAAGTAATCTTTTATAGCCGTTTGGCCTTGCAGAACCGTCTCACGTTTTATATACATCAGTTTTGATAGTTACAAAATTAAATATCAGTCTTTCATTAATTTAATCAGTCTTTTACCTTTGTTAATAAAAAAATGATAACACTAAAAAATTAAAATTTTAAGTTTCCGTTAAAGATATAGACGAGCAAGGACAGTTACAGTTTGAAATTTCAAAGAAAGAAAAATCTCTTCAAAAATAAATAAATGATAACACTAAAAAATTAAACATTTTCAGTTGGTAACAAAATATTAGAGCTCTTTAAGGTCCACAAGCACAAATCGCTCTTATTACAAGAGGAACGACAGAAGGGAAACTCTTTCCCTTGAGACGGGTTCCCCTCCATGCTACCGGCACAAAGGAGGGCGCGCTATTGCGGCTACTACGTCTGTAGTTTGTTGGTTGTTAGTGATTCAGGGTGCGTCAACTGCAAAGGTCATTATTCCCGCAAGCGTAGAGCGCGTTTTTTCCTCAGGAGATTGTGGAGATCTTCCCTCGCTGGATGGCGAGATCCGGCGCCGACCTACAGTTGGCTGGTGGGATTCCCTAACCAGGTATCTCCTACCAGCGGGCACCGCCCAGCGAGGACAAGTTATACGCTCCCGGCCGGTATCCCGGTATGTGTGGTAGTGTAGTGCATGTTAGTGTAAGTGTGTGTAAGTAAGGGTGAGGACAGGACGAGGCAGAGAAAGGAAAGATAGCGCGTGGCCCTGACCCGATTCTTAGGGTACTGCTCCGATATTCGGCTGGTGTTCATCGGAGAAACCTCGTAAAACTACCGATCAGAGCACTCAGCTGCTAAAATTATCTTTCAGATAGCGACTGAATTCAATCTAGCTGACAAGCGATAGCCGAAAATCTTGCCACCGTCGGGACTCGAACGTACGACCTCCCGGGCAGAGACACTGCAGTAATATCAGAGCCTCCTCTCCCAGTAATGTGTACTTGGCCTTATAGTGTCTCCCGCTCGTATCATTTCAAGAGTAGTGGGAGAGCCCGCACATGAGCTCGCTGCATTTCCATGCTATAAATCAGCATTTCCATGTAGTAAGCCGAAACGCTGGCCCATTGCAGAGCAGGTCATATAAATAGCATGAAAAGGTTGGTACCTTCTGGAAAGACGGTATTTCTGGTTTTGAAGGTATGTTTTAAATGGCATGAAATTTTATTTTAGTCATGAGGCCATCTATAAAGCTATTGTACTGATTTCAATTAGTGGTGAAAAATGTTCTTGTTTATACTTCAGAAAAAAGTTTTCATCGAAAATCATAATTCTCTCTTCCAACGAAATTCTACGAAAATCGGGGATTCTTAATAGATGATTGTGATAAATAAATATCTGTACGTCAGTTAATTACCTCGTAATTAGGGTCGAGATAGAAAACTATTGGGTTAAAGTTAGGGACCAGCGACGGGAGACTTGATCGACACAATAAGCCCCAATTAAGGTAAGATTAATCCTATAGAATACCTGCCCTCTATTCAGGCTGCCTATATGATAATTATGTTCGAATTTCAAACCGGTCACATTGAATTTTGTTATTTCGGTGACATTCTATGTCAGCAAACTTTAAAATTGAATTACGAAAACGATTACCTTGGATAATCTATGAATATTACTTTGTAATATTCTAGAAGAATGTTTTATGTTGTCAATTGCAATATACGATCTTCAAGAGTGGCATAATATGACAACCACTCACTGACGAATCCTGAACATTATTTTAATTATACCGCATTTTGTAAAAGCTACCTCTATCGTTGTCTTATTTTGAGATTTTCTGAAATTTCAATACTATGAAATTCCGTCCTTAATAATTGTTCTATAAGACAATTACACAAACCACTAACTTCTGGATCATTAACACACTCCATTTTCACAAGAACTTGAGAGAAACGTAATTTATAAACGACTAGAGAAAGACTGTTCACCGCAATATTTTACGGTGCCTACCGACCGTTCAGAATTTTCGCATCTGTTTTAAAGGTTTCAAAATCAGGAGCCCTAGGTTATCACGGTTCATGCGTCCTTCGCCTGTGCTAGCGAATACTCTAGACAGTATTAAGAACTGTTTGAAACTTCTCACTCTACCGTACTTCACAGCGCTTACAGATGCGGAAGACTGACAAGCTCACGATAGCAAACCAGAGTTAATTTTCGCATCTGTTTTAAAGGTTTCAAACTCTCAATAACTTCTTATAGGATTACCAGACACATGAAATATTTATTATACACTACGAGTTACTAAGTATACCGACGGTATACGCGGTGTATCGGAGAATTCGCCACTGCAACAAACTGGAGAACCCGTTTGTGAGCGACGGGTTGCGTGAAAAGTGTTCGCTTCGTTTTTTATTCATCTGGTCCCCACTTCCTTCCATATGGCAGGAAAATGCACAAATCCCCTTCACAATACAGACCGACTCTCCTTGCCTACAAAAGTCTCCGACAATACAGTGAGTTCGCGCATGTCATCTGACATTGCACTTGAAATTGGAGATGTACGAACTTCTTCGTACATCTCTATTCCAGGAGGGGCGCTAGTCCTGTTGCCAATTGCGACACACAATCGCCGAGAGCGACGTGATTTGCGAACAAGCAGGAGAGCGCGGCCGGAGGGCAAGATCATCCCGTTGGCGCGCCACGTTTCGCGTCGAAAGGTCGCGGCGAGAGATGAAGCGCCGGGCGGGGGCGAGGGCTGGCCGGCGGGGGCGGGGGCGGGGCGGGGTGGGGCGGGGCGGGGCGGGGGCGGGGCGGGGTGGGGGGGGGGGGGCGGGCGAGGAACACTGCGTCCACCGCGTCGCGCGGCCGGATGCGACCGCCACCCGAGCCGGGCCTCTAACAAGGTTACCGCAGAGCCAAGCCGGGGTGGGCGAATGGGCGTGGCTGGGGGCGGCGGAGGGGGCCACGGAGGACGAGAAGGTGAGAGCGGTGGACACGAGGCCGGCGGGAGATGGGCAGTAGCAATGGAACGGTTGGTCTGGAGGGGCGTATGGGGTGGAGGGAGGGGGGGAAAAAGGAGGAGAGGGGAGGGAAATAAGGGGGATTTGGCAGGGGAGGGGCAGAGGGAGAAGGGTGGAGGCGGAGGGAGTAAAGGGAGCGACGGGCCGGTGGCAGGGCGGTGGAGAGGAGTCAAGGGGGGGGTTGGGGCGGGGAGGGGACGAGCAAGAGGACAGCAGGGGGGGGGGGGGGGGCCGACTGGGGGCTGGCTGCACGTGGGCGCTTGCACGGGGGCGGGGGCGGGGGCGTAAAGTAAACGAGGTCCGCGGAGGCGGCGGGAACAGCGGAAGTGTTTGCTCCATGGGGGCGGCGAGGGCGCGTGGTTCAGGGCTAAGGGGCAGTCGCTAGGGCGTGGGGGGAGTGAGCGGGGGCGGGGGCGGGCAGGTGGGAGGGGGTTCACGAAGGACGACGCCCCATCTAATGTGGCGCTGAGGGCGGACAGTGACGGACCGGGGGCGGCCGGCCGGCGCCGGCCAGAGGGCGACACGTGGCGCCGCCGCTGCTTTTTCACGGGGCAGAGGAGCAGAGGGCAGCAGGTGTACATGTCAGAGCGAGGGCGCAGTTTACAGGAGCAGCTTTAAAAAGGTTTGCAAATTGTGCAAGAGAAATGATTAGTATTTTCACTTTCTCGCTACGAGTAAGTTATGTAATGCTCGCGAAAAACAGTGATTTTCCAGAAGAAAAACTTATTACACAGCCCTGGTAAAGATGAAGTTCATACGGTACTAAATTTAGAAAAAAATCTTTTAACATCTAGTGTAGTCAGTATCCATGTTATGTGGGTCCTTGATACCGAAAAATTGAATGATGGCGAAACGTCAGTCCGTCTGACGGCCTGTCCTTCTGTGAACAACGCTAGCGGCTATACCGTTCAGCCGATTTTCTCCAAAATTGACAATCCAATGCCGATCTGACAAGTTTCGCGGCCTCTTGAATTTTAAACCGATATTTTAATTTTAGAAATGGATACTTTCCATGAAACCCCTGGGACATTTTCAAAATTTTCAAAAAATGGTTCCATCGTTTTTTATTAAATTTTGGTTTTTCGATATTATAGAGAACATTTAAGAGAATGGTGTAGGCCTGGTATTCATAAAAAGCTTGATTTTTCAAAAATTGCAAAAATTCAGAATTTTTTGGCGTCTTTCTACAACTAGAATTACGAAAATAGAGATTTTTTCCCTTAATGAAATCTGATCCATAAAGATAGATTTTGAAATAAGATCATGTACAATGTTTCTAAAATTTGAGTACTTTTCGCTTAATTTTGATTGAAAATACGGGCGAAAGTACGTGGTTTTAACACCACTAATTTGACGAGGCAGAGAAGCAAAGCGCAGAAAGAGCACATTTTACAGCAAGAGCGTAATTTACCGAAACAGCTTTACAAGAACGAAGGCTTTGCAAATTGGCAAGAGATATGGTGAGTATTTTTTCCACAAGTAATTACTGGAGAAAAAAAGTGTCTGTGTATTATTACAACTGCATGCCTCTACTTTTTTGCAGCATAACGGTCCGAGTCTTATTGTCGTATCCAATTTAAAATCATTCGTTTTGATTGACAACTCGGTACCAGCTGCGGCAGCTCGCTGACAACGATATTGCCTAAGCAGCCCCGTGAGCAGTAGCTCAGTGCATCAACTGATGTCACTGTAGCGCCTCTGACCAGGAGGTCAGGTTCCCACTCCCCACAGCGGCAGGAGTTTTGACACTAGCTTTTCACCTAGGTCGAATTCAGTCGCTGTCTGGAGGAGAATTTCTAGCGGCCGGCTGCTCTGATCGGTAGTTTTCCGTGGTTTCTCTGATCAACACCAGCCGAATGCCGGAGCAGTACCTAACAAACGGGCCACGGACCGCGCGCGATTTGTCCTTCATCTTCCTTGTCCTATCCTCTCCCCCTTACACACATACACTTACACTAACATGCACTACACTACCACATATCCCGGGAGACTGGTCGGAGCTTAGAGCTTGTCCGGCTGGGGCGGTGCCGCGCTGGTGGGAGAGTCTTGGTGAGGCGAAAACCCCAGCGGAAGAAGATCACCGCCATCTCCCGAGAAAAAACATGCATTACACTAACAGGACTAATGTCCGAAGCAGTTGACGCGCCTACAAACACGAAAAAACAAACCAAACCTAAGAAGAAATAAAAGAAGTCATCTTCGTCAACATATCAGCTTTATTAAGATAGCCGGCTTTCGACGGCTTTGCCGTCATCGTCAGTCTCGCTGCTGTCGGCAAAAGTCGAGCGACTGTGCTGTGCCGACAGCAGCGAGACTGACGATGACGGCAAAGCCGTCGAAAGCCGGCTATCTTAGAAAGCTGATATGTTGACGAAATGACTTCTTATTTCTTCTTATAAAACGTCAACAACATCCAATTAGAATTCCCACAAACCAAACCTAAGCAGCATCTTTGAGCAGGAGGTCGTGGGGTTCGAAGCTCGACGTTCGCGAAGTTTTCACGCTAGCTACATATCAGGATCGTATATTACCTCTGCCTGGAGAACAATTTTAATGGTCGGTTGTTGTGATGGGTAGTTTTCCGAGATTTCTCGTATCAACACCAGATGAATGCTGGGGTAGTGGTGTATCAAACAGGCTCAAGCCCTGTCTTTCTACCTTCATTATTGTCCCCTGCTTTTTCCTTACAAACACACATACTTACGTTTACATGCACTACACTACCACACATTTCGGGTGACCAATGGAGAGTTTAGAGCTTGTCCCAACTGACTCGGTGCCAAACATGCTAAGCAATCAGCCAAACATGCAATACACCAACATACTTTCGACTTTGAAAAAACATTCCAAAATACTTTCGACTTTGAAAATTACTGTTAGAAAAATTACTCCTAGAAAGACAATTAATAAAGAAAACATTTACATTACAAAAGTTAATATCACACCATGTAACCATCTCCCACTGCTCGTGAGGGGGAGCTTAGGACCACCTACAGATAGCTGATTCGCTCTTGCAACTTTGTTTCTATGCTATGGTCTTGGCGGCGACCGATTTTGCCGAAAGTGCAATGGCCCTGAATACTTATCTCACGAGCCTGGCCTCTGAATGGTCACCCTATTGTACATATGGATGTTGAAGTCGAAGCCATATCAACAGAAATGTAAAAACTCGCAACTCCACAAATCGGAGATCTTCACCCACGCACAGAAGGAAGCGCTCACCCTTCCGAGTGATGAAAGTTCCACAGAACTGTGCCAATTGTAGATGAGGAGAAGGGAAGGACGATCATTTCTCTCGACGAATGGCATTTCTCACACCCAGAAGCCGCTCGACTTGGCAAGATAAACAAGAAAAACAAGCCTTAGGTTCGTGGTTTTATTGCTATTGCGGGATATACAAAAAGTACTCTTCCGCACTGTGAAATTTCTGGATCTGACCGTCAGCATTTTGAATTTTATAACCCTTTTTTCCACCAATATGAAACGGTGACCGGAAGAAGAGGAAGGGATAGGAAAGGCGGAGATGGGGCTGGTTCTTATTTTATTTTGTTATTTATTTGTTTAAGCTGATGGTTATTTATTTGCTGCGGAGACGTTGAATATATTTTATTCATTTAAAGGGAATTAGACTATTGCAGGCTATTCGCAAAGGGAAATATTGTCAATAGATCCGAAGTGGCGGGAGCTGGAGGGGGTGCAGAGGATGGTGCCTTTTTCGGAAAACAGGAGGGTTTTGAATGTGTGTTGGGAGGAATTTTGGTTTTTGGTTTCTATGTCGTAAAGCTAAAAATTGGTTTTAGCGTTTTCCGCGTTTAGTTTAAGTTCATGAGTGGCGGAGGTCGGTAAGCTAGTCTAATGTATGATTTTGAAGTCGCTTTAGTGGTCGTAATTTGCAGTCGCAGTCGTAGCCCAGATCTCGCAGCCGTACTTAATTATCGATTTAATGTATGTCAGTAAATGAGTTTTTGGTCTTAAAGTCAATTTTAGGATGGGAGAGGAGAAGAGTTAGGCAGCTAATTACGGTGTGGGATTGGATAGGATTTGTGTCACGTGATCAGTCCAGTAGAGCTTTTTGCGAATTGTAATGTCTAGGTATTTTACTGTTTCGTCCATGGTACTGGAGTGCGGTTTATGGTAATAGGTGGATAGTCATGTCGCCTTATTTTTATAAAGTGCACTCACTTCAAGCAAACGGTATTTTTTCAAAACAAATTAAACTGTTATCTTTAAAGATATATTAATCAAACAGATTTTATTATAATTCTATTCTATTTAGTAATTTTTTTCATTTTCTAAAAATACCAAGAGTTCGCCAGAAATGAAGCTTGCGCTATTTTCTGAAGTGCCTATTGCTCTATTCAAGGAAACTATTTAAAAAGGAAATTAAGAATCATTTTTATTTATAAATTATCAATTTTCTAAGCAAAACTGAGCAAAAACTACACAGATATTTTAAAAAATGACTAACTTATTTCAAGATCTGGCTTTGAAGAACAGATTTCTTTACGGAAAAATATCTCTGTCTTCAGTATTGTAGTTATAGCAGGACAGCGAAAACAAAATGGGACTCTGCATTTTTGAAAATTCAGATATTTCAACGAAAAGGAGAGCTGAACATTTTTAAGCGTCGTTTACGCTATTCTAGAAAAAAGTGCAATAAAACAAGTAGAGCCATTTTTGAGAAAATTTTTAAAATGTTGAAGATTCATGAAAAGTACCCCCACAAATCAAACTATCCGCTTCAAGCTTGCAAGGTCTTGTATATCAATGGGAATAGCAATATTGAAGTAAATTATCTGAACGTATTAGGTAAAAGACGTTTACCAAGAACCTACAATACGTGAATTCTGACTTCACCAAAGTGTTAGAGGAAGCAATATTTATCCAATTTTTACCCAATTTTCGAAAAACAGCGCACCACAATATGAGTTTTTCTATCGGAAAGTAGCATATTCTTGCCTCCAGATTACAATATTATATTATTACTACATAAGTAGATAATGTCTCTTAAGAACTGGTTCAACTTAACAGTTAAGGAGAACGGAACCACCCCTGTGTTCTGACAGGAGGCCCTTGCTCTTTTAGGGATTCAACGGACTCACGTCGTCGTCGTCATCATCATCATCATCATCAACACCATGATGAAGTACGTAATTCGAGAAAGTAAAAATTGGTTGTGCTCTTTCTTGCTTCAAAAATGTTTTGGGAGGAACCTATTGAATGATAGCCCTAAGCACAAGCTTGATTGATTCATGTTTCCAGGCGCGTCAACTGCTCTGGTCATTAGCCCCGTTAGTGTAGTGCATATCTTTTTCTCGGAAGATAGCGGTGATCTTCCCCCGCTGGCTGGCGAGATCCGGCGCCGACCTACCGTCGGCTAGTGGGGGTTTCCCCCTAACCAAGACTCTCCCACCAGCGGGGCACCGCCCCAGACGGGACAAGCTCTGAGCTTCCGACCTGTCTCCCGGAATATGTGGTAGTGTAGTGCATGTTAGTGCAAGTGAGTGTGTAATGGGAGAGGATAGGACAAGGAAAGGACAGATCGCGCGCGATCCGTGGCCCGTTTTGGTAGGGTACTGCTCCAGCAATCGCCTGGTGTTGATCGGAGAACCCACGGAAAACTACCGATCAGAGCAGCCGGCCGTTAGGATTCTCCTCCAGACAGCGACTGAATTCGACCTGGCTGAAAAGCTAGTGTCGAAAATCCTGCCGCCGTCAGGACTCGCATCTAGGACCTCCCGGTCAGAGGCGCTGCAGTGACATGAGTTGATGCACTGAGCTACCGCTCCCGGTCCTAAGCACATGCGTCGTACACGCACGTGCGTTAATCCACCAGCGCGCCCCGTCCTATCCTTTGGAGCCGGGGTTGAGCCGGGCGGCGAGGGAGAGGGCGCGGTCGCTTTGGCGGCGGCGGAGGCGGCGAGGGGCGTGCCCGGCGCCGGAAGCGGACGCCGGCGGCGCCGCGTCGCGGCCGCGATGCATCCGTAACGAGGCTGGGGCTGCTTCTAATTAAGGGATCGCCCGCAAGCAAACAGCACGCTGTGCCGGTGACACAGCGGGTCGGCGTGGGCGACGGCGGTGGTGAGGGACGGGGGCGGCGGCGGGTTGAGCGGGGTGCGACGAGAAGGTCCGGGCGGGATTGAGTGGTTGATGAGTGTCGGCTAACGGCGGTTTTATCTGAGACAGAGGCGGTGGCAACTGCGTTGGAGGTGGGGGGGGGCAACAGTGATTAGCCCGAGCGGTGTCGAACGACGGCAATCGGGTTGTCGGTCTCAAGGATATTGTCCGCATGAGGGGTGGCAGGACAAGCGGCAGCAGACGCAAGACAACAGAACATAGTACTACTTTTCAGTACCATCCAACATCTAAAAATGGGTTAAATATACTGTATCCGTAGAGACGGATCTGGCTTTAATCTTAAAGAGACATAACGACTAAATAACTGAGTTGTGGTTATGAACAGGGACAAAAGTATATTATTACCACTAGAAGTAGTGGTAGTTTCCGATGGTTGTTGCAATTCATAAGGTGAATCAAGTGCCATCTCGCCTTGTGGGGTATGTCTGCGAAGTTCTAACGTTTGCATGAAAGCGAGGATGGCGCGGGCGAGGTTTGCATGGAGGCGAGGCGTGATGGCGGAAGGGCGGGTCTGTGGCGGAGGAAGTATGACGTGCCGAGCGTGGGACGGCCGTCGCCGACCGCCACTGAGTAGATGTGACCGCTGTCACCGCTTCAAGGGGCTGCATCTGGCAGGTTCCGCGCGCTAACTCAAACATAGGAGCAGGCGCCTGGGCATGTTGGCGGTAGGTCAGTCACGATAAGTGTTGTAGAACTTAGGCCTCATATTTGGAGAATAATTCAAAGAAACAACACGTTAAATAAATGCTTTCTTATTTAAATAAATGTTGCTGATTATCCGCGTATCCAATTATCTGGTGCAGTATAATGACGAGAAAAAAAACAGTTTTCTGTCCGTACAATTTTTAAAAATTATCACATTAATATTAATTACTTGGTACGTACTGCAATTTAATATTATTAATTATAAATTATACTGTTTTCTACATATTTATTTTTGTATATTACATGATTTATATAACCAATAAATAAAACATTTCGGTAATCCGAGATTTTTAATCATTTTCATTAGCTTGAATGATGTAGGTTCTACTATATACGCATTCTCAATACAACAATCAATTAAATATATGTGACTTATAAATATTATGTTAATAAATATTACAGAGAAATAGAAAATTAATCTAAATATTACAGTAAAATAACATTGCTAATCTGACATTATCTTTTCAACGATTCTTCTTCTAGCCAGAAGTATTCATAAGATGAAGGAACCACACCTCAGATCTGCAGACAAGCTACATGCGAGCAGTCATTTAGTGGGCTTTCTGCAACGCTCTCGTTTCCGGTGGCTGATGTGACTTCAAAAATATCTGCATATTAAATGTTTGGCTGCATTCGACATTGAAAAGTAGCAATATAAGAGAATTAAATATATATAAATAAATTAAATAAATAAATAAGTAAATAAATAAACAAATAAATAATAAATATATAATAAATAAATAATAAATTATAAATATAATAAATAAATATAAATTAAATAATCCCCATGTATGCAAATGTTAATTTGCAAATTATCCTCATTAAGAAACTCAAGAAAAGTTTACTTGGTCATTAGACTTTTGTTATCAATATTTGAGAGTTTGCGTTGCTAACTACACTTAATTTGCGCTTCATTAAATAATAGTTCCCGATTTCTATTTTCATGATTCACTGGAGCCTCTCTCCGCCCAGACACTTGCACGATAAAAGTTGGCATGCCATTCACACGTCAGTAACACTTTCATCCGCACTTACGCATTCAGCCGCTTGAAGAGAATTTCATGAAAGTCGTCGACATGACTGTAAGAGACTAAGCTCTGCCAAAAGTCGACTCCAGGACGCGTAGGGGAGCGAAAACTACAATAAAACCCTCCAGGTGGCGTTGAGATATGGAGCCATTCCCTCCAACTCTCCTGAGCCCGAGAAAAGACATTCGTTTGAAATCCGCCACTAAGAGAGAGGTATAGGTTTTCTCATAAAACTCGAGGGCGTAGTATTCTTTCTTCTCGGCGTTTTTCGTCACGGACTTTCATCTCCCAATTCTTTGAAGAACATGGAGAATTGGCCAGGCTCGAAAAGTGACGCAGTGACACTGCTAAGGGTTCGAGAGGTTGACGGCCCGAGAGATAGACGACGGGGAGGGAAACACTCACAAGAGTGTGGACTGGTGCGAGAAAGTAGTGTGCTGAGAGGGACGTCGGAGGCGTGGGAGATTCGAGGCGATGGAGACGTCTGGGGCGGAAGGGCGGAGGCACGTGGGGCGGAGAGGGGAGGGGGCGAAAGGGCGGCGGGGAGGAGGAGCTTACGGTTTGAGAACCTCGGGGGTGTTGAGTATCTCTACGGCGGAAGAGTGACGGAAATGGAAAGGCGGTGGGGCGGAGGGGCGGAGGGGCGGATTGGTGACTTGAGTGGAGGGGGGGCATCGGGGGAATTGGCGACGTTTGCGGCGGAGGGGCGGCGGGGACATTGGGGGGGGGGGGTGAAGGCGGGGGGTGAGGGATGGTGGGGGGGGGGGCGGTGAAGGAGGGGCTGGCGGGGCGGCGGGGGGGCGGGATGGGGGGGCGGTGAGGATTCTGCAGGACTCGCGAGAAAGAGGCGTGGATGTGAAACCGAACAGACAAACCATTCACGTCGCAGAAAGGTCGTTGCAATATTACGACTGTACATAAAACGTCCGTTCTCTTGCGAGCCAATCGGCATAAAGAGGAGAAGGCGGGGCGGGGTGGGCCGGCCTCGGCGAATCCCAGAAACGACTTCCAGATGGCGCTTCTAGTTTCGCGCTGCTTTGCCCCCGAGCTTACTCTTAAATGAATTCGCGATGAGTTGCAGTTCGCCGAGACGCTTCACACGATGTTGGGGGCCGCTGGTTATATTTAAATTCGCGAAAAGGTTACCTAAGGTCATTTATCATTCCTTGATAATGATCACATTTTAGAAAAATATTTTTTTTGCAACAATTAAAATTTTGAAAAATAATTCCTCACAAAATCCATTAACAGAAGTACATATATACAAATAAAATGTTGCAACAATTAACATACTACAATTAAATCAGTTCCATATAAATGGAAATCTGTCAATAAATCAGTTCAGATATTTGAATTAAAATAAGTTATTTATAGTATTGCAATGAAATGCCTATTTCACACATTTGTATTGAACTGAGATATCGTTGTATAGCATTTTGACAATTTTACTATTATAATTATAAAACCCTATTAAGTTACATTTAAGTCATTCTTCCCTCGATTTTAGAAAATCTCTTCACTTGCTACTGAGGACCATCAATTTCACTACCGGTCGATATGTTCTTCGCAGCGGAAATGGGTTGCATGTTGCCTGAACGTGTTGTTAGGCAAATGCCTAACGTGTTGTTAGGCAAATTAGGAGGTAATGAGAAAATTGTTGTAATAAGGTAATTTGCTCACAGTTTAAAGAGGTGCCAATTTATTGAGTACCTATTTGAGTACCACGGAAATAGTTGTTGCCAAACAGTAGTTAACGGCAACAATAATGATTTCACTAAAAATCCGAATAATGGTATCACTAAGACGATCAACAAAAATAAGGACACTAATTTAAATTCTTTTGCAAATAAATCTTCAATTTTTTAAAAAATGTATTCCGCATTTTGAGCAATTCAAAGAGGGTTCCATTAGAACTAAACATGAAACAAACATGTTTTTATCTCTTGTAACTCCCCAACTTTTTGATTACCCGGAAAGTACATATAACCGAAACTCCATACGATTTCCATTAGTCCATAAGTTTCAACTGCTACTCCATACAAACTACTAGACGTAAGGACAACAAGTGTGATTAATTAATTGATTTTTGGATGGGTAAAAGAACATTTAGAAGTTTCAAATTATAAATATCACAGGCATATGACTTTATGTTCTTATGACACTATAATTTAAAACTAATTTTCATACACTGTTCTTACAGCTTCTTCTGTAGCTAAGTTCTTTCAAAACTTATTTAATAATCTTTACTTTTTGCCCGCCTGAAGAGCTAAATCTGAAGGGCCGTAGCTGCCTCGGCTCCAAGAGCTGCATGTTCTCATGTTGGCCTTACATGTTCTTCTACAGTACCCCCTATAGTTAAAAAAGTCATAGTGGTCGCTATACGACCAAGCTGTTAAAAAACTTAAAAATTTACTTTCCACTCCCAGAATTATCTACAATGTTTAATTAGTCTGGAATTTAGATGTGTATGCTTACACACATTTTCGAGTACACAATAGAACTGAAAATATGTTCGATATCTAAACATGCGGAAAAAATCGTTTGTTTTGTGATTAGCTCCTCTTCCTTATAATTCTCACTTAAATGTGAACGTTACAAAAAGGATTTCCCACTCGTAGTCTATTACATTTAATAAATTATGCTCCCAGAACCCGCAAGCCGAGGCGAGACGCAACGCAAGTGCGTACAAATCAGCCAGTGCACGGCAGCTCCACTCCGATCCGCCTCGAGATACCGCTCGTCCCCAGTGTCACCAGATGCGGAATGAGAAGTCGGGACTGTGCAAATGCAGAATTTTCCGCATGATGCAGAGAAACCAAAATGACCATGAAGCCTGACATTGAACTGCCTTGATTTCATAAACCAAGCAGTAATTTTTTCGTTTCTTTCATTCGAAATAAGATAAGAGACGAAACAATTCTAAAAAATATCATTGAGGCATTAAATGTTGATTTTTAATCGTCAAAGAAAAATTGCGGAATTTGTGTCTATCGGCGCGCATTGTGGATTGGACCTTAAATAGGCGGAAGAAAATGCGGAAATTGCGGAATCCGGGCAACACTTTTCCCCGTCAACACTTTTCCCCCGTCAACACTTTTTCCCCGTCAACACTTTTTCCCCGTCAACACTTTTCCCCGTCAACACTTTTCCCCGTCAACACTTTTCCCCGTCAACACTTTTCCCCGTCAACACTTTTCCCCGTCAACACTTTTCCCCGTCAACACTTTTCCGTGTCAACACAATCCACGTCCCCAATAGCCCTGTCGCCAAAATCCTCGTCCCCAAAATCACCGTCTCCAAAATCTTCGTAACCCAAATTTTACATTCTCAGTCTCTCACAATCGAGTCTTTCCTATCTCAATCCCCAATATGTTAGTCTCCCAATCTCCGTGCCTACAAATCCTTTTTCCACTATTTGTACTTGCATAGTCTCTACATCCACAAACTCACTCCACTAAACACAATTCCCACTCCCACAAGCCACAGATTACAATAACCACACCCACAATTCTCGCTTTAACAATTCCTGCTTTCATTGGCCTGCTAAATTCTACAACCGTCCACTCTCATCCCCTTGATTTCGTCGCTTCCGACGGCAATTTCAGGCCCGCCCATCGCTATTTTGAAGTTACAGCCTACAGATTTCTGCTCCAGCTCCTGATAATTGTTTATCTTCTTTCCTCTCCTTCCACTACCTTCCTTCCACTACCTTTCCCATTGCGCTTTCTAGAATTCCCGCACCGTTAATCCTTCTTCTTACAATCCCCGTACCTGCAGTTCCCGTCCCCACAATCTGTTCCGACAATCTCTGTCCCCACTATCCCTGTCCTCATAATTCCTGCCTACACAATCCCTCCCCACAATCTCCGTTTAACCCACAACCCCATCCCATATCCCCAGTCCCGCAATCCCGGTCCCCGCAATCCTCGTCATCACAATCCCTGTTCCTAAACTCCCCGGCCCCACAATTCCCCGTCAAACATTCCCAATTCCCCGTCAACGCAATTCCCCGTCAACACAACTCCCCGTCAACACAATTCCCCGTCAACACAATTCCCCGTCAACACAATTCCCCGTCAACACAATTCCCCTGTCAACACAATCCACTTCAACACAACTCCCGTCAACACAATTCCCGTCAACACAATTCCCCGTCAACACAATTCCCGTCAACACATTCCCCGTCAACACATTCCCCGTCAACACAATTCCCGTCAACACAATTCCCTGTTAACACAATTCCTGTCAACACAATTCATCAAATCTTCCATTTTAGATCCCCCAATCTGTTTTTCCAATCTCAATCCCCAGGATATCAGTTTCCAGAATCTCCGTGCCTACTAATCCTTTTTCCAATATTCCCACCTCCATAATCTCTTCATCCACAAGCTCACACCACATACATAGACACACATTCCCCACTCTCACAAGCCCCAGTTTACAATCATCACACCCACAATTCCCGCTGTAACAATATCTGCTTTCACAGGCCCACTACAATTCCCACAACCAAAAACCGTTTCTACCACCTCCATTCCCCAATGCCCGCTTTCTGCATTTCAATCATTGTCCTTTTACCCTGGCCACTCCAACCTGTTTCATCCCTCGTGCTAGCCGACCTTTCACCACCCCTTCGTCCACCCAATCTCTCCGTTTCCGTATCTCCCCCCCCCCGCCGTCCCATCGCATTTCATCGACTGGGCGGACGCCATCTCGCAGCGCAGATCCCTTTTCGTTCGTGCGTCCGTTGGGGAATTTTATGTAGCCTCCGCCGAGATTTGCGCGAGCGACGGCGCGGGTCATATTTCCAGACGGGTTGTCAAATTGGAATCAGCCAATTTCGAACTTCTCTCCGGGGTGGAGCCGTATCCGTTGCCGGGGGAGGTAATTAGTATCGGAGAGCGAGGCACCGCTCGTCGGCTCGTGGCAGCGCCACTTCTGTGGAAATGAAGAAACCGAAGCTTCGCTTTTTCGCGTTCACTGCTAATTCACAGATGAGGTGTCGCATTCAATTGTGGTCCAATTAAAAGGAGAATTAAGTTCGGATTTTTGTAAGAGGTTTTATCACTGGCAGTTATACGATAACTTACTTAAACTAAAGATGCCGACACAAATGATCACGAGTAATGTATGTTTCTTTTAATGCGAAAATTCCGCATTTTGTAAATTATTTTTGTTTTGTGAAATTATCGTCTTACAGGGACCCAACTTAAGATAGTCAGTCGTTGAACGGTTATATCATATAAGCTCCGAAATGTACTATGTTCATGGATAATCATACTAAACTTATGAAGTGTTTTTTAACAAACAGAATTTCGTAGATTCCTGCAATTAAATGCCACTGAATATGAAACAGTTAATTTAATTTCTACATGTATTTAGAGAAAATGCACAAATCTGATTACCCTTTCTGAGTGAATAAAGAAGAGATAAACCTTAAAATATTTAAGGCTCGAGAATTACAAGTGCGTCTGCTGTTTTTCATCTACAAAACATGTTTCACCTTCAATTTTTCTAATGCATCTCTGTACGTCTCTCGTCATAACGAAGAACCACATTTTTAAGGATATATGTATGTCTCCATATAAATCGCATCGTATTTCCTTGGTGTAGGGTAAAAGGTGTAATAGAACTTCATTAAAGAAAATTAATTTGTATAAAATATAATTTTTTAACGAGGCTCTTTTTTATTTTGGGTTGGTTATTAAAGAACTTTCTTATGACGTAACGAATAAATCCAAAGTACATAATTATTAAGAGTAAAAACTAAAAACTAAATTGATACAACTGGTTCCAGTACCGCACGCATAGAAAAATGAGAGCCCCCTTGAGGCAATAGGAGCCTCATATTTTTCCCATTTCTCTCACGAGAGAAAACTTTATTTTTGGTTGTTACTTGGCTGTCCGGGATGAGCCGCGTCACAGTCAGTCGAAGTAACGTTTTGGTCATCATGTTGAAGCCTTCTTCTGAGCTATATAGCTATATAGTTTAAAAATAAATTAGTTTTCTAGTTAATTATATATTAGATTATTGTATAAATATTGTATCAATTGTTAAGTTTCACTGTTAGATTAGTAGTATTTCCTACAAAGTCAGTTGTTAATTGTTAGTATAAATATCAGTTGTAGTAGTATTGTTATTATTACCTTTATTATTATTATTATTATTATCATCATTATGATTATTCATGTAGTGCAGTGCAGTGCAGTGCACTGCAGCGCAGTGTAGTGTTATGAAGTGAAGTGGGGAGGGAAGAGAATGCGAAAGAAATGCGTCACAATTAAGAGTTGGGCAGTGAAGTATAGTGAAGTGAAGTAAGGTTTGCGTGGTAATGTTATGTAGTATTTATTATTATTATTATTATTATTATTATTATTTATTATTATTATTATTATTATTATTTTTAATCTTTTTGTAACTTTTTGTTAGTGAATGTAAGTTTAATGCATGTAAGGTTAAGATATTCTGCCACCAAGTTACTATACTTAATTGCAGAATTAACAATAACATCTAAAATCTAATCTATATTCAACCTTCTTCTGACCTCTACCATTATTTTTGTTTATATAACGTACAAGACACCAATAACCACTTCTTTGGACAAAAAAATGTCCCAGTTTTTTTCAGAATGATGAAGTTTATTTTGCACAAATGTTGCATAAAAATGAATCGCTTTCAAAAAATATGCAGTCAAGATGTGCCACATTGTTACACCTTTTACATTAAATCTACTTTCAATCGCACAAGAAGACTGAAGCAAATTGAACGTGAGTAATCATAATACCATTGTCATCGTTTTCTTGGCAAATTAAATTTGGAAGTGTGTCATACGTCAATGATTCCAAGTATGGAACATGTCTATCGTTTTAACAGTCTTCTGGATAGATCTGCCCTCAACTATAGACTTAATCGCTGTTGAAATATCTTATAGGATTCTATTTTTCTCTCTCGTGACTGGAGCCAGGTTCCAATTATCCAAATAAAATGACTAATTACCCAATCATCAACACTTTTATTCGACAATTTGTAAATTCGACAATAGTACGCATATTTTAACGTGAATTTTACCAATATCTAATTCAATGATATGTATCATGTTTCTATTAAAATACACTGAAATCAATTTAGAAATTGTAAATAAAACTCACTTGCTGAGGTTGATGTTAGCAGAAATTGCAGTGCACTAGTCCAAAACATAACTTGCTCTCTCCTGAAGACAAGAGGCGCTGAGTCACCCCTCAGGTGGAGGAAGAACAAAGCTTTCCAAAAAGCAAGCTTTTCGTTTTCGCGTATTTCAAGTTATTTTAGGGGGTTCCATACCCTGACGGACCCCTTTTGCCTCATCGTAGGTATTCATCATTAGTTATTAAGCTGAGAGTACAATCTATCTGTAAGGTTCATGCTTTAGACATTTTCAAATAATGAACGACACTGTCACCTTGACAGCTGGAATTTCTTATATCCTACTAGTGTTTATTTTCTTCTAATCCTTTATCATTCATTTCAACAAGTCGCAGGAAATCTGACAGGTACCTTGGCAAGGAAGGCCGCTCGAGCTCAGTTACATGTACGTCGAAACTCTCCTCAAGGTCAGGAGCTGGAGAGGCGGATAATACCATCCAATCGGGAGCTTCGTTACGACTGAAAAGTTTGGTTTTGAAACTCCCAATTCGTTGAGAGTGCTCCCCTCTCCTTCCAGCTCGTGACCTTTCAGAGACACTACATTGAAATAGGACAATATATAGAAAAACCTAACGCGCATATAACGCACAAATACTACATTGTGACGCCAGAATTACATTTTTATTTATTTTACGTCAAAGAAAAAAGTTAAAAACTGCGTACGACATGCTATGGGGAAAAGTGAATTGTGTGCACAAATTTTAAAATTCTGTGATCCCTACACTAAGTCATATACTACTTAAATTTTGAATTTTGAAAGGGAGAAAAAACTCCCATGTAATAAAATCTATTTTCAAGGATAAACAAGCAATAAATTTTGAATTTTGAAAGGAGAAAAAACAAAAAACTCCCATGTAATAAAATTTATTTTCAAAGATAAATAAGCAATAAATTTTGGCTCTTATTACTTCCTGCCGCAACAACATGGAAACGATAATTTGAATAATTGTATTTCCCACGGAATTCTAGAAGACGTGCACAGAAAATGAAATTACATTTATGTCCAGAAGCAAAACCAGGGCCATCTCAGCATTTGCTCAATGGATCAGGAAACTGGACGAAAAACCTGATCGAGATCATACATTTCAGTTTAGAATTTTTTAAGAGGAACACAAGATTTTTCAGAAAAGCAGCAGACGGCTCACGAGCTTGGCTCTGGTCACCGTTGCAATACAGCAACCAATATTCCAAATAATTCCCCTTATTGCCTGTTCAAAAAATTGCCTTTTGGCCTGAAATGCAACGGGGAAAAAAATTTTAACATGAAGTAATAGCGATATTCGTGAAATAATAGAAAACTTACACATTAAAATTCCATTAATACGAACGAATATCGTTCATGGAATGACAACAGTGAATTATCGCAAATATTTCGTTTAAATGAAAAATGTTTAATGTTTTGATAAAATAGCTATTTTAACATTTTTTAAATTTTTTTTTTTATGAAAGTAAAACAATATTTAAACAATATTAGAAGACATTATTACGCTATAAATATATTCACTTTTTGGAATAAAAATTGAAGCTGGACATTCACAAAATAGTCTTTATGGAGGAAGTAGAACTTTTAGCTTTGCGGTGAGTCGTCTGTCCTTCAACTCTTTGTGGACAGTGACGAGATAAAAGCAAAGCGTCATCGGATTTCAGAGATGGGGTAATTCCATTTGTGATTAACGAGAACCGGGAGGGGGGAAATGAAAATGGACACGGGTTCACTATTTCAGTCGAAGAGCATGAATTTGCACTTTTAACTGTTGTTTCTTGACATACACTTCGTATCAGGAGAACCCAAAATATAAATAAACAAAACTCAATAATTAAATAGTGTCTTTATAGTAGTTATTGAACCAATTGTAAGGCAATGTGTCTTCTAAAACTACTAGTGTTTATAAAACAATTGAATTTCAATGACATTTAGACAAAATATGTAATGATGAAAAAATTGAGTATATAAGAATATAAACACACAAATTGAGAGCGGAACAAGACTAGTAATAGAGGAAACAATAATTGTAATAAAAACGAAATATTTTTATTCTTTCAACATTGAAAGGGTGTTTCCAATTTTATTACATGAACATATTACTTCTTTAATTATATTTTCATGGAATTAAATAGATCAAATAAGCATAAATTCAAACTAGCGATACAATTGTGTAATATGTTTTGTTAGAATTTATGACATCATAATTAATCTAGGAGTATATTTCAGGTGCTACATTAAGTTCAATTCTATTGACAAATAGTTTCATTGATTATAATTACGCAAATCATATTCACCAACCATTTTAATATAACTGCAATAAAATCACTCAATTATTTTGATAAATGGCCTGTATATCGTAATACACATACCTATAAAGTTAATTTATTGATGCAAAACGAAGATTAACTTCGGAAACTTAATTAGTAACTTGTATTGACAATTAAATAATAATAAATAAGACGTTACTTCAACTTTTACATTTATTCTGGTGAAAATTCTTCTGTGCACACAAAAATCCTATAGTCTAAATATCAGCCATAAACGGGCGCACAACGAATTTAACGACACTGTTGCGTGAAAACACCTTGTTATCACCACTCATTAAATTGCTTTGTGTAAGATGTGCATAATAAAACAATAAAAACATTTATTTTCTTTTATTATTATTGCCATTTGTCTCATAATTACAAATGAATGTCCGATCTGAGGAGGAGCTGGCCCTGAGATGCTAAAACTCTCCAGACATTCCAAAATAAAATCCTTCGCACTGCCGTCAAAGCGCTTTGGTCCGTGTCACACAAGCAACTCCAGAGAGTGTGTTCTTCACACAAAAGATGATTATATCAAAAACCAATCAAATAATTTTTTTCTCTCCTTACCAACCTCCCCTAAAAGTTCCATATTCAACCTAGAAAAATCACATAACAAACACAGAAGAATCAAATCTAGATTCCTAAAGAATAAATTTAAACCATCCTAAAGAGATGTGCATGATTTCACAAACTTACTTTTTACTTTCTTTTCTTCCTGTCATTGTCCTATTCTCCCACACATTCTCGCATACAAAACTATTAATTATTGAGGTCTCCAGTAGAAGTATCCTCGCTCTCCTGTTCACTTCGTACTAATCTTACTTAGCTGAAGTTCATATTCAATCTTGTAAATCGCTTACTTCGCTATACAAAATATATATATATATATATATATATATATATATATATATATATATATATATATATATAAAAATATGCTGATGAAAACAAAAGTTAATCTAATAGAGAAGTCAGCGCATAAGAAGATATAGTGAAGACTCCTTCGTAACAATGTTTACTAGTTAATCTTGGGTCGCAACGAGTAGACGAGACTCGCACGCCGGCGCTGTTTAAAGATAGTCTTAGCAGCGGCTTTCGCGCGGGGGTGCCGCGCCGAGTCAACGCGAGCCCGGCCGGAGCTCGAAGCGCGGCGTGCGGTGCGAGCGGATGCGCAGCGGAGGAGAAGGGGAGGGCAAAGAGGATTCTCCGCATGCGGCAGCGAGAGAGCGGTGCTCGCCTCTGCGGATGACTCCCTCGCGGTCCGCGTCCTCTCTCCCGCCACCCTCCTCGCTGTAACACCGCAGACCTCGCGTTGGGGAGGTTGGAGTTGGTTCGGTTGCGAACCTACTCCACCACCTTTCGCAACGCCACCCTCTGCTCCCTCGCGGCGCGGTCGTTCCCGTCGCCCCTGACGCCACCGGCACACACACCCTGATGCCACTGTCCATTCACTGTTCCTTTTGCCACCCCGCAGCCCTCACACCCTGCTTCCAATCCCTACCCTCTCGCAAGAATATCCCTCTTCCTCACTGCCGGGTCTGTCCCTGCCACCTCCTGATGCCATTGTCTACCGCCCTAACGCCCTTCATTCACAGATGCCACTAAACCGCCGCCTCGCCGCCCTCGTCTCCTCGTCCCTCGTCGCCCTCGTCGCCCTCGTCGCCCTCGTCGCCCTCGTCGCCCTCGTCGCCCCGTCGCCCCTCGCGCCCTCGCCGCCCCGCCGCCCTCGCCGCCCTCGCCGCCCTCCCCCGCCCCCCGCCCCCCGCTCCGCCGCCCCCCAAACCCCCCCCCCCCCCCCCCCGCCCTTCCCTGCCGCCCTTAACGCCGCCCCTGCTGCTGTCCTCGCCACTCACATCCACTCCCACCGCGAAGCAACCTCCGTCTCCCGCTTCGCCTGCTAACCTCGCCGCCCGCCCTCCTCCCGCACTGCCACCTACGTCACTCTCATCGTTCCCACTGCGCCCTTCCGCGATCAGAACCTGCTCCTCCCGCCCACCATCTCATCCGCTGTTGGTGTCGAGCCCCGCGTCGCCATCACCGGCCCCACGCCCTCGCACGCCGTCACTGTTGTCTCCTCTCTCCCCGACCCATCCTGACTCACATGCATTATTCGCGCACTTTTTCTTAAGCCCTCGCTTCGCTAGTCGCGAGAGGAGTGGGGAGTTTGGTTATTTTGACGAAAGGAATTTCATACCAAACTTGTAGTTCGTTTTCCGTTAAAAATAGTTTCTATTACACGAGAGCGAACGTTTCTGTTTATCAGATTTTGTCCACAACATTCGTTGCTGTCATTTATTTTGAATTCAACTAATGATGAGAAAGGAGTGGGGTAGGCATTCCAGGTTGACTAAAACGTGCGCGTATAATAACTGGGCGCTCTGTGCCACCCGTATCCACTCCCGACAAGCACGCTGACGCTGCCTCTGGCTTCGCCTGCGCTCACACAACATACAAATGGCGCTTAGCATTTATTTTAAGGTAGAGAGACAATGAAAATATAGAATATATTTGTACGTACGTTTCGTACTAAAACAAAATAAAAAATTCCTTTAAATACACATTGAATATAATAAAATAAATATACCTAGATTTTTGTTGAAACATTTGAAATTTTAATAAACGTCTTCTTTTATTATATTTTAATGACGTGAGATGTAAGGAAATCCCATACAGCAATATTTATTTGCATACACAAAATGATGAGTAACAAAACGTCGTAATAGCTTGCAGATTCTGTGTTTTAAAGTTTCCTGAAAAAATATTTGTGGATTTTTTATTGGTTTTATTCAATAGAAATCGAACGAAGATACAAAATTATTGATAACAACATTGCACGGACTTAACAGAAACACCTCTTATCTCACTCCATTCAAAACGAATGTAGTTAATAATACACCAAATTTTCTTTTCTTCTTCTTCTTCTTCTTCTTCTTCTTACTATTGTTTAATACTATTGTTTAACGTTTATTTTTGGCAAGTTAGGCCCTACAACAACTTTACTCAAACATTTCTGAGTTTCTTTCACACTTCCCACATGATGGATTATTGTAAGGGAAGAAGCGGCTAAGAGATACGAGTTATTTGTTAAAATACAGATACAATCTGTTAAGGAGATTTGTGAGATATGAAAAGTTGATTAAATAAGATGAGCATACCGCCGCAGACACACCTGCGCAACAAGAGACTCAATCGGCCCTCCTTTGAGCAATTTAAAATTTGGTTGTCCAACTGGCGGACCGCGGTGTCATTTATTGAGGCCCGCGGAACGTTATTAGTCAAAACTGAAAGCCACTTTTCTTGGTATCGGGCGAGAACATTATGCGCCTAACGCACGTGTCTGCCAGGGCAACACCCCCTTTAATGTAAAAAGAGGTTTCATTTCGATCTAGAATTTTTTTCTGGTAATTCAGAAGTTCAAAATCTCCCCAATATATTGCATTGTGTTAAGCATGGTACGGCCTTATATCACACATGGCTCCATTTCTCCCTCTCGTTGAAAAGCAGCCTGGCAAACTGTCGAAATCAACAATACGGAGAAGTCAGGTGTGGACCGCCCGAGTAATGAAAAGATGGCCCCCAACGATAGGAAAGGTTTTAGTTGTGGCTCTAGAGGCCTTAGAAGTTGGACACCCCTGATTTAGAGCATATATGACGTAGAAGCCTCGACCACGCAGATCGACTACAGTAACATTTAGTACGTGCTTCTTTCGGCCTATTTCCTCCCAACAGCCTATCCCCGCAACAACCGACACCCAGCGACACCGTGTCATCTTTTCCCCCGCCTCCGCGCCACTCCCCGCGAACTCTCCTCGCCGCGCTCTCCCCCTCCCCCTCCTGCTCCCCCACCCCTTCCGGCGGAGGGAAAAGGCAGCTTCGCACCTCCGTAATGGAGCGGTGAATGTTTCATGGCGGCTGAGCCGGCGGCAGAAGACCCCAGGGGCTGGGGGCAGGGAAGGGGGTGGGGGAGGAGGAGGCGGGGGGGAAACAAGAGTAACTCAAACAACGCAATGAAAGAAAGAGAAAGAAGAAAGTGAAAAATAGTAGTAAATACGATGAATGAAAAGGAATGAAGTACTGAATAAAAATGCAAGCGCGCGTAGAAAGAAGTGAATGTGAAGAATGTGAAAGAAGGAACACGTTACGAGATAATAACGATAAAAATCACCGAGAGGAGTGATGATTGTACAGATAGAAATACGTGATGACTGGAGTAAAAAATTTGCAGTCATAAATAAGATGTGATACCGGAGGAGGAAGGAACACATGCACCAGGGTAGAAAAGGAAAAATGGTGTTATGAAGATGATATCGTAGGCTTCCGCGGCCAGAATTATGATCTGGGCTGTCGGTGACGCGCTCGAGTGTGCCACGTTTGACCGACATATCGCGGTCCTCTTCGGCAATACAGCCCTGAAGAGGACCGCGATATGTCGGTCGAAACGTCGGATGCATTAAATAAAAATAAAACAAAAAGCATAAAAAACAAATTTTTTAGATTTATTAGCTCAAATAATAGTATCAATTAGGAGCAAAAAAAAATGAATACAAAACGTAGGGAAATTGCATAAAATAAAATAAATCACATCTAAAAACATATACGTTCAGCAATATATACAAAAAAACAGTATCTGACCAGAAAAGAGATGATTTAAATTACCATCGGAATTGTGAAAGTAAGTTGAGTCACAAGCCGCGTAATATCTTGATCTTATGTTACAATTTAAGCATGCATTATCGTGCAACTACAAAACTTTAGCATCATAAAATGGACAACGCGCTCGATCGCAAGAAAAATAATTTTTGGTAAGCATCTGATCATTGTATTACCAGTTCGGTTTTTATTAATTTCAGAATGACTACGTTTGACAAGTTTATTTCTCCGCAGATATGACCCCGTTATGGATAACAGAAACCCCACCTCGTACGTAATTTTGAATCGTCCTGTGGAAACGACTAGAAAGCCTGGACAGGGCTGGGTGATAGTCGAGACTCTGCGAGAGATGAGTCGGAAGCGCCTACAGACGTTGTGCGGCAACAAGAATGATGAGTTATGGTGGAGCTCAGACGAGACATTAAGGACCAGGTAGGGTGAGGAGCGAATGTAAGAAGGTAATGGACCAAGCCAGACAGAGACAGAACGATAGGGGAAACGAAAGCACCAAAACACTAAGTGAAAGGCCAAAAAGGGCGTCGAAAACAGGCGTCAGACGGAGGAGACGGCGTTCAAATCGTTGCAGAGTGGTGGGCGGGGCGGGTGTTGAAAAAGTGGGGAGGTGGAGGCACGGACAAGGAGGTAAGGGTATGCAGTGCACAGATTGATGGGCGCTGAAGGGATCAGGGAGGAGATGGATCGGGCGGGCGATAGTTGAGAGAAGTGACACGGGGCGCGGCGGAGCCGAGGAAGACCGGTGGAGCGGGGAGCAGGGGGTGAGGCCGGGGGGGGGGGGGAAGGGGCGGGCGTGCGGGGTTAGGCAGATGGTTGGAACGCGGCAGGAATTGTGCTACAACGGGACTTCGGAGCGGGGTAAGAGTTGCGGACAAGATTTGGTGGCACAAGTTAGCGCGCGGTGCGGCAGAAGCAAGGTGTAGGGGCGGCCCAGGAGCGGGGCTGACGCGGCGACGAAGATGAGGTGGTGCCATGAAGTAAACGGAGATCGAGCGAGTCGAGAAGGGGTGGCGAGTTATGATGAAGGAACAGCCCAGTCAGGCACTGCGGAAGGTGGCATAAGCTCAACGGGTAGTATGCAGGGTGAGGGGCGTGAATCGGGTATTTGTGGTGCGGGGACGGAGCAGAGACGTGGGGTGAGGCGTGGCGGGGGCAGGGTATGGTGGGGGCAGGGGATGGCTTGGCGGACTTGACTGATTCATTAGGGATTTCGAACACATCTGATCGTCATGAGTTCCATAAATGTAGTGGATGTGTTTCCTCGAGAACTGGCAGAGATATTCCCTTGCTGAATGGTGAGATCCCACCTACCGTCGGCTAAGGGGGTTTCCCTCATCCAGGTGTCTTCCATCAGAAGGCGGCGCCCCAGCCGGACAAGTTCTAAGCTTCCGACCGGTCTACCGTAAGTGTGGTAATGCGGTGGACAGCACGTGTAAGTGTGCGAAAGTAAGAAGTGATGAAAGGACAAGGAGGAGGAAGAACGCGCACGGTCTGTGTCCCGTTTGTTAGCATACTGGTTCGGTTTTCACCTGGTGTAATTGGAGAAACTAGGAAAACGATCGACCAGAGCAGCCGACCGCTAGAATTCTCCTGTAGGTATCGGGTGAATTCGACCCGGCTATGTATCCAGTGTCAAAAACCCTGTTACCATCGGTACTCGAACCTAGGACCTCCCGGCTAGAGGCTCTGCAGTGATATCAGTTGATGGGCGTGGCAGAGCTAGGCTGTAGTTGTGACGTGTAAATAGAGCGAGGCGGGTAGGAACAAGCAGTGGGGCTGTGGAGAGGACGGGAACGGGATGGTTGGTGGCGGGGGGCAGACCTATCGTGGACCAGGGACGCAGTATGCACGGATGTAAGGAAGGACATGAGGCAGAGCGGGGCAGCGCCGCAGATTAAGAGCTACCGCAGTCCCCGGAGAGTCCCTGACGCTGCTATGCACGCGAGTCGGTTCCACAGGCGCAGAATGCAGAGGGAGCGAGTGAAGTTGTGCATTATTCAGAACCACTTTAACACTCCGTATTTCTAAAAATTATGTACTGCTTCAGCTCGTACAACCCTGCAGCAACGGTGACTGCTCGTGCTCATTAGCTACCAATTCACGGTGATAGTTCACTTACATGGGAAAGTGAATGTTTCTATTTAAGGGACTGAAGGCGGAACAATCATAGTGTAATACGGAATAAAAGTGACAGATCAACGAATCGTTCTCTACGGCTTTTGGTTGCATACTTTATGATTGATTGATTGTTAGTGATTCCAGGTGCGTCAATTAATGAAGGACATTAGTCCGTAACTATAGTGCATGTTATTTCATAGGGAGGTGGTGGTGATTTTCCTCTCTGGATGGTGAGATCTGGCGCCGACCTACTGTCGACTAGCGTGGTTTTCTTCAACCAGGTATCTCCCACCAGCGGGGCCCCACTCCAGCCGGGACAAATTCTAAATCCCCGACCGGTATCCCGGCATGTGCGGTAGTGGAGTGCACGTTAGTGTAAGTGTCTGTAAGGGGTGAGTATAGGACGGACAAAGGAAGAGGAAGGGAAGATCGCGCGCGATCCATGGCCCGTTAGGGTACTGCTCCGGTATCCGCCTGGTGTTGATCGGAGAAGCCATGAAAAATTACCGATCAGAGCATCCGGCCGCTAGAATTCTCCTTCAGACAGCGACTAATTCCATCTAGCTGAAAAACTAGTGTCGAAAATACTGCCACCGTCGGGAATAGAACCTACGAACTTCCGATCATATGCACTGCAGTGATATCAGTTGATGCACTGAGCCACCGCTCCCTGTTTGCACCCTTTAAGATAATATAATTATTAAGATACTATTTAGCATATCTACTAATTGATTGAAATTAATAATCATCCAATAACCCGAAACAACGACACCATGAAGGTAAGGAAGTACTCCAGCTACTACTAACTACAGAATAATAAAAAAGACAGCTAGTTCTTATATAATTGTATCATAATACCAGCTGAAGTAATATGCGTTCCCCTGGTATTAATCACAATAGTCTAATACACGATCAAATACAGATACATTTAATTTATATACTAGATTAAAATAATATCGGCGGATCGTGAAATGGATCTTTGGCAGAATAAGTGAACAAAAAAAAAAGTTGAAAAAATCCTGTAAGTGTAGAGAAAATCTATCTTCCAAAAATGAATATAAAAATAATAATAATAATAATAATAATAATAATAATAATAATAATAAAATATATGCTGAGCCAATGCGTGATTGCAACGGTACATATTTGTAAACCGAATTTATTATTATAAAAAGTAATTTAATTATTACATTATTAATAATATGTACATATACAATACAATAATAGTACTAGAAAAAGAATAAAGATATACTACAGTGAAAACCAGTCCTTGATCGGAAACAGATTAGGACCGGATACAAAAAGGAGACTGCATTTCTCACTGCTGACTTTCCAACACAACGAAGTACTTCATTTGAGAATTTGCTAAAAGCACTTGAACCATTAATTTCACACCGCAGCCAGCCTGTTCATCCTTTCGCGTGCGTAGTACAAGCTCATCCTCTACGCCGTACTGTCGGCGGTGCGGCGCCGGAAACGATAGATGGCGTTCGAGCTCTGCGTCCGGAGTAGGAAGCGCCCGCGCGCTGTTTCTGCAAATTTCATCTCGGCGCCGAGACGGAGCGCGTGAATTATGGACGGCGGCGAGGCGTGATTCAGATCCTCACGCGGATTCCCGCTCACTTATTTAATGGGACGAGGGCTGCGGGGCAGTCTGAAGCGTGGCTCCCAAGCCAGTGAAACACACACAATGAGGTATTGCGTCTTAAGGCGCATTCATGGGGAAGTCCTCAATGCAAATCCCAGTCACTGATGCGTTGGTTCGTTCTTGCAAAGAATCATTGATTGATTGATTATTTCGTGTTCCAGGACTACAGTATGTATTAATCCCGTAAGGTAGTGTGTTTTATCTCGGGTGATATGGCGGTGATCTTCCGCCGTTGGATGGCGAGATCCGGCGCCGACCTACCGTCGGCTAGTGGGGTTTCTCCTAACCAGGACTCTCCCACCAGCGGGACACCGCCCCCGCCGGGACAAACTCTAAGCTCCCGACCGGTCTACCGGGATATGTGGTGGTATAGTGCACGTTGGTGTGTGTGTGTAAAGGGAGAGGATAGGACAAGGAAGAGGAAGGACAGATCGCGCGCGGTCCGTGGCCCGTTTGTTAAGGTACTGTTCCGGCATTCGCCTGGCGTTGATCGGAGAAACCACGGAAAACTACCGATCAAAGCAGCCGGCCGCTAGAATTCTCCTCCAGACAGCGACTGAATTCAATCTAGCTGAAAAGCTAGTGTCGAAAATCCTGCCGCCCTCAGGACTCGAACCTAGGACCTCCCGGTCAGAGGCGCTGCAGTGACATCAGTTGATGCACAGAGCTACCGCTCCCGGTATCTCGGGTGATGGTAATGGTATTCCTTCGCCGTCGATGGCTATATCCAGTCCCGACATACACGTCGGCTTGCGGGGAGTTTACCAACCAGGTATTTTCCATCAGCGGCCACAGCCACAGCCGAGAAAAGTTCTAGCCTCCCTACATGTCTGGTAGTTTAGTGCATGTGGTGTGTGTGTGTGTGTGTGTGTGTGTGTGTAAATAAGCGGGAAGAAAAGATTGCGAGCAGTCCGTGTTTTGTTAAGGTACTGCTCCGGCATTCACCTCTATTGATCGGAGAAACCATGGAAAACTACCAATCAGAGTAGCCGGCCACTAGAATTATCCTTAAGGTAACTGTTAAATTCGACGTAGCTATGAAACTAATATCGAAAATCCTGCCGAAGTCGGATCTCTGAACTCTAGAAACTCATGATTAGAGGCTCTGTCGTGACATCATTTGATGGTTTGAGCCACTTCGATCGGTCCCTCTTCGAAAAAATTAATACAGGGTTAACAGTGATAAATTAGTGAAATAAATGAAAGGGATTACCCTGTATATGATAGTATGATCTGCAATTGAAGTTTCATAGCTTCGGAAACTGGAATATCTTGGATTCTAGGATGTAAAAATGAGAGAATTGGTGCTATAATAATGCCCTTTAAGTGGTTTTCTCAATACAATTTTACGCCTATCCGATGTAGTAGTTACTTGAAGGATCCACGGATCGTGCACGATCATGCCTTCAGTCTTAACCCTCAATCTTAGATGATATACGTAGTATGGAAAACCCCGTCAGTACCGCAAACTACGCGAATATCAGACTAGAGCCCTGCATGGGATGTAGCGCTCTCGCGTGAGAGAGACCGATCGTAATTTAATGCGACATGGGCTCTCGGACTGTCTGCAGAGCAATCGCATTGAGGTGATACCTCTTAAGGGGCTGTCGTGATAAATTATTCAATGCTCTAGTCTTGTGAAGTTCGTCGCTACGAAAGAAACAGAGGACAGGGAAAACAGAAACTAATCATCCAATTCATAAAATAGATAAACCACTAAAAGACACGTTTACACTTGGTGGATGATACTCTGAGTCTGCAAATGAAGACTTTCTTTAGGCAGAAGGTCCTGCGTTGACAGATTTTCAACTGGATCGAGTGACACTAACGAACGAACGATAGTGTAAGAGGACGGCTGCTCTCGTAAGTATTTTACGTAGTATCATGCTACCAATTCCTGGCGAATTCGGTCAACACCTTAACTTCCTCATAAAACGCAAAAAATACACAAATTTTAGTTATTAGATGAACAATATTGATTTGACATTTATGTATTTGAATATTTCAAGTAACAATAATATGTTCACATAGTTTCCAAACCAAAAATGAATGTCATTAGCATACGATTTTCTTGAACATTTCACACATATGTCATTTTTTCATTTCAAATATTCCCAGTAATATTACCACTTTTTTGTTTTCCTTCTTGGCACATCAGTATCCTCTTCTTCAATTTACAAGGAATGTGTTATTTTCTATCCAAATTTCGTGGAAAACTGGTCAATAGCGAAAGACAAATATCGACACATGAATTACATCGTTTGTTTCCACTTGGTACAGTGCGTTTATCTTTCATAAAGTTTATAATGGAATCCAAATTTTCTTGTACGATTTCACTGAGTTTAATTTTGCTGTACTCGCGTCCCATTTAGTCAGCGCAAGCTACATATGTAGCCCAAGTTTGTTATTCGTTTTAGCCATGATGAGTTTTGTAAAACCTTTCTGAGCCAGCACATATATCTCAAAATATTAATTTGAATATGATGTGAAAGTCACTGAACTTTAACATACTGGATTCAAAACTTGATGTTGACTCCTGGATGAAAAATAGAATAAGCAACGTCTAATAGAAAACAAAACGTTTTAGTTATCCACCGATAATACATTACGAGTCATTCAGTGGTTGTAACAATAGCAAACCACTTTAGTATATTACTTTGACAATGGAATATCGTCTTTCGTACTTTCTGCACGGCAAACCACCTTTCTATCACCTTCAACAATACGGTAGTGCTCGCACGGAATACAATTGTTGCACATGCATCTTTAGAACTATCTGACAACAACATGCTTTCTATGAAAAGCTACGAAGCAGAGTGGATGGTAAGAATAATATGTTATCTAAAGTTACTGATATCACCACAATTCTGAACTCAGTAGTAGCTGCAAAATAGAATAAAATGGCTGGGCTACACCTACAGCCTGCGTCATTACTCCAGGGTTAAATGATCCCCGGACCGAGCATAGTTAGTCCTTTCGTCTCAAATTTCCCTTATCCTTAAACCAAGGTTCGATTTCTCATTTCATGGAAAGATCCGTCACTAGACCAAGTTTACAGATGTCGGAGTACACTTGACTGTATACGAACGTAGTACGAACGTTACTTTATACAACACGGATTAAAGAGCGTCACGGTATACGCTCTCCCCGTGCACACAGTGCAGATTGAGGACGATGAGCGATTGCTTCGTAACAATTTTTTCAGTGTTGAACCACGTACTTATTGCAGAATGTACGACGTTACAAATATAATGAGATCAGTAATAACTGCCACAATTTAATAACGGAGATGGTTGTGTAAAGGTGATATTTATACACGCAGATCTGAGGAAAGCAAATAACAATAAACAACAACAAAAAACAATAAACCGCGAAGTATGACAGGCACCCTCATTGTTATTTTAGATGACAGATGTTATGTGGTACTCGTAATCGCAAATACGTTGACCTCTCCATGTCGATGTACTTAAATATCTTTTTTTTAAGTTAGCTTTCGGGAAATGGGTACCAATTTGATTCCTGTCCAATGTAACTTATTTGTGATGGAAACATACCCAAGTCACTCCAACGCAACGATTTAAACAGTTCACAATAGTATAGAGATCAGAAATTTTATGTGAGAGTGAATGTCTTACACTAATATTGGAGATCTTGAGATGTGGATATTATTTGAATACGAGAAGATTATATCATTTCGAGGTCTCGGTGTACCCGCTGAAAGTGTGATCGTCAGAAATAAAATTTAGAATGTTAAGTTGGTAATGCTAACTGAAGCTCTCGGCGAGGATCATTCCACAGTCTACTGCTTCATTCATCAATTTCCCTCTTCCGCTCTTTCGTCAACAAAGAACCAGGCAACGGATCGATTCGGTGACCTTCACGTCCTTATTAGTGATTGCATGAAACTTGGATGAACTCACAATGATTGCTTCTGTGCTGCAGCTGAACAGCTCGATGTCGTGTAAACAACCAAGGAACGAATAGAAAGCTAAAGTCAGCAGTATGGAATATTTCATAACTCCATTCACTAATAACGTTCATGGATTGCTCCCAGTTCCGCTAGCAAAGCACATTCTGTAATTTCAACTCTAGTAAAATATTCAAAATGCTCTTTTTGTACTTACACTATTATCAGTTTCATTTTCTTTCATTCATTCATTTTATGTCGAACATTTCATTATTTTGCTTTCTTCTGTTAATTCTCTACTTCTCAATAGTCCTCCAATTGTAGAAATTTTAAAAAAGGGTGATTATTTACAATAGTTGTGTTTTTTTCATATAACGAGAACGAGGTGTCAGAATACTCTCGAAGAAACCCCATACATAAAAATGCTTCCTCAAGATTGTCTTCTTACTGAGATGTAAAAAATAGGCTCAAGGAAATGATTTCTTCAGAAATTTCTAGCCGTGCGTTCTTCCTCATGAAATAGTTCTTTGAAAAAGGAGCAAATCATCTTTATGCTGACCTAGGACCTAAAGAGGACAACCCAAAAGAACACAGGTTTGAAGAGAAAAAGATAGAAAGAATAAATTTTGTATTTGAGAAGTAAGGTGTGCCAGAGATGTAAATTTGGTAATATGCGCAGGTATAAAGAGAGATGGAAAATGGACAATTCACAGATGTAGTACTGATACAAACGATGTATTGTTTGTATCAGTAAGTAATGTATGTTTTGTAAGAAATTTACTACGCAATTTTCCCCTCATTTCCAGTCTGTTTGTTAACCAGAATATCGTTGCCTCCGGTTGATTGATTGAATGAGTAATTGATGTTTCCGCGCACGTCAAGTGCACCGGCTCCGGCATTTGCCTGGTATTGATGTGATAAACCACCGAGAAATGCAGCTGGTCGCTAGAATTCTCTTCAACCCAGGTTGAATACGACATAGCTATGTAGCTAGTGCCGAAAATCCTGTCACCGTTGGAACTGGAACCTAGGACCTCCCAGTCAGAGATAATGCAGAGACATCAGTTGATGCCCTGAGCCACTTTTTCCAGTAGGGAGAACCTTCAGTGGAAATATGCAAGTCGAAGTGTAGGTCGGTGCTGGATCTCACGTTTCAGCAGGGGAGGAACTCCACTCTTCATCCACTCCACTTACAAAACGTGCGTGATAATAAACTTCCAAAGACAGTTTTGTATTATCTACCAAGAGGAAGCAGAGACTTAGAAAGACCAAGAAAAAGATGGATAGAAACTGTAAGGACTTAACAAGCAATAGCCAAAATCGTGAGGTGTAGAAGACGAAGAATATTTACGAGACTAATAACTAGGGAGCGGATTTAATGAAATGTCATTTTTTCTTTTCTTTAAAATTTTTTTCCCATTTTACATGACTTTTTTGTATTTTAGTCGATTTCGACAAATAAGTCTTTTTTACCATTTCCGTCATTTTTAAAGCATATTTTTTTATCGATATGATTTTAATGGTTTTTGCTTAAATACATCATTTCGAGTGACATAAATATTTTTTAATGTCAGTAGTTGTGAATATGTTACATCAGATTCCTGACACCTAACAGCTGCATTGTCGGTTCTGACGAGCTAAAAAAGGATATTTTCTATTAAAGAAGATTTCAAACACAAAAATTTATAAGCTGAATTCACTTGAACGACAGGAAGAAGCTTCGATTACATCAGTACATATCCAAAAGCTTGAATCGTTCATCTGAACTGGTTTTGATATAAAAAAATATACATTTTTTTACTTTGATCATTTTTGGCGATGTTTTATATTATTAAAATCCGCCCCCCTACCAATGCTCACAGATGCGGAGGCGCCCGGAAACAAAAAGTGCTCCTCCAGGGGGCAGTGCACTTGCGCTCCCCTGGCGCGAGCCCCCGTCCTGCAGCTGCTCTGCGGGGCGCGTGTTTGCGCTGGCGCCTTTCGCCTTTCGCCGCCCATCCGAAAGGTCGGCCGGCCAGGCGAGCGAGCGCGCAGGTGGGGAGCAGGCGCACAGAGCGGGCTCTGCCCAGTGTAAGCGGCGCGCGCGCAACTGGCTTGCGCCGCGCGCCAGAAGGGGCGGAAGCGGCCGCAACTGCCCCCACCCGCCTGCCCGCCTCTGCCGCGCTCGCCCCGCCTCCGCCCCGCCTCGCCGCCTCCCGCTCCCGCTCCCGCCTCCCGCCTCCCGCCGCCTCGCCCCCTCGCCCGCCTCGCCCGCCTCGCCCCGCCTCCCCCGCCTCTCCCCGCCTCGCCGCCTCGCCCTGCCTCGCCCCGCCTCGCCCGCCTCGCCCCGCCTCGCCTCGCTTCGCGCTCAATGGCCACCGAACGTAAACAGGCGAATGTAGCGATGCGCACGCGGCTGTTGACTCGGAGGCAAGCTGAGCGGAAGGTCCTAGATTTCCGATACTAGCTAGAGAGATAGGGTGGGAATTCAGCCGCTGTCTAGTCGCGAATAGTAGTAGTCGTCGGTTGTGATCGGTCGTTTAGCGTGATTTCTTCAATCAACCTCAGGCGAATGTTGGATCAGTGCCCTAATAAACGGGAAAAGTACTGCGCGTGATCTTTCCTCCCTCTCTCTTATCCTCTGTTTCCCCCTACACACAATTCACTTAGATGCACTACACTACCACACATGTCGGGGACAAGACAGGTGCTTTGAGCTGGTCTTGGGCCGAGGAAGTACCTTAATGGTGCCAATACCTGGCGGAGGTAATTTCTACAAGGTGACATTTAGGTTGGGTCCGGATCTCTCAGAGAGGAGGAACACTACCTCCTCCAGGCATAAAATGATAAATTGATTAGTGTTTCCGGGCGCGTCAACTGCTCGTGTTATTGTTCCCGTAAGTGCATTATATGATTTTACCACGGGAGGTGGTTGTGAACGTACTCCGCCGGTTGGCAAGATCCGACGCTGACCGACACATCTGCTAGCGATGTTTTCCCCAACAAAGTATCTCCTACCAGCGAGCCAGCGCCTCAGTCGAGGCAAGCTCTAAGCTCCCAACCGGTTTTCCGACATATGTGATAGTGTGGAGCAAGTTTGTAATGTAAGGGGTGAGGATAGGCCAAGTAAGGGAAAGGAAAGACCGCACGGAGTTCATGGCCCGTTTGTTAGAGCACTGCTCCGACATTGTCTAGGCGTTGATCGGATAAACCACGAAAAAACTTACGACGGAAAACGGTCTAAACCTGCATAAAGAAATGTAGCTAGAAATACATTTTAGCCAATTTAATACACAGCAACCAATTTACTTGGATTCTAGAATATTCCATTCTTTTTTAACATTTTATCTAGAATATTCTATCTTTTAAGTTTATTCTTCGTATCCTACGGATTCAATAAGATATTGTCAAATAATATTTTTTTACCTAATATTTTTTATTTTAAACAAATTCATTATATTTTAATGTTTTAATATAACACTAAAAAAGAATTATTTCAGAAATTTTGAAAAAATTAAAAATAAATATCAGTTTATGAACACTAAAATAACACCCCTATGTAACCCAGACTCTAACGATTTCATTGTCTCTCAACGGTTGTATTCTGCGCGGGAAATTTAAATTGTACCTTGGCTTGAAGTCGCTCTTGCGACTCTTGATTTCGGAGGAGCGGCGCGGCGGACGGAAAAGGCGGAACCTCGGGCGCAAACAGCTCCCGCTGCGGCGCCCGCGGGGCTGCTCTCGTGCAGGTGGGAGTTCGTCACGGGCAGCTCCAGTGCATCGCTCCGCGGGGCTTGCTTGCTCTCAAAATGCACTGAGCGGACGCCACGGGCAGCCAGCAGCCAGGCGCGAGCTAACGGATGTAGTTGCAGGAACAATATTTTGCTGTCGTATTCGTTACAAGTTCGAGTACATCTACAAATAAAAGTATCTAAAGTTTTTTTAAAAACTTAAAAAACTTTGAATGGAGTGTCTGTTCTCAACGGTTAGTTATGTGGTATCAACTGAGTGAGAGTGAGGTATTTCCTAATGTTTCCTTGAATGTTCTGCGGATGAAATAATTCAATGGGATAGCGTTCGCTCACTAAGTTTAGCACCTGGTGATGTAACAAAACGAGTTACGAAACGTCGTGAAATTGCTGAATAAATGATTGTCATAAGAACACTTTGGATACTTTTATTTGTAAACATATATTGACAATCAAGAAGGAATATTGATTTACTAAGTTCGAGTACATGTTTGTTTGCAACATTATTTTCATCAATGTACAGTTGATATGTTAACACACATTCATATAACTTAAAAATGCATATTAAAACGTATTCATACTAATAAAGGTGCTTTCCTAATCTTATATTTACCCTTTTCATAAAACTCCCTTGGTTCTATATCCTATCCTCTTCATTTACCATCTTTTACCTAGTTAACTTTCAGCATCCATGATTTTTTACATCTTCTTTTGAAACATTCATTACAAGTTTTTCTATGACTGTTATTCTCTAACACCTGGATAGGCGGTGAATGTAGTACAATTGGTTTCGGTAATCTGTTAGTAAAGAGATTAATATTCATAAACATAATATTTCACACATATGGTAATAAATGGTTTTCTTGTTTCTATTTTACTTTCAGCTCACTTTTTTTACTTGTAAACGTGTTACATCGCCCCGTCAAATAAAGCAAAATGTTAGCTGTTTGATAACCAAAATCACTGGAATCATTTAAGAATTCGGCATATTCTGAGCAAATCATCGAAGACCATGGATTGTAGACAGTAAATTCTTTAGTACACCTGGAGGTTGTAAGTGTTAACATACATATTGCAGGGTTTTTATAATCAGAGAAAATCAATAAAAATACTTTTATCAATAAACGATCTGAATTTGCTTCTCATTTTATATCCAGATGGCTCTCTAATTGAATGTGTCTCACACAATCAATATATCAAACACGACATATCGTGTCGTGAACCACTTAATTCACAGAGGTACAAAGGTTATTTTCAAGCATTCTGTATGTGAAACATATTTTACGTTATTTTCTTGAAGGGCAGGTCAGAATTTTGATTTGATTTATTTTGCCAAAGAACAGTCAAAAGAGCATGCGATGTTGGTGAGAAGTTACACTATGTGCACGTTTTCTAGAGCTCCAGAATCTCTTCCCCACATTTATCTATAAATAGTTGAATAATTAATAAAAGTTCCAAAAAACAAAGTTAGAAAAATTCTAAAACTAACACAATCGCTTCCGAGAAATATAAAACTTATTTGCATCAATAAACAAATTTCACTTTTTAGTACTGTAACAAAATAGCAACCCATACCACCGGTTCTACTCTTACCCCAACTAGCAAAAGAAGAGCTTAAAAAACGTGCGTATAGTGAAGCTACATATATGTCCAGAAGAAGAACAAAGAACCATTTCAGTATTATATGGATCATGAAAACTACACTAAAACCTGATCGAGATGTGGTTCCTTGACCGAGAAGCTGAAGTAGATTACGTATTACAGCGTATTGAAGATTTTTAAAATATACAACACAAATGTAAAAAATGCTTTAAGTCTTTGTTAAAATATTATTATGGTAAGTATCGTCCCAATTGTAAGAAACAGAAGAGCAAATATTTTACATTGAAAACACAACAATTTTTTGTATCGAATTTATTGTTTAATGTCATCAGACACTGTGATGTGAACTTACGTAAAATACGTGGATTTTTGTGTGAGCTGATGATAGTCACCTGATGTATGAGATTTCTACGAAATGTATTGTAATTATAAATACTTTAATTCTTCTTCTTCTTCTTCTTCTTCGGCACTTCCCCTTAGGAGCATGCCGTCTTCAGCCTCCACAACTCTCGGTCCTCGCAATCTCCTGGTTTGAGGCCCACATCCTCCACAGTTTCCTGGAAGTATTTTTCCCATTCTAAAACTGCTCTCCCTCTTCTTTTCCTTTCCGAAGTTTGCCACTTTAAGATCGTTTGTTGCCATCTGTTTCCCGACATTCTCTGAACATGCCCATACCATATTTTAATTCTAAAAAGTATAAATATATAAATAAGGTTTTCTGGTACGTCAACCTCTAGAGGCCTCCGGTGGAGGTAGGAAACAGAAGTTCACGATGAAGGCGGAGAGTGTCGGCGGTTAAACACACGAGCATGCGTGCGAACGTGCGTGAGTGCGTGAGTGGGAGGGGGCGTGGCCACGCGATCGCAGTGCCCACAGGATGTAAACATTGTAGGAGGTGCCTGCGAGAAGCGCCCGGCGCGAGGCAACGTCTGGCGCCGCGCCAGCGCCGCTCCGCGGCAGCGGGAGGAAGCGCAGGCGACGACGCTCGCTGTGCGAAGGGTGAGGGAGTGAGAAAATACACGTAAAGACTTTGAATGAGGTGGTCACCGTCACGTCATAAAAAAAGTATTATAGAGGTGAGTGAGATACCAACGCAGAACGAAACCTAATGGAGCTAGGATCGTGGCATTTGGAATGCAGGTTTTTCTAACGATGGTCAAACCTACTACAAAACGATGTACAATTTCTTACATATTACTTACGTAGTCTAGAGAAAGTATTGTAATGCTGAAGAAAAACGGCGAATTTTTGAAAAAATTACTCATTTGTGGAACCCCAAAAGTGGAAAATTATTGTTCTACTACAAGTAGTAAATAACTTCTAACATATTGTGTTGTCATAATTCAAATGGTTTGGATCCTTGGACCCAGCCGAAAATGTTATTTACGACTGTCCGTCTAGCGGGTAAACCATACGTACAGTTTTCGCCAAAATTGACATTTCTCCATCGGTCTGACTGATGCCGTGGCACCTTCGATTTGAAATGGATATTTGGTGTTTGGGAGTGTTTTATAGGAAAGCTCAAGGACTATTTCAAATTTTCTCAACATTGCTTCCAATAGTTTTATTTATTTTTTTCTGACATATAGCAAAGTACGCTTACCAAAATTAGGCAGGTGCGATTTCGTTTGAACCCTTTGAATTTTCGAAAATTGCCAAAGTTAAAATATTTTCCGCGTCGTCCTACAACTACAATATTAAAAATTGTGTTTTTATTAGTTAAATCAGTTATATTAATTCAATATATTATTTAATCTGTTATATTAATTGTGTCTTTAAATCAGGTTACGTACAATTCTTTCAAAATGTGAGACGTTTTGCCCTAATTTTGTGAAAAAGGACAGTTTTAGAAACAATACATTCCCATAAACGGCTTTAAATCTTCTTTTCGATCTCTTCTCCGAGTGAGCGAAGTAACTTACAAAAGGCGCTGGTCAGATTTTTGTTGATCTCTGTGAATTTTGGAAAGTGCAAAAGTTACAAATAATGCAAGTAAATAACTACTTTAAAATTAAACATCCATATTCTTCTTAATTACATATTCACCAAATAATTTACAAATTCTAAGTATCTCCGAAACCCATATAGACTTGCACCATAATAAAGAATGACATATGAAAGAATCAAAATTGTTTTTTTGTATTATCGAATTAACTTAAAAGTAATATATTACAATATTACCGGGTGAATTTACATTTTCGAAAATATTTTTCATATTTTTTATTATTATTTTTTGTTGTATCAACAACGTGGTTATGAGCGACTATTTATAGAATATAGATTATTCATGTTTTACAAGGAAAATTACTGGTAGGTCCATAGTCTGTGGTGATATTATTGAAAAGAGAGTATTCATGCATTCACGCGTGTGTATTGCAGTGTTGACGGTCTTATGACGCGGACCAAGCAAATGAAAGGCAAGGCAACATACACGCACGTACTGAAATAGGTTGCAGAAATAGTAAACTTTGTGCAGGAGGCAAGGAAACATGAACCGAGATGGTGATGGTGATGGCGATGTTGATGGCTGCTACGATGAAAGCAACCTTGTGTAATTGAGGGCAAGGTCAACGGAGGTGCCACATCAGATCCCATCACATGGAAACAGGACAACAAAGTAAAAGAAAAGATAACATCGAAGCGAATGAAGTAAAATAATCAATGCTATATTATTCAACACACAACAATCAATACTGTATTAATAATAATAATAATAATAATAATAATAATAATAATAATAATAATAATAAACCGGGAGCGGTAGCTTAGTGCATCAACGGATGTCACTGCAGCGCCTCTGACTGGGAGGTCCTACGTTCGAGTCCTGACAGCGGCAGGATTTTCGACACTGGCTTTTCAGCTAGGTCGAATTCAGTCTCTATCTGGAGGAGAATTCTAGCGTCCGGCTGCTCTGATCGGTAGTTTTCCGTGGTTTCTTTGATCAACATCAGGTGAATGCCGGAGCAGTACCCTACCAAACGGGCCACGGACCGCGCGCGATCTGTCCTTCCTCTTCCTTGTCCTATCCTCTCCGCTTACACACACACCTACACTAACATACACTACACTACCACATATTCCGGGAGATCGGTCGGGAGCTTAGAGCTTGTCCAGGCTGGGGCGGTGCCCCGCTGGTGGGAGATAGTTAGGGGAAACCGTGTTTATCCACGGTAGGTCGGTACTGGGTCTCACCATTCAGCGGGTGAAGATCACTCCGATATCCGAAGGAAAAAGAATTCTCTACAACACCTACGATACTAATGACCTTAGCAGTTGACTCGCTCAGAATCACTAATCAATCAATCAATCAATCATTTACTTCTGGTTCCGTTGATTGACCGCACGCTTCTGTACTATACTACATTACTAAATTCTTGATATTTTATAATTTTCAGGGATTTGGTGTTCTATCAGGTTGCAGGGTATAATTATATTTGTTTTCGACATTTCAAAGTCTAGGTCGCCCAGCGGCGTCATTTCCACTCTCAGAGCCATTTGACTATTTTTTATAAACAAATTAGCAGGTTGTCCTTTTGTCTTTACTTCCTTTCACTTGCACATTTCTAAAACAGCAAGAAATGTTTGAAACGTATTTAAAATTGAATACCACATTATATCACTTATTAATCTTTATTGTCTAATTTCAGACAATCATGGATATATATTAAGACGGAAACATCAATTAAAATACATATTTAAAATGCTTATGTTATATGTACGACGTTTTGCGAAACAGTTTTTTCGCATCTTCAGGTACATTTCTGTAAATAGTCCAATTTATCTAAATGAAAATTGATTATTAAACATTATTTTAAAAGCAATTCATAACTACAAAGCAAAATGCGGAGAGAGACTCAACATGTTCATATTTCAAAATAATTATTTAATATACCATATTCAATGGATAGTTGCGTTTCGTAAAACACATCGTTGTGACGAACACCTTACGTTGGCTGGACCAGATGACTGATGTCTACAGCCGATGGTGGACGGGTCCAAAATGCGGTAGCAGAACTGTCAAGGAACGAGGGCAGGCAAGAATGGTGAGGGGTTGGAATTGGGGGAGAGGGGTGAAGGTGGAGGTTAGGGGATCGAGGAAGTGTGGGGACGTGGAGGGGATAAATATAGCTAAATAAGCTAAAAGAAAACGAAACGGAATAACGGAAAATAATGGCTTATAATTTGAAATGTCATTAAATTAATTAGATAAATAGCAGCGGAAGAGATAAAATCAGCTCAAAAACTTAATCTATACCTATGTTGTCTGAAATTAGAAGTCACAGAAAGTAAATAACAATTAACTACATCCTATTAATACAATTAGTTTGGAGAATTTTATAGTGATAAACATTTTGCAATATTTATTCTTGAGTAGTACAGTTAAAAAGCCGAAATCGAAGATTCTTCGTTGGTCGTACTAGTAAGTGCGGGAAAATGTCTGATGTTGAACTGAAAAATCAGGTAGTTTCGCTTCAAATCTAGTGAAAATTTTTTGCGTCGTCATGATGACTTAAATGTATTCCCATTACGCTCACTGTAGAGCATTAGACAACACTACGCTCACAACACTGGAATTGCTCAATTTAACTCTCGCATTTACCCACATCTACTTGTGTTTTTTCATTCACTTTTTAGAAGACTGCCCTAAAATGCTCTTTTTACTAAAAAACTTCAATAGATCGTACTGTTTTGCCAACAAATAGAGGAAAGTACCAAAATCCGGGCTTCCATTATGTTTTGTCTTATTTTAAATCTCATTTTCTGTACAATCAATTTTCTGTTAAATCAAAATATATACAATGCATAGTTATGTAAATGGTTTATTATTGTTAAAATTATTGGCCGAGTAGTTTAAGAATAAAGTATTTTTTCGTTAACATTACATTTAGTGGATATTTAAAAAGGTTTCAAATGTGAGCATCCGCCAACGTTTTAAGGAGGTGTAAAATAAATTTAATAACTGCAAATAGATTGAACTCATTCATTTTACATATATACAAGTTTAACATCTTATACAAACGAAATTGTCTTTTATGTCTTGCACATAGAGGATTTATTCTCGTGAGAAAAAATCACATATAAATCTTTTATACTCCCATTGTATAATTCTGTCATTTGATGGCTGCAACCAATCTCAGAGAAGTTTATATACATTCTTGACCAATCACAGAAACCCTTAATTTTTTTTTTTCCAAGAAGTTTACAAACCAAGTATTGTCACTTCATTAATCATTGAGAATCGTTCTAGTAAATGTTTTGTTCGATTGTGTACATTAGAATTGATCTTAATGTTATATTACGTTTATCAGTTATAATTTATTTTATTATCAGTATTTTTTATGTGGAATATTATTTAAAATAAATTGGATCGTAAGTTACTTTGATCCTATTTGACCAGCGCAGTGGAACAGGGAACATTTGACTGACGTTAAGATCAGAACTCAAGTTATTGTGTGATATATGTTGTTGCCGTGTTTTAAAACCGGCCAATTCTTTAGTTTGAAATGTATAGCAAATCAGAGGAGTTAACACTTTCAGAAATAAGAAGAAGCGAAAAGGTGACCTCAGAATTATTGCCGCAACTTTTGATTATTTTTAAATATATTTATTTCCTGTTCACTTCTTTTGTATTCTCTCGAGGCGAACTGGTCAACCAAAGCCACCTACGGCAGGTAGGGTAGCTGTCCGCTAGGTGGCCTTGGCTGAATCCTGCATGTCAACTGCCACGAAACGATTCAACGTAAAGATTAACTTATAAAAGTCGTAGAAAAAGTACCGTATGAAACTCGATGTAATGGCTATTATACACTCGAGTGGAGTTTACGATACTCGCTCGTATCGTAATATCACACTCATATATTAATACACATCATTACATCATCGTTTCATAATGAACTATTTCCGCCCTCGCACATTCAACACGAATCCAGGCACATCACCAATGGTTGTCCTACGGTCCTCTCAAAGTTTACATTGCATAACATGCACCATGCATAATTCTCCACCAATACTTCACCTGGGAGGTAGATATCCCTTGTAGAACTAATTTGGAAGAGGATATTGTAACGAATATTGCATCTGCCGGCACTACCGCGAACTACCTGTATGCGCGTATTGCGTCATCGGCCAGCGGCCCTCGACCTAGCTAGCAGTATAGCTCAGCAGTATAGCTCTGAAGAAGGCCACAGCAAGATGGCAAGAAACGTCAGCTCCATCGACCATGACGCGGCTAATCCCGGACAGCCAAAGAATTCAACGACTCCGGCCGCGGAAGCCTACGACTCTACATCTCGAACTAGCTAGTCCCAGAGAGTTCTGGCGCTAATCGAAATGTCCAGAAAGTTTCGACGGCGCCCGCCGAGTGTAAATACGCTGCGGCCGGCGACCGCGAGTGTCTTAAGTCTGAAGTGGAAACTGAGCTGCGAAGTGAGTGTGCATCGCGGTGAATAGCAGTGCAGTGATTGTGCTCAGTGACGTGAACCGTAGTCAGTGCATTGAACTGTGGTTAGTGCAGTGGACTGTGGCCAGTGCATCAAACTGTGGTCAGTGCTTAGAACTGTGTGACAGTGTAAGAGAAGTGAACAGTGTAAATAAATAATCAAGACAAGTGTAGTGTAAATAAATAATCAAGACAAGTGTAGTGTAAATAAATAATCAAGAGAAATGGGACGTATAAAGAATAATCAAGTGTTTACAGTGATTGTGTTAAGAAATAAAATAAACGTTTTTGTTAAAATAATACAAGAGTTTTAACTCACCATCTAGAATCGTAAAAATGTGTTGTTCGATTCTTCTCTGAGGTGGAATCTTCCTTTTGCTTTCTATTTAACATCAGAATTCTCTTAAATCTCTTTTCGACTTCTATGGGATTAAGTTCTGAAATTGTCTCTTCTTTTTCTTCTTGCCCTCCCGAACTGATAGACTTCAAAGTAGGATATTGCTATTTATTAAACTCACAAAGTATAAGAAGTGCGAAAACCTTAATTGTTCTATTTTAGAAGACTAAATATTGGGCGTTCGCTTTAGGAAACTTTGGGGGCTTGGGTTAGGAACTATCTTTAAAATAATATAATGGTACTATTGTGTTTATATTCCAAACGCCAAAATATTTTTACAATGCATATAAAATCAATTATATTACACTATATCAATAGCTTGTAATACCCCTTTTAAAATAATATAATGGTTAAAAGACTTACTAATAAATTATCGAAATCAGGAAAAATGAGAAAATGCAGTTGAAAAATCTATGCTTTTCACTCTTCCCATTAATGATCGACTGTCTGACTAATAAAGATGAGGACGTTAACGTCACTGGGCAGCGATCTTGCAAAGAACTACAATTTTAGTACGTTTCCAATAGGCAACATTACTCTACATAGCTGTAAATCAAGGGCCTTCGCATTAGGAACCGGGCTCGGGTTTGGATACTTTTCTTTACATAATTCAATATGCCCAATTCTTGAAGCACATAATTTTAATATTTTTTAGGTTTAATTATAAATCCATTCTACCTCTCATCTCGGCAGCGCTGAAAGACAAAAATTTCCTCGAACCTACGCGAAGACAACACGATTTCAAATGCGAATTAAGCCAAGAAGTAGATAGAGGCGATAGTAGGAGAATCTTCCTGTTCCTGGAGATCTTCACTCACCTCTGGTGGTCGATTATACAATCGATTAATCAGGCTGATCACTATAACACAGCAATGTACCCTTCAGTGAAATTTAAGAGATTGGTGGTCCTTATAACGTTTGCAGGACTTTTGAGTAATACATTCAGGGAGCAAAATGGATGAGATTTTATAAAATGGAAAATAATTTCATAGAAACGCACAAACAAATTGTTCCAGAGACATGCATTTTTTATATATGCATTAATGGAAAGAAAATGAATGGAAGAAAAGTATTATGCAAAATTCTACATGTTCTTATCGCTAATTTTGCACCATTTTATTACACCAGTCAAAACCATTTTGTATGTTAATATTTTGAATCTTTTGTTACAAAAAATAATAGCAGATGATAAAGTCTAAGGTGAAAAAGGAGAGAAAAATAAGAGAAAAAGTAAAGATAATGAAACAACAAAAAGCTAAGAACCTTAAGAAGAAAAAAAGAAGAAAAAGAAGAAGAAAAACAAGAGCGAAATGACAAGAAGGAATGCAGAAGTGTACTACAAAGAGCAAGAAGAGAGTGAAGACGAATAACACGAGTACAGAGAAGAAAGAGAAAGAGAAGTATTTTGAGCTTTCCAGCGTTGCCTAGACCAGGGTTGGCGTTGGCCTTCAGCAATGGCACCCGGCGGCCGACGCGGTTTATTTTGACGCCGCATCCCATGTTTATTTGTTTGCGTATTTGTCTCGGGGGTGGTCCTTTTCGTCGCCGGAATTTCTATGCAGTCAACCGCTCGGCTCGAAGAAGAGTCGCACCGGGCATCGCGTGTCGCCAGGCGTTTGTTTTCGCTCGGCAGGCGCCGTTGCCCTTTCCTCCCCCACGGCCGCCCCACCCGTCTTTTGTTCGCGTGGGCGGATCTTTTTCGCTGGCACCCGGGGCGCTCGTTCGCAGACACGCTTTCTGATTCGCGGAAGGACCAAACGGCCGTCTGCTGATTCCCGAGAACGCTCGAATCTCGATCTCCGCTGAGTGCGACGTGAGGCCAGCTGCCGCGGGGATTTTGCAAAGGGTGCGTCGAATTTTCATTACTTTTACCCTCATCCGCCTGCGGAGATTAAATCATATCTTTCAAACGCGATTTTCTCTCAAAATGTCCTCTGAGTCACGAGAACAATTCAATCTCAATTGCAAATGTGTTTGGGACTTGTTATCTCTGGAAAGATTATCTCGAGGGATTTACATTTGCAGCGTTGGGGAACCCAGATTTCAACACGTACACATGATTGTCAAACATGTTTATTAATTTCCGGGAACTTTCCTGTCAAAACTATTGATTTTCTCTTAACAGAATTGTAGTGAAAAGAAATCAACAGAAGGTTAAAAAATTCAAAAAAATTGGATTAAAAAACGACTATGATCGTTTGTTCCGATGCATCTGCAGCAAACAGAACGCATTTCCAGATGTATACTCAGGAACGTATTTGTATGTTTGCTCTATGGTGACGCGAGTCTGATCCAAAACCAAACGAGATAAAAAACGAGGATCAATGTAGCTTTGCATGGCATCGAATGCAGGAAAAAGGCAGCTCAAAATGGAATTGCTGGAATTTGTAACTCGGGCGGTTGTGTTTGAAAATGTGCTGAACTGGAAATATTTCGGGAGGGCGCCGTTGTTATGGTTCGTTGTAATATGCTGCGATTACCAGGCAGGGTAATGCTGCGTGCAGACGGTTCGCTTTTAATTTATTAACAGTTCGTTTCGCCGAATGAGTATCAAATATAATGCTCTCGTTTTGCGTGCGCGCGCTAGATTGCGGAAAAAGCAGTGACATCTGATTTGTGGGGAAACGGCCAAATGAAAAGCCGATGACTTTTTTTACAAAACCCATGAAATAATTACCCTGTGAAAACACAAAGAGCCAAGCAGTGTCATATCGCTATTGGAACGCGGAGAAAGCAATCGATTAATGCATTAATTTCCAAATGGAATGAAAAGAAGTGGCTGCGTATTATATTATGGCAATGTTGTTGGCAATGCTGCAGTCCTTAAACATGAGTAACTATCGTGAAAACTAGTCCAATGTTTGAAATTACTCAAAAGAGTTTATGTTTAAAGAGAAGCATGTCCAAGCTTTTTAACACATCACGAGTTTTAAATAATAAATTACATATAAACACGTTAGACGCAACGTAATAGATTTATTTTCTCACAAGAATGTAAGGAGAACATTAAAAGTAAATTTTACCCTGAGCAATATACTATCAACATGTATCAAAAAGTGAAACTCGTAACATAGCAGCAAATGGTCATGTAGTGGTAGAACAATGCAGAAACAATTGAACAAAAATAAATAAAACAATCTGTAAATGTCCTACAAATTGAGCAGACCGTTACGTGGAATATTTACACCGTGATAACGTAAGAAAATTCAAAATACCTGCTTAATGAATAAAATATCCATGAATATATGTTAGGAGAATATGAAATTTACACATGTATATTCTTAGATTGATTGATAGTGGTTCCGGGCGCGTCAAATACTAAGGTAATTAGTCCCGTAGGTGTAGTGCATGCTTATCACAGGACGGTGGCGGTGATCTTCCCCCACTGGATGACGAGATTCGGCGCCGACCTATCGTCGACAAGCGGGGTTTGCCCCAATCAGGTATCTCTCACCACCGGAGCACCGCACCAGGCGGGGCAAGTTTTAAGTCCCCAACCGGTCTCTCGGCATGTTAATGTGAGTGTGTGTGTAAGCGGTGAGGACAGATATGGAGGAGGAAGGCAAGGTAGCGCGCGGTCTGTTGCCCGTTTGTTAGGGTATTGCTCCGGCATTCGCATGGTGTTGATCTGAGAAACCACGGAAAACTACCGATCAGAGCTCTCGGCCGCTAGAATTCTCCTCCAGACAGCGATTGAATTCGACCTAGCTGAAAATCTAGTGTCGAAAATCTTGTCGCTGTCAGTACACGAACCTAGAACCACCCAGTCAGACGCACTCTAGTGATATCAGTTGATGTACTGACCCACCGCGCCCGGTGCATTTCTAGATATACAATAGATAATATACTAGAAAGTAGGTTAATAGATATAATAGTTAGATTCATTACAATTGGATTGGCTTTCACGATTCACATTAATGTAAATTTTGATTCTTTATTTGCTTTTGCGAAAAACAATATAAGCTAATTTTATGAATGATTAAGGTTGTAATATATACCATTTAAAATGAGTAAAAATCAAATAAACTCTCGTGACTTAATAAAGAAACATATTAAAATGTACAACACAACGGAATTAATTGGAAAAAATACACCTAACAGTAATAATCACACAAATGAAACTTAACGTTGGATAATCTCTAAAACACAATTTTTAGATATTTCTTAATATTATCATAGTAAACCATGCACACCTTAGCTATCGCAGATTCTTCAGCAAAGATTACAAACATAAACCACGTCTTCCTAATGCACTGAAATATATGCAACAGGCTCGCTCATCACAGAACTCATACAATCACAATATCCTCACGGCTCTGAAGCGTGGGTGTAGTTTTTTCAGTGCAGTACTGCACACGGCGAGGGGAGGCGACGGGGCGACGGGGGCGACGGGGGCGACGGGGGCGACGGGGGCGACGGGGGCGACGGGGGCGACGGGGGCGACGGACGGCGACGGACGGCGACAGAGGAGCGACGGGAGCGACGGGGCGACGGGGCGACAGGCGACGGGGACGAGCGATGGGGCGACGGATGGCGGGAGTGACGGGTGTATCGGTGACGGCGGGGATGGCGTTCCGACGGTGGCGGCGCCTTTGAAGCGCCTCTCCGGGCGGCGCGGGAAACCGGAGCCTGCGGCGTCCCGCGCCCCGCCACCATCTTGCCGCTTAAAATAGCCGCCATCTTGCCGCTGGAGAGCGTTATTTCGTGCGAGCTCACGCGGGTATTTTTGGCGCGTCGGATGAGGAAGATACGCAAAAGTACCTGCGGGCGAACGGCCTTCGCCGCTCCGCGCTCGGCGCCCCTGCTCCAGAATGCCAGCGCGCGCCGCTCCACAGGCAGCCCGTTGTTCGCCGGCGCCCCACGCAGGGCGGGGAATCCCCACGGAGAGTCGGCTCGCCAATTGGCGAAGAAATGGCGGGTTTGTAGCTTAACGGTTAGCGTATCGGGCTGGTGTACTCAAGTTTGCGGGTTCAAACCCTATCGAAGCCGTAGACTTTTAGGTCAAAAAATATCTCCCATCATCGGAGAGGAAGGAAAGTCGGCTGTCCCATGTTGTAGATTGTCATGTAAAATATTCTCAAGCCTAGAAGAAACCTCCGTGCTAAATTAAAAATCGCCGGTTTCGTCGCCCTAGTAATACGTTCTCTCTCCGATAGATGGTGAAAGGAGCTTGGTGAAATTTGCGTGGTCAGACGGAAGAACGAGTCCGGTGGCCCGAGACACGCCCCGTAAAATAAGGCATTAACTTGCGAAGAAATGTGATTAAATTTAAATCACCCGAATACAGATAGAAATTAGCTATTTCGCAGCATTGGATTTAATGAGACGTGATGAAGACGAAGATGATTATTCGAACTTTGATACTCAAATTTCCATAACCCGAACACCTAGAATGCAAACATTCAGACCACGATCAGCGTCAACTCAAACTTCAATAAATTTAAAATTGTGATAACTCGTATTGCGATAACAAACTGCAATAAATCCAAGTGCGGAAACCTTTCTTAGTTTTTCTGAATATATCAATGTTTTTTCGTCCTCTTTTCAGATTCTGTATGCCGAAATATTTATCAAAACGCAATGTTTTTTCCATTTCAAATTTAATATCAAGATTCTCTTCCACTCTTAACTTTCCTGGATCCAAAAGATTTGGGAATAATTAAGTGACAGCGCAAACATAAACAGAATGTCACACAATTAAAGTTTCCTATCTTAATGACAATTTTCACCACCGTTCATTGTTCTGTGTCCTGAGAATTGTGGCGAGCATTGCAAAGTATACAAGCAGCATAACTTAACTCTTAAGCATTATCAAATATTGCAAGAGACTATATCATGTAACAATCTTCACAGAGAAAATTGACAAAAAAATTTACGTTACAAGAATACTATGTATCACTTATCCTTTAACAGAAGATATGAATCGCTAAATATATTCTAATAACTATAATATGCTGACTGTAATGTTGTCTTTACAAAGAACAGTCTGCAAAGTGATCAATTCAGATTGTTCCTTCATGAAAATCTTTTTCTCATTTTCGACCATGATGTTCAAGGAAACAATAAAAATGTGTTCCGAGGGTAGTGTAAATGAAATGCTTGTTACGGTCATGTAAATTTAATTAGTTTAATGGCACTATGCATGACCACATTATCATGAAATTAAAATCAATTGTGGATCGTGCAGCCTACCGCATTTAGCAATGCCTGTTGTAATGGAATGGGATATCCGTCACCTACAGACCAACGGCCCAGAATACAATTACTGGTTTCTACAATTAACTATGTAAATTATGCACCTGTTAGTTGCAGAACTAATAGAACGTTATGTTGTTAAAATGGAGTAAATTTGAACGATCGTTTGGAATGGAAATTAAAATCCATTTCGTATTGAATGTAACTGAATTTTAATATCGTAATGGGATACATTTAATATCAATTATTTTAAATATGTATGTGAAATGAGCTGATAATTGAAATATATGTGAGTCCGGGTCTGTTCTTAGATTTAAAACGATTTGTTTTCTATAAACTGTCGTAAGAAATGGTAGAAAAACTTCCAAATTACTGACGTTGCACACAATACATAAACGAGCCACAACTGAGAAAGCGAGTTTTCTCTCAAAAGAATCTAGTAACTTCAAAGAACATGTAGCAGAAAATTATGATTGAGATTACAATGAAACAAATTATGACTGGACTTGTTTTATGGTAGTGAGACTTCACGTTGTGACTTTCAACTACTTTGATCGAACGAATAACGTTAAGATTCAATCCTCACAATGATGGGTTTTCCACACCAACTTAAACGGGTGTCAAACGTAACACTTGGATGAGAATTTCCTAAACAAGCTAATTTAAAATTAAGAATGATTCACTGAATGAACAAGAGCCACCAAAGACATACGGACAATTTGATTCAGAAAGTTATTAATACGCAACACTGATTTGTAGTTGTATTATAATATCAACGTATACGCATTACAGTCAGAATCTCTTGAGACATTGAAATGTAGTCATGTAAGAATGATGCACCTTAGGTCAAGGACCTCACGTTCGTAGCGCGTTGTTTCATCTGCAGCGACGAATTCACCTAGAACTGAGCGCAGTAAACCACAGTCACGATCAATCAGACCAGCAAACAAGAATGTCCATTCAAAGACCCAATCTGACAAATTCCTGTAGTGAAGACAATTCATTTAGCCAGGTTACTTACTCTCTCTTCAATCCTTTCCCTCTGATTACCACTACTATCGCATGTTCCACTCTCCGCAACCGACGAAGCTATGCAAAAGCAGTTAAATTTCTATTGGTGCACAAATAGCAAGATTCCGTGATGGTCAAGCGAGAGTTAATAACGGGGTCATATCATCGGAAATGATTGGTTTGGTTTGTTTTTTCGTGTTTCCAGGCGCGTCAACTGATTTGGTCATTATTTCCGTCAGTGTAGTGCATGTTTTTTTCTCGGGAGATGGCGGTCAACTTCTCCCGCTGGATGGCGAGATCCGGCGCCGACCTACCGTCGGCTAGTGGGGTTGCCCTCTAACCAGGACTCCAGCAAGGCACCGCCCCAGCCGGGACAGCTCCCGAGCGGTATCCCGGACTATGTGGTTGTGTAGTGCATGTTAGTCTAAGTGTGTATGTAAGGGGGAGAGGTTAGGAAAAGGAAGAGGAAAGGCAGATCGTGCGCGGTCTGTGACCCGTCTGGTAGGGTATTGCTCCGGCATTCGCCTGGTGTTGATCGGAAAAACACGGAAAACTACCGATCAGAGCAGCCGGCCGCTAGAATTCTCCTCCAGACAACGACTGAATTCGACCTAGCTGAAAAGTAGTGACGAAAATCCTGCCGCCGTCAGGACTCGAACCTAGGACCTCCCGGTCAAAAGCGCTGCAGAGACATGATGCACTGAGCTACCGCTCCCGGTTCAACGTTGGAAGATCACCACCACTTCTCACGACAAAAATATGTATTAAACTTACGGGACTAAAGATCTTAGCGGTTGTCGCACCTCGAAACGCTAATTAATTGATCAATCTACTTTCAATTAAAGTCTAATTGTTTAGATTGTCAGGCAAAATAATATGCTGTTGTAAATTGAAAATCTTGAAAAGTTTCCCGCTTATGTTAAGCAAAATTTGTGAAAGGACTTGACTAATCCCCCAGGTAATTCAAAAGACTGGTAAATGCAAGATATTGCATTACTGGTATTGTAGAGACACTGACAGTCCTTAGGTCTCCTCCTTAGGAAGCTGGTTGTATCTGGAGATTTTAATCAACCGAATTATAATATCTTTAATAGTGAATTGGAGGTAAACAAGTAATAGTAATAATAATAATAATAATAATAATAATAATAATAATAATGATAATAATAATAATAATAATAATAATAATAATAATAATAATAATAATAATAATAATAATAATAATAATAATAATAATTGCACATGCAAGTCACCCTTCTCACTCGGTAACAACATCATTTTCGGAAAGCTCTAGAGCTTACAGAGAATCACCATGGCTTGTCCGCCTCCTCACAAAAGCTTCATGCTTCCAGAGCACCTGGCCTCTTCGTGACTTTCCGTAGGACGAGTTTGCGTTTAAGTGCCCAAGCATAAAATGCAAATTTCATTATGAGCACAGTTCCCGCCAGTAAAATGTGGGTGTGCTCTCGCCATTACAATAAGTAAACGCAATAAGGTGGATGTCATAATTTGAAGCTGCCACTTCCAATTTCTGAATTTAACGCCGGAGGCTTACTGTTACAACTCGACTGGCTTTAATTAGGTGACATTGCTATAAAATGTTGGTGGTTTTGAAAATACCCATATTAATGCTTCTCGATCGTTCATAATAATCGTATCAAGCCAGATCGGTGATGTAGTTAGTTTGGTATGACGTTATATTCGCATTATGGTACTATTTTAGTTGTTTTGTTGCAATTCATTATCCATACTACAACATACCAAAATAACAAACAAAATTTTCTATTCTGTCATTCATTTTGAAAATAGAGCTTCAAGGGACGTTTAAATGACTTATTACCCCTACAATTATTCAAAAGATAAAACTTTAAGTAACAAGTCGAAAACGACCACACAGTATGATACTAACGTTTGTATAATTTGCTTTATCTCAGACATTTTCAAGAAATTTCTATTAGTTCGTATATTCTGAAGATTTTGTAGAATAATATTGATGAAAGACAGATAGCGGAATATTAAAACCACAGATACAATTTCTTAAATTATTACTTTACCTCATTTAACTCGCTAATAACTCTACTTCTAATACTATATGATACTTTATGATTATTTGGAAATCTGCTTTATACACAGAAACAGAGAATGAAAAGAATGATTGATATTAAAATATTTTCTACACTTCATTCGAAAAAACTCCAGTTTTAATTTAAAAAAAGACAATATACATTTTTAAACATTTTGCATATTAAATATATTTTTTATTATTTAAAAAGATTATTTCATAAAGAACAAAAGTATTGTGATGTTTGAAAAGAGCTAGCACCGGTCATAAGTATTACAACGTTAGACAGTGCATGTCTAACAACCTATGCTAGTCCCCAACATGTTTCTTCAAATGACTGCATTCTTTAAAATGTTTCTTCTTTTCCCTTTGCTGGTATCATTGGATGATAGATTATTGTCCTTTGCCGAGGCAAACTAGACAATATTTCAACCCTGCAAGTGTCTCCTACGTTAAATAACATAATTGTACTAATTCATTCCTTCAAAATGATATTAATCTACAAATAGTAATTTTGTACGGTCAGGTTGTACGTTAAACAAAAACATTACATACGTCGCAAGTTTTAGATGGATAACTAATAACCAATCGTTGAACGCCGAATTCAGGCAACAAGGGATTCACGTGGATTTTAAACCCAATCAACGCTTGCAATTAAGTTAGGAATATGACAGTGGAAGAAGAGCATTGCTAAGGACAGTGTAGAATACAATAATATAAAATTCTAGGATCAATACCAAGCGAATGTCGAAGCAGTCAACGAACAAGCCACGGATAGTGCGTAATCATTCCTTCCGCTTCCTTGTCCTATCCTCTACCTTTACAAGAACTTCCACTTACACGCCCTACGCTACCACATATGTGTAAGGAGCTTATTACTTATTGCGGCTAGGGCGTTGCCTCGCTGGGGGAGGTAAGCGGAGGGGGATATTCCCCGCAAGACAACGTGTACATTGGGGCCGCATCTCACCATCCAGCAGGGGAGGAACAGCGCCACTTCCCGCGATAAAACATTCACTTCTCTAACGGACCTACTGATTGTAGGAATTGACGTGCCCGGATTGATTGATTTTTTCGTGTTTCCAGGCGCGTCAACTGCTTCGGTCATTAGTCCCGTTAATGTAGTGCATGTTTTTTCGCGGAAGCTGGCGGTGATCTTCCCCGCCGGATGGGGAGATCCGGTGCCGACCTACCGTCGGATAGTGGGGAGTACCCCTATCCACGACTCTCCGACCAGCGGTACACCGCCCCAGCCGGGACAAGTTCTAAGCTCCCGACCAGTCTCCCGGAATATGTGGTAGTGTAGTCCATGTTAGTGTAAGTGTGTGTGTGTAAGGGGAGAGGATAGGACAAGGAAGAGGAAGGACAGGTGCGCGGTCCGTGGCCCGTTTGTTAGGGTACTGCTCCGGCATTCACCTGGTGTTCACCACGGAAAACGACCGATCAGAGCAGCCAGCCGCTAGAATTCTCCTCCAGACAGCGACTGAATTCGACCAGCTGAAAAGCTAGTGTCGAAAATCCTGCCGCCGTCAGGACTCGAACCTAGGACCTCCCGGTCAGAGGCGCTGCAGTGACATCAGTTGATGCACTGAGCTACCGCTCCCGGTTTGACGTTCCCGGAACAATCCAGCAATTAATAATATAAAATATTAGTAGCCATTTATGAAAATTGATCAGTACCCCGTAATTATTATTAGTATTAGTATTCCAGCTATGTGACCTGTAGGCTACTCAACCATCAAGTCCTACCTGGTACCAAGCAACTCACACTGCAGCGAATCCATCCTTCTCCCCAATTGAATGCGCCCAATTTGCGTCACCAGCTAATACAACCTTATTTTATTTTTTATTCCAGAAACGGTAGGCGACAAAAGCTTCGCTGTCAGCAGGTTCGTTAGCAAGCACGCACTGGACGCGGCATTCAGCCACGACGGATGCGGGTGGATGAAAGCGTAATCAACGGGCGGAATAGTAAAAAAGTCGGCTCCGGTCGCCTGTGAGCAGAGCAGGGCAGGGCAGGGCGAGCCAGGACCGCACCGTGCATCGCCACCTGTGCTTAAAAAGGGCTGGTAATTAATTTTCAGGTTGGCGGAGCTTCGATTCAGAGCCGCTCTGAAACAATTACTGCCTCGGGCCATGAATTGCGGATATAGAGCAGGCAACAAAAAAGGCTTAAATTAACGAATTAAACTTGTAGCATATATCCGAAATTACTCACAATAGAGCATGGAAATGTTTATTTTGAAACATATTAAAGTCACGGTTTTAAATTCGAATGTGTACACGTGTTTCTAATAGTGTGAACAATAGTTTGAGCATTAAATTTTCTGTTTACTGTATTGTAATATCTAGAATGAAACATGCTTCAATGGTTTCTGGTAAATAAACAACTATCCGACATAACGCTTCCAATGAAATGTAATTAGTCTAAATTAGTTTACTGCGTAGGATCATTAATTTGTTATTCTGTCAGTATATCTTACCAACTTCACATTATATATGCATTTGGTATTTTAGGGTCGGATTAATTCGAGTTTGACCAGCGAGCGGTGTTCTCAGGCCTGGGCTCTGTTTTCAGTTGTTATCCACGCTTGGGAGTAAAAGAGTCGTGTAGGGAGCACGACGCATTCCCTTCACAGACTCTAGGCCTGTTTAAGCTATTCTTTTGTCACACCGCTATGGAAACTGACGTTGTGATGGAAAGCTACAACTATTTTTGCTCCGTCCGGGAATCGAACGCGGGATCGCGCCACAGAAAGTTACCCTGCTGACAATGAGGCACCTTCAGATACGCATGATATATTTTAAGTTTTAAAACATACTGCCCGAATATCACATTATTGATACAATGAACGCTAAAATAGGTTTACAACATAACAGTCACCCGTTAAAATTTTTGGGATCCGATTATACGCCACTTTTATTTAATAATTCGGCATATCAATATTTTCACCAAAAATTACCATATTTTTCTTTCAAAACCTCAAAGGAAAATAGCAATACCAGGAGGTAAAATATTACGTCCTCACAGAGAAATTCACAGAGAAAAACGCTGAAAATAAATCTAAATATCGTCTAAAAATACGAATTATACGAAAGCGTTCAGCGGAACGTTCTAGGCAGAAAGCTGATCTGCGCAGCCGCTCGCTGGCGTCAGCCAACAGCATTAGCGCGTGCGGCCGGAGCTCAAATTACTCGGCTAATTGCAGTCGGTGGCGCAGCGAGACATGTACACACACACAGACACACACACACACACACACACATATCAAGGACGGCTCAAAACTGAGTTTTGGGGGGCCATGTTCCCATTAATAATGTACAGGATTTTAAAAAGTAATATAGAGTGCATAAATTTTGTTTGTTTGTGTATTTAATAATATAAACAATTAACATATTTTTAATATAATATTGTAAAGTTTAACTCCGATATAAAATTTAAACTTGTTTCTAGGAGCGTAAGTTCTACTAGTAGAATAAATTCTAAAGTATTGTTCAGATGTTTAAAAAAAGGGAAAGCTCCGATGTAATAAAATATATTTCCAAGGATAAATCAGCAATAAATTTTGGGCCCTTATCCAGCATGACCTTCGTCAAGGAATAATACTTCCTGACGCGACAACATGGAAACGATAATTTAAATAACTATACTTCCCACTGAATTCTAGAAGACGTGCACAGATAATGAAGTTACATTTATGTCCAGAAGCAAAACAAGGGGCGATCTCAGCATTTTCTCAATGGATCAGGGAAACTGGACGAAAAACCTGATCGAGATGGGGGTCATTGACCCGGAGGTTGCTTTCAAAATTTGTAAAAACAATTTCTCAATCATTTCTGATTACAATTTTTTGTTGGATAGAGTGACGGACATTGAGGAGAACGACGCAGGTCTCTTGTTTGTTAAAAACCCTGACTTTTCGCAAATTGCGAAAGTTCGAAAGTCTTCCTACAACTAAGAAATTGAAGATAAGAATTTTTGCCTTTAACTATACGTGTTTCTTAAAAATAAATTGTACATTCTACAAACTGACATGTTCTGTTTAAGCACCATTCGTTTCAGTCTTTATCCGTGACGTATATACTACTTTATTTTAATATACATAAGGTACAGATTGTCATTCAATTCGTTATGGGATATAACAGTGATGTAAGGTGCAATAAGTATATACTACTTCCCCTAAACAAGTTAATCAGAGATGACTTAGGACAACAGATGTTGTCATTACCGGGACTCTGAGCAGGAGGTCCTAGGTTTAGAGTCCCAACGGTGGCGGTTATTATAAAATAATTATATTATATATTCATAAATTAATAAATTATAATATAAAATTCAGCCGTTGTCTAGAAAAGAATTCTAGCAGACAGCTGCTTTGATCGGTAGATTTCATAGTTTTCTCCGATAAATACCTGGCAAATGTCCAGGTAGTACCCCCAACAAAATGACCAAGAGTCGAGCGTGAACTTTCCTTTCTCGCCTTTGTCCCCTTGTCTCCCCTGACACACACACACAATACATGACGGTAGCCCAACAGGGAGCTAAGAGTTTACACCGAGTGGGGCGATGTCCCGATGGCGGATATACCTATTAGAGAGAAACACTGCATGCACTCTCGTAGGTTGCCGGTGGTTCTCATGATGAAACAGGGTAGGAACACTGCCACCTTCCAGGATATTACACGCTTTATCCTTGTAGAATAATGTCCACAGTTGTCGAGCACGAAACACAAAACAACCAATCATCCAATTCATTTTGCATTCTCAACTATTCTTCTTTCATGCTATTTGTGCAACCCAAACCCTGTCAAAACCACATTTACGCCGAGTGTTTCCCAGAATTCACAGTCCCTAGCCGCCACCCGTCACTGGGGATGACATCGAGAATCCGTCAGGGCGAGATCGAATCCGTGATTCGCCGAATGCCAGTCAGGGGATATGCGGCTGGAGAAACGTCGCCGAGTTTGACGTGTGGTGACTGGTCGCTTCCCGGCTTAAGACGGATAAACCCTGCATCGTACGCTTTGGTGCGTGGTGGACATTGTGATTGACGGATCAGTTCATTCCATTGGGAATGGCTTCTTTGAACCGATTCTGCTGTCAATGTCGGTTGAATATAGAGGAAGGTACATGTATAAATGATGAAGCACGTGGACTTTCATTAAATGACATTATTTCGAATAGTGAGCGTTCATTCCTCTAAAGGCACAACAAAATTATGAAATAATTTTACAAGAAAAAATTACTGGACTTTATATTCAATCCTAAAGAGAAACCCTAAATTATTTTCCATTTTAAAGGACCAATATATTTAGGTTTTAAATCGTAATTATATAGAAATAATCTCATTAATTTCTGCAGTGAATCTACTTTGTATTAAAAGACACCTAAAATAATTGTACATTATAATGCGAAGAAAACAATTCAGGGTTTGAAGATAAATATCGTTTTTGTGCTATTAATCCAAAAGTATTTATTTTAATTCTTTGAAAAATATTTCCTGTGAATTTCAAACATCTTAAGTGAAACAAACTGCGACTACAGAAACTACTGAGAAAAGGTACGTTGAAACGCGTGTATACGACTTCCAACTGAGGAATCTATGTTAAACGACAAAAAGGAATCAATCCTTATCTATAACAATTTTCTACATCCCAACGATTGCATCATTAAATTTAAGAGACCAGAACAAAATAGAAACTTTAATATTTTCGTTAATATTATTATGTTTGGGTTAATATTATTATTTCATATGTTACAATGACAAGCTGCAAAAAAGGAATCTCATAGAGCATTCTCAGTATCAATAAAAACCTTAAGATTGACCGGAGCACTACGAAGCAAGAGACATACATGGTACTACAGGAACGACATCTGGTGAAACAATTCGGTAGGTTTCGCGGCACCGAATTCGGCGGTACAGTAACATCAAACACGGTTCACTAATTTAAAGTCAATTGGAAGCTCTCTTCATTTCAATTGGCGAGAGCCAATCTTTGGACAAGTAAGTGTGATTTTAGAAGAACTCTGTTTTTGTTCACGATCAACTTCACATCGACCTATTCAGATTAAACGTTATTTGTTAATGAGTGTTTCTCATAAATCATAAAATGAAACAGAAACAACTCGTGCTATCTTTTTCTAAAGATTGTATATGATTTATGCGTAATTTCAGCCACACATTTTTGACGGGTCACTCCTAATCAGTAATAGTAAAACACCTGTCAGAAGCCAGTTCTTCCTTTCACAAACGTGCATTGAGTGACACACACGCAGGATGTGCAAAGCCGGTCGTCGCGGAGGGGGGGGGGGGGGGTGAGCCGCTAACAGGCGGGGTGAGTGGAGTGGAGTGGAGTGGCGGCTGCTGGCGAGGTCGGCGGAGCGAACGCGCTTGCTGTCGGTCAAATCAGCGTCAGGTGGGTGCGGTGAACCGCGCGCGCGATGCGCGGCCGCACGCGGAGGTGGCGATGGCGGTGACAGGTTAGCGCTCCAGATAAATTTAGGAGGACACTGCGGTGATCAAGCGGCAGCAGCGTATGGGTTTTCGATATCATCTTTAGTTGTAGATTTTGATTAATTGATTGATTATTTCGTGTTTCCGGGCGCGTCAACTCCTTTGGTCATTAGTCCCGCTAGTGTAGTACATGTTCTTTTCTAGGGAGATGGTGGTGATCTTCTCCCGCCGAATGGCGAGATCCGGCGCCGACCTACCGTCGGATAGTGGGGTTTCCCCCTAACCAGGACTCTCCCACCAGCGGGGCACCGCCCCAGCCGGGACAAGCTCTAAGCTCCCGACCGGTCTCCGGGAATATGTGGTAGTGTAAGTGTCTGTGGGTAAGAGGAGAGGATAGGACATGGAAGAGGAAGGACAGATCGCGCGCGGTCCGTGGCCCGTTTGGTAGGGTACTTCTCCGGCATTCGCCTGGTGTTGATCGGAGAAACCACGGAAAACTACCGATTAGACCAGCCGGTCTCTAGAATTGGGTTTGTTAGGTTACTGCTCCGCCATCCGCCTGATTGGAAAAGCCGCACAAAACTACGATCAGAGCTGCGAGCCGCTAGAATACGCCTCCACACTGCGGTGAATTCGTCCTAGCTAGAAATTTCTACCAGAGTCGGAACTTAACCGTACGTCCTCAGATCAGAGGCACTTCAGTGTCATCGATCCACTTAGTAAGCGCTCGAAATCAATTCATAAGCATAATTCGATGGCGATGTAGCAGCAACTCATGGTTTGTAGATATGCAATCATATTTAGTTGTAGGTAATGCGTAATGTAAACTATGGGGATAGGTAAAGACTTGGCGTAATGTAACACCGTTAATATGCGTCGAAAGTGAACTCATGGAAATGTAGGGCAGATCAAAATTTGTCCTCTTCTTCGTGTTATTACTCAACAATTAAATGTTTAAAGAATTGCTTGATTTCATTTAAAGATCTACAATTGAATGAATTTATGAAGAATACTGTGATACATTTATACAAGTTCAAATGATTGAAATATATTGTTATTAATTTATTTGCCAATTTGAAGCATGGGTTTGACATACAACATACACACTTTGCACCCGCTCGTGGAAAACGGAAACCCCTTTACCCGACGAGAGGTCGGCGACGGATCTCGCCATCCTGCGTGTAAAGTTAACATCCACCTCTCGATGAAAACCCGCCACAGCCGAGACAAGCTCTACGCTCCCGACCGATCTCCCAACATGTGTGGTAATGTAGTGCATGTAAGTGCAAGTGTGTGTAAGTAAAGATTGAAGATAGAACACGGAAGGGATAGATCACTCGCGATCCCTGGTCAGATTGTTACGGTACTGCTCCGGCATTTGCATGAAATTGAAAGGGGAGAAACCACGGAAAACTATCGATCAGAGCCGCCAGTCGCTAGAATTTTCCTCCAGAAAGCGACTGAACTCGACCTAGCTAGAGTCGAAAATTCTGTCACTGTTGGAACCCAAATACAGGACCTTTCGTCGAATAATTTCAATAGATCGAATGCAACTCCTACAACAAAGTATTGAACAAATGACGGCAAACGAGAATTAATTTTATTAATTTGATAGTTTTATTAAAATTTGAGTTTTATACTCTAAAACCGGTAAATAAAAACAAGCGATAAAATATCTAGAGACTTCTACCTTTCATTTAAAAAAACCATGAAATGTAGTTTGGTGAAAGATGAACTACTTTAACAAGAACCACCTCCAGAACGACACAACTAAAACATAATCCTAACATAATTACCAAATTTCTGCTCAATAGCGTCTAATTTAATAGATTTATGCAAGACAAATCCATTCGTCCATCTAAATATACAAATCGATTCTCGGGTACAAAATTGCACGTATCTCCTCTCCACCTGCACCAACCTTAATCATCTTTGGCATGGCACTAATATTCCTTAATTCTGGCTTCTGTGCGAAGTCGCAGCTGAAAAGAAGCTTAAACTGGAATTTTACGACAGATATTCCAGTCCATGTTGTTGAATTGAATCCAAAACTTTCCAACCCTTCACTATAGTATGCACTATAACATATATTGTAGTGAGGAAAAATAAAGGTAGTTAAATGGCTGTGTCTTGAGATTCCTTGTGTACTTGACATCTTTATTAGAAGTGATAGTAGAGTCCGTAGCAAAGTTGTCAAAAGGTGTAAAGGAAGTAATTTGAGTTGGTGGAAGAAGTGATTGTAGTATGATGATATTGGAGCCAATGGCAGTAGTGGTGCTACTGATCGCGATGGCTGTTGACACCTTTATAGGGACGAAGGTGGTGCTATCCCTTTATAGGAATTAAGGTGGGGGTGGGTAGTGAAAAAGAAAATAGTAAGGGGTAAAAGTGAAGTAGAAAAGCAAGGGATGTTCATTTTCAGACTGTGAAAAACAATATGAGTCGCTTCTTGAAGAAAGGATTATCGTCTCAGAAGGATTTATTGGCATAGCGAGCAAAGCATGATAGTTATTGTAAAACAAATGTCATTAAGATGAAATACCTCGTGGAAATATATGAGCGAGGAGATAAAACAAACAGAGCTGTGGCGAGGATAAAACGGTCCCAAAGAAAGGCGGTAGCCAAGGAATGAGGTGAATACAAGAGTCGTGTCACACACCGTCCCTGCAGTAGCAATGGCAACCTGCGGAAATCAACACGGGAGGATTTCACTGCCCTAAGTGCATTCAACAAAATAACTTTTTCTACTCTCCACTATAATTCCATTATTTGATTGCTGCAACCCGATATTGCATAATGATACTAATAACGTTACAGATTTCATTATGATACAGATTCTTGACCAATCACAGAGGAATTTACAAAGTATTGACACTTCATTAATCATTGAGATTCTTTATAATAAATGAGTTGTTCGATTGTGTACATTAAAATTCCATTTAATATTATATTATGTTTGTCAGTTTTAATTTCTTTTATTACCAGTAATTTTTCTCTCGCAGGCGGCAGGTAGGGTAGCTGTCAGGTAGGGTAGTTGTCAGGTAGGTGGCCTTGGCTGAATCCTGCATGTCAACCGCCACGAAACAATTCAATGTAAACGTTTAACTGATAAAAGTTACCACAAGTCGTAGAAAAAGTACCCTATAAAACTCGATGTAATGGGTATTAATATACTCGTGTGAAGTTTACAATACTCGCTCGTACGTTGCTCGTATCGTAATATCAGACTCGTGTATTAATACCATCATCGTTTCATATGTAGTATTGCAGGGGCGGTGTATCAACTCAGCTGTTTCCGCCTGTGGTGCTCTCGCTGAGCCGTGTGTTTCGTTGAGAAGCAGTTGCATGAGCCTGCAACGGCGAGGGTGGAAGCGAAAATAAACATTGGAGGATCTGACTCCATCAAATGCAGGAAAACAATGTGACTTTTGACCGGAAGTGAGTGGGTGGAGTTAACGAGGAGCCTCACCGGCTTACCCACTACGGCAGGTATCTATGCCACTACCAACCCCGCTTCGCTCCGCGCCCTAAGCTCCTGCGTCACTCATCTCTACACTGCCTCTTCCTGCCTACCTTGCTCTCCATTACCCTGCTTTGCCCTACTGCCCCCACCTGCCCGCCTGCCCTACATACCATAACATACCTACCTTCACCCTACTGGATTCTGTCGTTCCCTCCCTGACTCGACCAGCACTATTCGTCCATGCCATCCATCCAACCCCATTCCATCCACCTTCCCCTACTCCACCTCCCTCCACCCAGTCCCCCCCGTTCCGACTAACCATCCCTTCCCATCGGCCTTCCTCTACCCCCCCCCCCATCTCCGTCCAACACCTCTCCCTTCGAACCTCTTCTCTACCTCCCTCCACCTCTCCTCACCCCTTCGATGTTGGCCCTATTATTGGCAATGGATTTGGCAGCGGAGGCGGGATGCATTGATTGATTTTTTCGTGTTTGCGGGCGCGTCAACTGCATCGGTCATTAGTCCCGTTAGTGTAGTGCAGGTTATTTCTCTCCGGAGATGGCGGCGATCTTCCCCGCTGGATGGTGAGATCCGGCGCCGACCTACCGTCGGCTAGTGGGGTTTCCCCCTACCCAGAACTCTCCCACCAGCGAGGTACGGACCCAGTCGGGACAAGCTCTAAGCTCCCGACCGGTCTCCCGGAATATGTGGTAGTGTAGTGCATGTTAGTGTAAGTGTGTGTGCGTAAGGGGAGAGGATAGGACAAGGAAGAGGAAGGACAGATCGCGCGCGGTCCGTGGCCCGTTTGGTAGGGTACTGCTCCGGCATTCGCCTGGTGTTGATCGGAGAAACCACGAAAAACTACCGATCAGAGCAGCCGGCCGCTAGAATTCTCCTCCAGACAGCGACTGTATTCGACCTAGCTGGAAAGCTAGTGTCGAAAATCCTGCCGCCGTGGGGAGTGGGAACCTAGGACCTCCCGGTCAGAGGCGCTGCAGTGACATCAGTTGATGCACTGAGCTACCGCTACCGGGGCGGGATGCAGTTCTGGCTGCGCGGCCGCTGCTGTTCTGTTCTAAATGCGCCAACGGAGCAGCGTATTTACGCTGGTGCCCGCACGAGCTGTCATCCGTTCCCCGCGCTTGTCTGAGAGCCGATCAATCGCCTCTCTTTGTTCCTCCATTTGGCCCAATGCCTGGCTTCCGTGACGAGAAGTTCTGCCGGCTGGAAACAACCACCTCGACCCACGAATATATGAAAAACGAGAAAGAGCACTTTGGAAAAAAAGAATAAAACCGCAACTGTGAAGCGCAGACTTGAATAAAGTGCAGCTATTATACATACATACTGTGTCATACATACCAAAAATGACGACATTTATTTAGGCAAATAAAAGGTCGAAATATTGTACATATTTAAAGAACGTGGGTTTCTATGATGCAGATACGCATATGACACCGTAGCAACGCGAGTTCGTCCTGAGACAGGTGCGGGGGCACATTAGTAACAGTGAGAGCTGGGAGGTTAACACACAGGAGGCACCGTAGCAACGCGAAACAACGAGTTCGTTTAGAAGTAGGTGCAGGGTGCACTGTAGTGATCACGAAATTGTGATTGGTTATGAACTAGGATAATAAGGGTGACGCCAGATGATGTATCGTGGAGTTTGCCAAAACAATAGAGATAAAAGCACAGCGAGCTTTGAAGGGTTGACCAGATTTGGAATTAGGGCATTCCGTCTCGTGTCGGGGTGGTGAGCGGATCGCTGGCGAGTTTTATTAAGTTCGAGTGATATTTGTGGAACTTAGAAAATTTGTTGAGGTTGATTATCAAATCGGGACTTGTGATATTTCGTGAGAGTGAACATTGAACTTGAACCTAGAATATTGCCGCATTAGAAGTGCAACTGGAACTTGTAAAATTTACATGTTGTACAAGACTTGACTTAAAATTTTTCAGTGAATTGTGAATTTCGAAGTTAAGTGATAGAAAATAATGTTAGAAGGATATTATTCCGACTTAGAAAAAGTAATCAGTTTGAAATAGGTGCCCACCTGAGGCGCAAAACAAAGAGTATAGGCAGTGCTTGTGAAGTGGTTGGAGGAAGTTGCGACTTGATCGCTGATCATCGTGGACTTCAACAAGATGGGAGATCGGTCTACTCTACGTGGCAACATCGAGCGACGCGAGCGAAGAGGCAAGAAAGGATAAAATGTTCTATAACGTTGTTATTGCAATAACGAGAAAAAAGGTCATGACCTAACGATAATTTGTAATAATCAATGATAGTTTGACAACTTTTGCATTCATAATAAATTACAATTCACAATTGAATGTATTATATTCAAAGATACTTATCACTCATTGCGTCTTTCTAGTTTTACGCGACATTATATTCTAAAGTCGCTTTCCCTTGCCAAATACTATATACAAAAATAGCGTTTCTTCTACGTTCAACTGTATCCAAAAAATCGTTGAAATCTAGTTTTTACTTTGAAGATGAACTGAACACTTTACATTCCTGAAAAATTGTTTCGTGGAGATTCATTTTGGAAAGAATCTTCTAAATTCAAACTTGCTGCCTCACCACTGTCGAGTCCGTGAGGAGGTCTGTCTCCAAAAATAATAAAAACTTTCGATTTTGGTTGGAAAATATACTTTTTTGAATATGTCTTCCGCCAATTCTTGTACTGCGCTTACCGACTTAATTCAGTGTGTCACTGTTTGCTGCAGCCGTCGTCACGCAACATTTTAATACTATTTGAAATATATTTTAAATATATATTTTATTCTTCAAGTAATTAAACATTCAATCTAGAATTTTTTGTCACTGTAGCTTCCAGTCATTTCTAAATAGTAATATCTCACTGTTGTAAAAATGGGACATACCTTGTTGCCAGCACATCAATTTAAATTGCAAAGAATAGATTATTTTTAAAACTCAAACAATGTAAGGATTTTTATAGTAAATAGTATTTATAATTTCAGCTATGTCTGCACTGTAAGGAAGAAGAAACGACATTTCCATATATATTTTTAATATGCTTTCTTTCAGTATATATTTGACATTAAATATCTGTGTTTGTATTGAAAGAAAATACACGAATTAAAATTCCTTGCAAATTGAAACAAAACTCCCATCTAATCACTAAGTAACTGAAGGAAACCTTTTTTGTTTTAGACCAAATTATTTCACCTTTTCTATCCTTTCGTATCAAAGAATTCCTTCGTGGATACAAATATGTTCGGATTCAATAATGCGACCATTATTCAGCCCATTATGATACTTCTGTTTCCTGATCACATTGAATTATTAATCGACGAGGTGGAATTATTGAATTAGTAATCAGTGAAATGCTTCGTTTGAACTTTACGAATTTAGAAAGGAGGTCGTTACACAATTCTTTTGCTTTTTATTCGTTATCGGGCTGTTCCCATTTTGTATTCGCAAGATATTTCATTTTCTAGCCGAAGAGTCGTTTCGGTGCATTTTATCGATACACTTTTCAGTTTTCAATTGCTCGTCGCGCCTCGTTTCGTGGCGTTTGCATGAACACCGAAAAGTAATCTCTGGAGATCGCTTAAAGAGGAGCGTATCCAAAATTTCTTTTCCATGAAGGAGATGGCGCAGAGTTAAAAACATGTCCCAACAAACGAGTTGCCCAATTTAGCAAAGGCTTTCCGCGTATAAAATACTGCGTTTCTTTGTGCAATTATTAACACAGTAATATTCAATTTTTTTCTTGAAAAAGTATGATTAAATATTATTATTTTACGGTCATGTAAACCATTACCAACTGGACAATGGATTATGTGGTTTAGTAAAAACATTTCTAGTAGTTTTTTTTTTAAATCGTCTTTCATAAATTAGTTTAAAGATGACCATTTAATGTAACTTGAATAGATTATTATTTGAGACACACACATTTTGTTATTGCTACTCATACAGTAAATACTACAACGTATGATTCACCAAATAACAATTGACGATGTTGATTCAAGTGGTATCTGACAGAATTTAATTAAGGTTCGCATTTAAGAAGCTACATTCTGATTTCCGAACCCTCTATTTTTATTGTAATGATCAATTACGCTCCCTCTGAATGTAAATATTCGTCGGTGCATAAATTTGAAATACAAAAATTTAATAGACAATGTGTGTGTGTGTGTGTGTGTATATATATATATATATATATATATATATATATATATATATATATATATATATATATATTGCTATTATACTGCTCTTTTTTCAACAGATCTCCAGATTTTGATTATCTTTTTTCTCCTCAATTCCAAAAAGTTTCACAGTCAGTTTGAAACATACGGAGCTTTGTTGTACGGCCGCATTCTGTTTGAAAAATGAACTTGGTCTTATAATGGCGACCGTACAAAAGTCTCACTGTGAGCACAATGCACGGCGTTTTCATATCCTGGCTGCCATTGTGCAAAACGCGATTTAACAAGAATTCACTACCTCCGCAGAGAATCCCGCTGCCCTGCCTGACAAAGCCAACTGTATTAAAGGTGGAGGCAGAAAAAAAGTTCAGAGCAAGATGGTGGGAAATGGTGGAACAATAGGAGGAGATATGGAGAATGAAAAAAATATAAATACAGAAATACAGAATTAAATGAATCGTGGGTGATGAGATCGGATACCGGGAGCCTTTTCCATTCTTTAGTGTACAAACCAACCCACTGCAGGGTAGTGAGGTCATCGCTCTGCCACAGTGCTGCTCCACAACAGCGTTGCCAGACGATCAAATGTATATTCCAGTACCGACCTTGAAAAATCCCGGTACATTCACTAAAATTCCTGGTACCAATGACAATTTATCTAAATTCGAATTTGTTCATATTATAATTAAACTAAGTTTTTTAAACGTGCACAGTAAATTCGTTAAATTTAACTCGATATCGATAAACTAAATTGAAGATGGTACTATGGGAAATGGTCCAACCCTTTTCTACTGCAGCACGTAAAAGAAAAATGTCATCTTATGTTATCTTTAATGTTTTTACGGAAGTGTTTTCACCAATACCATAGTTATTTGTAATATTGGTGATAGTTTTAAGTTTTTAAATGAAAAAAAATTTACACGAATCTTAAATCGTACATCATCAACTACCGTACACATAAAATCCTGGTATTTAAACGTTCCAGAATGTCTTCATCCTGGCACATGGTATATTTATTAAAATCTTGGTAATAATATCAGGGTATGTCTGGCAACACTGCTCCAGACAAGTAAATGGCGGTGAGAAATAGAAGGTATCGAGACCTAAGTCAGTAGGAGTGTTGGCAATGGTAGCTGAGCTAGCGTATTCAGTGAGATCATAGAGATTCCACAGCCTCAGATTGACAACGTTCTATCTCACTTTATACAACTTTTACAGAAGAGAATTTTCAAAGTTTTTCATTCGATAAAGATACGTAAAAACCAAATATAACAATATTATTTTGTTTAGAGTTCATACACGTGTGATTTGAAACTTGTTTCAAAATGTCCTGGATATACAATAAAGTTTTAACATATCTAAACAATTTTACCCAACATGTTAGAACGTGATATAAGAATTCATATTACTGTAACACTGCTTAGCTACTGTTCTCCACAATTCTTCCGCACACTCGCAATCCATTATAAAATTAATATATCCTTCTCCAACTGCATAAGCAGTCTTATAGAAATATTGCTTTCCATATATTTACGTCCCTGAAAAAACTGCACTACTTTGGGAAAATAAATATCTCCTAGGTCAAGCATTCTAAGGAAGCTGAGAAACAACATGAATTGTAATATATATTATGTTAATTGATGTTCAGCAAACAGACACTAATCAAACACCATCTCATTTTCGTAACGTCGCAAAACAGAAACACAACTTATTTTAGGACTTTTATTGAAATATATTAAAGTTATCCATAATCCGAATGTCTATGCTTGACAGAAGGTCATCAATTGCCTTCAGAATTTAATCATGTACATCCTTACAAACTTTATAACTTTAATTTAATTCAATTACAAATTATTAATATTTCCTACCCCAACTAGCGCGATTGTGGCATTCTTTGCAATTTTGCTGTATTACTTCTCGTATATTCTACTTCCTCTCCTCTCTTCCTGTTCCCTTATATCTTACCTTTTATTTCTTTATTTACAATTGCTTATTACAAAATGTATAATTTGATTGTAAAATTTCGCTTCTAAGCTACAAACCACCCGGCGCCCCCATACTGAGCAAGTTCTCAATACAAGTTAATATGCTACTGTTCCGTGTCATTCTCCAAAAGCAACACGCAGTTCTTTGCGCTGCTGAGCTCTACCGGTCAAATGGAACACTATTGCTGCCCTACGTGCTTTCTTACAGTCTAGACACCGGTGAGGAGAACAAAATACGCTATTACCGGCATGAGTGAGAATCTGCTAGACCAATATAAATCTGTTACAGAGAAGAGAGATTTTTAAAATAGCATGTGGTGAAATAGCAACATAAAACATAAAATAGTAACGAGAAAAATTAAAAAAGGAAAAGGAAGTGTGACAAGTCAAAGGCATTTCAAACTATGAAGCTTCATTTGCAGACTATCATCTACAAATATATCGCAGGTTTTGGGACAACTAATACCTTTGACGGTAGTGAATAAGCTAAAGGCAACTTAGTGTTGACAGGGAAATAATCCTATAATAGAATTATCCTGATCAATCAGCATATCGACGTGCAATGAGTTAAATTCCTTTTAAATTGTAAGCAAAGTGGGCACGTGAATTTAGGTATATATTGCAAATTTCATAAACGAATTTTTATTTAATTTAATTATTATTAAAAAAATTATCAATAAAGTTAATTATTAATTTCAACAACATAAAAATATTGTTTGATTATTCACAATAAAAATTGCTTTGAGCTCAATGATGACATTAAATAAGTTGATTAAAGTAAGATGTTTATTCATAGTACACGATTAGTTAAGATAATCACAGGGCGGCAAGGTATGTGGTCATCTTACAAAAAAATAGTATCCACAAGTTACCTTCAACATTCACACAATTCCAATCTCTCCGAACAAATATTTCCGTCCACTAATTAATACCCCTGAGTTATCACAATAGTCATAAGCATATGGAGCCTAAAAATAGAAAGGTGACAATTGCAGTTCTGGATCCCTTTTCTATTAAATAGTTTTTTACTTCTTATATATTTTACTATTAGTAAGTAAGTAAATGAAACATATTATAAGAAGATCTAAATTTTAGCTTCAACGATACAATGAATAAATACATTATTCTGATGAATTTTTTGTATTTATAGTTTTGGCAAATGGCTTGGGGCCTCTTGAGCAAATGTCAAATAACAATTTTCCAGTCAGAAAAAAAGTGAAATCAAACATTGAATACATTTACGGATTTACAATATTTTATTACGTATGAGTACGGGGTCCGCTTACAAAATATTATGGGGATTGCGCCCCCAGACCCACTGGCCTCACTTCTGCACATGCCTGACTCGAAAATATCCAAAAGAAAAATCCTGAACTTCTCATATAGTAATAGTGTACTTAATAAACTTTTTCTAAAAAAATCTGTCTCGTGCGATCTTGTAGAAGTGATCATCTCTATTATCACAAACTAATATCCTCTTTAAAATTAGTTCACGATTACATATTTATTTAAACCCCCTTGATGCAAATTTAACCACTAAACCCTTGACTTAATTTTTCAATTGTATCTACATCAATTTGTGCACGAATTTTAACATGATTAATTAGTTACACCTTTCTAAAAAACTATACTTTCTGAAAAACTGAACATAGGTGTAGTTTTCGAGTAAGTCACTTGTAATAAACTTAGAAATTCCCGCCTTTTTTTAAAATTTACAACTCTGTAGAACATCTAAATAGATAAGACTTAATGTAACTAAGATAATGTTAAATTAACCCAATGAATATTACTATGAATTGTATTTTAATCATTTAGGATTTATTGTTAATCCTGTAAATAAAGGATATCAGTGAATAAATCCGCTATGATTCAAATACCGCCCTATGGAAAGTACATAATGAAAATGAGCAACTACATAATATGTATCATGGTGTGAGGTGGTCGATGTTCGTGCAAAACAGAGTTATCAACTTATTCACAGCAGCCCAAGATATACGAGCTACACAGCCATTGGAGGAAGGAAGAGAGGAAGGTAGGGGAGGGGCCGAGGTCCGGTCTCGCAGCTGGTGTGAGGTGGTCGATGTTCGTGCGTGGCGCGGCGAGGTCGGGCCAGGGATGATGATGGGGCGTGGGGCGGGGAGGGAGGAAGAATGGGGAGGGGAAAGGGGTGGGCGACGCGGCATCGGGAGGTAATTTAGCGGCCTTGGTCGAAGGTCGGACGCTTCATTTTTCTTGCGCGCGGGTGGAGGGTGGGGTGGAGCTGGGAGGGGAAGGTGCGGGACGAGAGACAAAACGAGGAGCCCCGACCGCCCGGAAGCAAACGCCGGGTGGCACGAAACGAAAAAGATACTAGAGGGGGAGCGTTAGGCGAACGTTAGAGCGGAACCAAATCCTGGATTGAAGGAAGGAGAAAGGGGAAAATGGGAATAGCAGAGAAAAAGAAGAGGGAGATTGTAGGTTAGTTGTTAGTGATTCCGGGCGCTGGAAAAACGGAGGTCATTAGCTCCGTAAGTGTTGTGCATATTTTTTTTCCTCGGGAGGTGGCGGTGATCTGCCCCGGTTGAATGGCGAGTTCCGGCGCCGACCTACCGGCGGCTAGCGGGGTACCCCCAACCAGGTATCTCGCACCAACGGGGCACCGCTCCAGACAGGACAAGCTCTATTCTCCCTACCGGTCTTCCGGCATGTGTGGTGTGTAGTGCATGTTAGTGTAAGTGTGTGTGACAAGGAAGAGAAGGAAAGATCACATGCGGTTCGTGGCCCGTTCGTTTGGCTTCTGTTCCGGCATTCGCTGGTGTTGATCGGAGAAACCACGGAAAACTACCGACCACAGCAGCCAGCCTCTACAATTTTCCTCCAGACAGCGACTGAATTCGACCTAGCTTACACGCTAATGTCAAAAATCTTGTCACTGTGGAACTTGCACCCCAGGACCTCCCGGTCAGAGACACTGCAGTGATGCACTGAGCCACCTCTCCCTATAGGAAGAGGGAGAGAAATGATTGAAGAGAAACCACTGTTTAATATTGTATAGAAAATGTTTTTGGCGGCTCATTAAAAGCGAAATTAGACAGGTATTGATACTAAGAGAGATGGTAAATGAAGCAGGAAGAGCAAAAAATACAATTTCGAACAGTTTGGATGATACTAAATAACATTTATTTGAAAAATATGCTGTGTAGGTGCCAATTTCTATTTTGCTTTCCACATGGTTCTGGACTACTTATATCTTCACAATCTTTCTGAATGAAACATCCACAATCAACTAATCCATCGTCATCGTCCTGTAAATCTTTCATATATTGCACCTTCGGAATGTTATTCTCACGGACAATATAACTTTGCACATCATTCTTACTTGTCAGTTTCTCTACCTCCCTCTCTTCTCTACCTCAAGCTTCTGAGCAGAAAATTTTCACCAACCCTCATTAACGTATGCCTAAACATCGTCATTCTACTCAATGATGAAAGATTTGGCTCAATTTTCTTGCTTTTTCCTACGGAGAATAAGATAAAACCAATATCTCTCCCGCCAGTTCTGTTTTCATAGACTGTGTTTGCTGTAGGCCCTTAATCACCTCATAGTCAGCCTACCCCTACAATAATTTGCGAGATCTCTTGGTACCCAGGACATTAACTTGCACATTTTCTCTGTTGGACTTCCCAGAAAGAATGAGTCACAATAACCTTTCACACTTCACTTCTTTTCTGCAAATCCTCCAATTGGAGTGAATTCTCTATCACCTCATTTTCTGCCAGTCCGTGTAGCTCCAACCCCTTTATAACCTTCACTATCATTCTTACGGCGGCGTTCAGAACTCAATAAACAAACTATTACGTTCGCAACTCTGCCTATTGCTGGTTGAATTACGTCCATTCTTTTCCGTTCTGTCAACGAAGAAGCAGGTAACAGCGGCGTCGTACAAAACATGACACGCGCTAGGGCAACGCTTGGAAGCCTCACTTAAGGGTTGATGAGATTATTTTAAAAGGTAGATAGCCTAAACCAGACTTGCAATCCTCGCTTCAAGGTAGTTGAGGCTCTCATAGTGCAACTATCCCAAACCAGGCTAGCACGCCTTGTTTGGGTGTGGACGGAATCCTACAGAGTCATGTCACTTTCTGCCTCGCTGGCGTTCCTCTCAATGCGCAACCCCAGCTCGCGACTTCCCCCCCCCCCCGCCATCTCCTTCACAGCTTCCGTCTCGTTCTATAGCACCCCCTTCTCATCCCCTCCCCTTCCGAGGCGCGACGGGAACTCTTTCCCAAGCACCCCGTCTATTGACAGTGATTCGATTTCTGCATCGCCGCCGCCGGGGTGGCCCTTCGCCCCAAGGAAGGGCTTTTATGAAGTCAGAACAATTCGCCAACTCGGCTTCGGCGGGCGGCGCGAGATCTCCGCCGCCACGCCCCCTCTCCCCAGTCCCCGCGCTCCAGGAAACAGCCAAGGAACATTTACAAAACAAAACGTCGGCGGTGAGATGGCTGACGGAAGGCGAGGAGAAACGTACTTTTTGACCTTTACCATGCTCCCACAATGCTTAGAACGTCAAAGTTTATCAAATAAATGAAATTTCTTATATCGTAATTTTGTTGACGATCCTGACAACATGAAAATCCACATTTTCCATTTACAAATCATAAAATATGCAACAAAATACTGTCCTATCGGCTACTACTGATCTTAATGTGACATAGTACATTAATATGGGATTTGTATACTTAAATTAAAATAAAGTTAAAATCGGTAAGGCTGCCTAAAATTGGTGTGTGACAGAAGTGGTAAAAGCGACTGTCTTTTTGCGCGTTCGATCGCACCACTCGGAATATCGGCCGAGTATTCATAAATAAAACGTCACTTTTACCGCTCATATTATAAACTATTTTGTCCGTTTATGGGACAACCACACACAAAACCAAATGACGGCAGAGTAAAAGCATGTGTACGGTACAAAGAAACGTATTTAGTCATCCCTACTACATACCCAATGCACCGATCCCGACAGTAAATTTCTCAAAAATGTTTTTTTGCTTCGCTCATTTACGTTGCAGCAATAAATTTGTTCACGATTAAGCAGAAATAGCTTCTCCTTATTTTAAATAAGGATTATGTGGAATAAATACTTCATTAATACCTCAATTTTATGAGTGGTGTAGATTTTCGTAGTTTATTGAAGTGGTTAATTTCATGCTTCCGGCAATGTGATACTTTTCATTTCATAAGAAAACATTATTGTTGCTATGATTTTTCTTCCTCTAGGAGAGAGGAAACATAATTTTTGGTATCCATTTAATCTATTCCAGTCAATGGCCATACGATTGATCGGTAGAAGGTACACACGTCTTCATAATAAGTATATGGGTTAGTCAAAAATACAAACAGACCTATTGCTGACATGAAGCGATACATGCCAAGATATTTTTTCCTACAAAAACTTTGGTTAGAATAAAATCAATTTTAATGCAGCTAGAAAGTTATATAAAATATTTTGTAAGTTAAAGTTTAATCGCAGAAATTTGTTAGTATTGTTCAATGGTAGATTACATATCCCATAATCGTCCTGATCAGATAAGCCAATAACCAGCAACTCTAATTGACAGGTTATCTCCCCACAAAGCATTCTGAGTCAGTGGCAAGCCACCCAAAGGGCCTAGAGTGGGTGATCAAAGCAGTCATGCGAGTAAGCGCATAAGAGCTTAGGCTCTGATTTGTGCACGCGAGCAAGCAGACGTTCTTATCGGTCGTGTGCGTGCATGCAAACTGGATTCACGTTAGCGATCATAGAACAGATAAACCTGCGCAATTCGACTTGGGAAGGGCTGATAATGAGGGTAGTGTTTCTCAAGGGCGACGCACTGATGTGTGACAGGGAGCGATATCCCGCAATGGTTCAAGTTTGTGGGTCCTCCTACTCTGAAAATTAGCCTTAGAGAGCAAGAACAATATGACATTGACATTATTCACTATCCATGTAAGATGTGTGTGATGATCCATGTAAGATTCGTTGATATAAGAATAAAGTCTGCTTAACATTAATTATGCAATACTCATCGCGTGTAATTATACTGGAGTACGTACAGCCATTAATCCCTTTAAAGCTCTCCAATGAGTAAATCGAAAATTCGTTTAATATGTTCTTACAGAAATAAATAATGTTTATAAATCTTTCAAAATGTTTAAAACCATTTAATGCAAAATCTGCAAGTATGATACGTAAATTACGGATTCTGTTGAAAATATCGCGCAAACTGTTGTCACAAATGGGGTTCACTGAGCAAGTATTAAGCAAAGGAATATCCTTTTAAGAAATAAAATTATTGTGCAGAAATTAAAGAATATATCGTTTCACATGCGCAGAAATGTACTTAAACCAGTTCATATAAAATTGATTTATATATAAATTTCAATCTCCCTTTTACAAATTAGTTTTCTAACGATGCTTGACTAAAATTGCCATGAATTTTTACAAAGAAATTGCTTCAGTTCTATGAAAATATTTAAATAAAAGTTTCAAGGGCAAAAAGGAACTAAATCGAGTACAGATTGATTTTTTTGATTTAGCTCTTTACGTTCAGTACAAAGAAGGACATTTCTTCTTCATATTTCATCTTTATATTTATGCAAATTGCTGAGAACACTATAGTGTGCCCATAACTTTTTTAAACCTGATTCCAAATTTTATGAAGTATTACAATGTTTTCGAGAATGTCAATGTCTTATGTAACGCTGTAGCATGTCTTATATAACTTATTCGTCGGTTTCCTACACAATAAAACAAAAACTAAGAACTTTATTCCCGATACTACTTGCTCTTCATTTGATAAGAGTTCAAATCTCCACCCATTCCCGGATGAAATACTTCACTCCCCATGAAGCATCATCTGCTGAAGCATAACTTCACAGACAGGAAGTGATGAACACCCTACAGCGTTTGATTTACTGCAACCAGGTCGTGAATACGTAAAGACCAGGTTTTAGTTGTAAGCGCTCGTGACATCAAAAGCGCGTCGTTGCTTGCTGCGGATTTTACGCATAAACGCGCTCATAGAGGGCAGGAAATCTCATCGCAGATTACTTTAAACTGCTAGAAAAACTGTCAGTCAGATGCACAACATTTCATGAAGGATCCAGTTTACTTTATCTCTACTTCATCCACTTTATATTACCTCTTCTTCTTTCTAAGACCTAAATAGACATTATCTAGATAGCTGGATAGAATTCAACCACAGTCTGGAGGAGAACTATAGCACCCAGCAGCTCTGATCAGTAGTTTTCCGTGGTTTCTCCGATCTACACCACGCGAAGTCCGCAACCGCTACCAACAGACCGCACGCGATATCTCCTTCAGTATCCTTTCCCCTCCTCTCCTTTTACACGCACACTTAAACTGTCAGAAATTTCCGCATTACTTTAATGAAATGTACATATCTGGAATAAATAAATGAGTGAATGAATGATCTTCATGGACTGGTGATTATGAATACATGAGGTGAGTGATGAGGCAGGGAAAACGGGAGAACCTCTACATCCAATATACACTGATTTTAACTTGTGCATTAAATTTAATGTACAAATATATCAAGACCATCTTAATGTATGAGGTTAAATTAAGTTTCATGTAGAATATATTAATCTATATTAAATTTAATGTAATTTCTGACATTTTCTATTTTCCACTACCATGGATGTCGGGAGCTTAGAGCTGGTGCCGGTCGACTGTTGCTCCGCTGGGAAAGAGACACGGTGGGGGAAACTGCAATATGGTCGGTAGCGGGTTTCACATTCCAACGGGGGCGAACACCACCCCATTTCGGGCATTAGTCGTACATTTACGAGACTAATGTTCTCAGTAGAGGACATGCCCGAAATCAATACTCATAACTCATTTCTACCCTACGACTCTCATCTGTGAACTAACCGACAGATCGGATTATTTTGAGATTATGAAGGACTAGCGTTTCCGTGTGAGAACTTCGCATGGGTTCCAAAATTCACCATAGTACAAGGACTTGCAACGAAATTTCCCTTTTATCATTTGATACTTCACTTTGAAGTGAAGTGCACCCAACTTCAAAGAAATGAAATCGAATAAACTAGATAAAAACAATTATTTCCTTAAATGACGTGTTCTTTAAAATCAAGCACACCAAAAAATAAACAATATTGTGAAAAAATATAGGCCTTTGCTTTCATCAAATTGCATTTTAATCCATGTTAAAAAAATTCCCCTCTTGAACTGCCCTGTCCTTGAATGTACGAGTATATTGAATTAAATTGCATTAAATTTTGAGGGGTGAGCGATACAAATGACAAAACTTTTGAATGAGATTAAAATGAGCAGAGTTTATTTTATTAATTTTTAGTGAATAGTGGATATGATGTGGTACCATACGAAGTGCATGAGTACTATAGATTATATCACAAAGTTTTCACAAAAAGTAATGAATGTCAATTCTTACATTCGATAAATCAACCATTGCACTAGTCACATATAAAGCAATCTCCATCGGTATAAAGCAACTATTAATTCGTCTAATTGTTGCTACGAGGGTGTTTAGGTTTATATGCATCATCTTGAATTCATTATTATGCAAATAAACCTCATCAGTCGGCGTAAACCACGGCGTACACACAAAGAATACATATAAATTGGAGAAATCTAAGCCTTTTAAACGTACGGTCACAAAAAAAACTCGCATCCAGCGCCGAGTAATACAGTTGGTATTGGATAATATCGATAAGCACCGGTCCAGCAAACATGTAATAGAATGTTGAAAACTATCTTAACCTGTAGATTACGGTGCAAGAAACGTTTCTTTCAGGTCTTTGGCCTCGAAATTTTACGTTTTAAAGCCCTAGAAGGAGTTATTTAACAATATATCTGACCGTATGTTGTGGGTTGCATTTCACATTAATATTTATATCCGCATCTTAAAAAATTCTTTATAGTTTTAGAATAAAAGTGTAATTCGTTATGTCTCCGTGAAATTCTTTTTTGTGGAGACCTCATTTATACAGATTGGTTGCCTGTGAGAACCTCAAGAGGTATATATACTACTGAAATAATAGAGGCGACGATGAGGCGTATGGGGTGGGAGAGGGAGCAACAGACTTCACCTGACCATATCGGTGCTAGTGGTGTTAAAGAAGGTTCATGCCCTGTCCGTGGTAAGAACTGACCTGGAAACCGTCTTGAATTGGTACGATATATGCGAAAGGAAAATGTTAACACCACGGTAAAGTTCATTATTAAGAAACGATTAATACTTTAACAAATGCAGGTAAGTTCTTGATGATAGGTGAGGAAGGCAGTTCACTGGTAAAATTTGTATGTATGTGTGTGTGGGGTGAGGTGGGGGTGGAAGGGATCATAGAGATAAAGATGCGGATGATTTTATGTAGCGCTGTTTCGGTTCATGGGTTGAAGATGCCCAAGCCTGAAAATGGAAAACACGCACCTTCCAACCCTGGCTACAATTAGTTTAGAAATGATTTACTAGATTAACGCACGTTCGTCTCCTTGCGGCTGATTTTCATCCAGTCAGACATTGTTTCCTCAGGCGTTCCACACCCTTTTCTGCAATTTTGATACAATAGAGAGATTATTTGGGATGAACACTGGGGTTCGAAAGATTCGAACATTACAGGGTATAATTTGTTTGTAAGCTTTGTTATGCGTGAATTATGTAAAGGAGTACTATTCAAATAGATGAGTAACTGACTTAGACAAATACGATTATAGATGAGAACAGCAACCTCCAGCACTGTTTTCAATTTCAACCGTTCTCCTTTAGTCATGTTTATTTTTATCCTGGCCACAAAAGTCACCTGAAAAAGCATTTTACTAGGAATACCTTTCTGGACAGAATGCGGTTGCGTGATCGTGGGCTTTATAGAACGAACGGAAATATGCGTGCGGTTATGCCGCAAGGATTGCGTGCAATAATAAAATTCTCGTTCTCACATACAACGATTTTATGGAACGAGGTCATAAAATTCTGGGGAATAATTCTATACAGGCACTTATCTTTAAGGAAATTTGCTCCAAGTTGCAAAATTACGTAAACTTCAATGCGCAGATTGCTAAGATAATAGCTGAGACTGAGAAATATACATGGTAACAGTGGGCAGTTGTATGGAACGAGGTCATAAAATTCTCGTTCTCACATTCAACGATCTTTACCAACAATTCACTCTGTAAGATAACTGAGAAAAAAAAGTACTGTGGGTAGATATTGTAAAGAAAGTCATATAAGACAACTACATCAACCAAAATAAGAAACACAGATTGCATCTGTGAAATTAACTAATGAAACAATTACGTGCTGATGAATTATCTTATGAACGGAAATTTGGCAGTTTATGCACTGCACATTGGAGCACATAACCTATCACAACTTTTTGAACCTATTACGAAATGCCAATTTTTTTTAGTTGTATACTAACGTTTATTCTTATGAGTTAACGTATCATTGTGTTACGTTTCGAAATATGTAAAAATAAGTGTTTTTGGAAATTAAAACTATCTCTTTCGTCATACAACATCATATTACCATAGTAAAATGACTGCTTTAAACTGTTGTCACTGTGAACTACAAAAGAGGAATTATTATTAGGCAATATATTTACAAGATACGAAATCATTTCGTGTTCGAATTGGAATTTTTGATTAATTTTAATATTTTGTATTCATACAGATACAAATTTTATTTTAAGATTTCAGAAACTTTATACTATACTAGGATTTAAATATAGGTTCAGATGACGTAAATCAGCTCTTACGATGTCATCCAATCGGGAAGTTGAACGTCACCACAGAGATGTCACTGTAGTTACATGTAAGCTCCCGATTGGATGACACCGTAACAGCTGATGATGTGCCAAATGAAGGTATAAAAAATCGAAGTATACAATCATCACACCTCTTGAATATTTTTCGCCCAACTTATTCACTTGTATTTATCAATTATGTTCAAAAGTGACTGCGAATTCCTTTCCCGTCGAGATGTTTTGGGCCAGCTCGTACATCATATTATTTTGACGCCAGCGACAGCCCCAATAAAGAGCACTCCTCCCTCTTTGGACAGGCGAGAAACAGAAGTCGGTTCGACCGGGCAGGGCCGGCTCTCGGCCGGGGCGGAGGCGAGAGGAAAGAGCGGAGGCGCGGAGGGAAAAAGGGGACGCGAGGGGCCGGGGAGAGGAAGAAAGGAGGGAGTGGGAGAGGACGGAACGTCAGGAAAGAAGAGGTGGAGGGCACGGGAGAGAAAAAGGAAGAGTGGAGGGAACGGGACGTTGAGGCAAGGAGGGGGCGTGCCTGCAGAGAGGAGGAAAAGAAGGAGGAAGGGGAAAAGGGGGTAGGAGGGAGGGAAGAGGACACGCCAAGACGCGTGCCTCCGCTTGGGGCGGTGGGGCCGCAATCAATACGCGCCCGGTGAGAACAGCAGACAATCGATGGGCGCCGGTGGCCTGCGAACGCGCCACGCGCCCAACGACCGCCGCTCACGCCAAGACGCGTGCCTCCGCTTTCCGGACGCCGGGCGAGCAGCACTCTGCTGCCCAACTGCTCCACACTACTTTTGCTTTCTCACCTTACATCGTAAGAAGAAAATGTAGTGTAATCTTTCTGTGTAATTTTTTACAGTAAGTAAACTTTCTGTGAAAATAGGATTTAGGAAATAGGCACTATGTTTTACGGTGGTGCAGTCAAAGTCCATGATTGAATGCCCTTTTTACCGAAAAATTGACGGCAAAATGTTTGCCCGTCTTTTTTGTCCGTGTGTCTGTCTCTGTACGTGTGTCTGTCTCTGCACGTGTGTCTGTCTCTGCACGTGTGTCTGTCTCTGCACGTGTGTCTGTCTCTGCACGTGTGTCTGTCTCTGTACGTGTGTCTGTCTCTGTACGTGTGTCTGTCTCTGTACGTGTGTCTGTCTCTGTACGTGTGTCTGTCTCTGTACGTGTTCTGTCTCTGCTTGACTGTCTCTGCTTCACTGTCTCTGCTTGAATGTCTCTGCTTGAATGTCTCTGCTTGAATGTCTCTGCTTGTCTGCCTCTGCGTGTCTGCCTCTGCTTGTCTGCCTCTGCTTGTCTGCCTCTGCTTGTCTGTCTCTGCTTGCCTGCCTCTGCTTGTCTGTCTCTGCTTGTCTGCCTCTGCTTGTCTGCCTGTCTTTCCTTTCTCTTTGTCTCTCCTTTCTATCTCTCCCTTTCTATCCCCTTTCTCTCGCTCTCATCGTGTTATCTCCTTTCCCTCTCTTTCCTTTCTATCATCGCTAGGAATATTAATATTAAACACCGACAAACAAGAAAAAATGAACAGAAGAGGCAAAGGCCAAGCTGTTCGACTAGCTTTCCTACTACATTCTCAAAATATTGTACTACAAATTCCCGTACGTATTCCATACTAATTATTGACTATCTTATTCCTGATTTTGCATTACATTTTGCAGGAGTGAACATATACCATATACCATATACCATCGAAGCTTGAGTTAAAAAAAACTGGTAGCTGCTATTCAAAACGTCGTCGATTTATATCGAATTTATGGTTCAAGATCAAGATACGAATTTCGTTTTTTATTGCCTTTTCTAAATTAATTGCTTCTCGTTCCACCCTTGTGACATTTGAGGGTTTCAAGAATCTTACAATTCCCCGTAATTTTCATGTTTCCTCTGCCACTCATTACACATTCTAATCAATATTTGTTATCATTTCTCACCTTATAATCTTTAATCACCATCATAATTACGTGGGAATGTTAATGGCGGCCGTATTAACGCTGTAACTGGAGATCTCCGACCAATATGTCTCTATCCGTAAATCATGGCAAGTAATAAATAAAACATTCCTTTATGTAGTTCTTGTTGTCTCATTAGCAGGAATAATTAGTAGGACATACAAACATGTCCGCATGTTCAAACAATAACACACCGGCTTTTCCAAAATTACCACAAACGAGTTTTAAAACCAACCTAGCAGCGAGCTTGTAATATTAGTTACATCTGCAAAATCGGCGTGGTTCTGCGTGTTTGGATGTGTGCTTATAGCAACTTCCACCCGCTGCGTTGGGATAGTGTCAATGAGAGGCAGTACGTTCCGCATTTAGGATTTGGCATTTATGTAGTCTAATTAGATAACCTTCACATTTGTTAAGGGACGTTTGATGTGTAATTGGTATTTCACTTCTTTCAAAATAAATATTGAATTTATAAGAAACATCAGAAAGATGTACATAAGTAATAAACTTATCTCAGATGAAATTAGCCTCGATTTAGATGTTCCGCGAGATTCAGTTTCCGGTTCAATATTGTGAATAATGTATACTAATGACTCAACAAAGTATATGATTGATTGGAAAATTCAATTATTTTCTGACGATACTTCATTGCATTTAATAACAAAAACAAAAGAATAAATTGTATTTAAACTGCAGAGAGAATGTATTGCAATACAAGAATGGCTAGAAGTAAACAAATTAATTCTGAATGCTGAAAAAATTAAATGTATGATTTTACACAATAGAAGATAAATTGAATTATTCACAACCGACTTAAACGAACTATAATGGGTGTACAAAATGTAGTATTTGGGAGTCAGATGTGAGATGTGTCAGGGAGTAAGAAACCAGATCTATATATTTTTTAATTTTTCTTCTAAGATTTTCAAGAAAAAAACAAACAGTGGTTAAAACCTCACCGTTTAATTAAACGACAGTAATACAAGATACTTTCCGTATTTTTGCCAAAAAATTACATAGCCCGCTTCTTTACATTATTATACTTGGTGATTCATAGGGAACGGATTTTAATGAAATATCATTTTTTACTTTCTCGTATACGTACGTATTAACGGAGTAATATACGGAGTATAGAGAAAGTTATGTAATGCAGCGCGAAAAAAAGGCGAACTTTCGGCGAAAAAAAATTCATTGCCGGGCTCTGGTGTCGAAAAGTGCATAAAAACAGTTGCTAAATTAAGAAAAAGCAAATCTTCTAACACGTGGTGTAGCCAGAATCCCTATTTTGTGGGTCCGTGATGCCGATAAACCAATTGGAAGCAAAACGTCCGTCCGTCAACCCTGCTAGCGTCTAAACCATGTGTACAATCGTTTCTAAATCGAAGAAAGCTCTGTAAATCTGGCTCTAGTTGAAGCTTTGAGATTTCGAAAAACTTTCTTTAATATTTAGTGGTACTTTATATGAAGTCTCCCGGACATTTTCAAAATTTTCTCAAAAACGGCTCTCAATTTTTTCTTTAAATTTCTTGTAAGAATAGAGTAAAATACATTTATAAATGTGGCATTGGTCCTATTTGCACTGTTAACTCAAAATTTTCGAAAATTGCAAAGAATTTAACTTTTTTGGCATCTTCCTACAACTACAAAATTAATTTTTTTTAAAAAATTAAAAACAAGATTTTCTCAAAAAGGCTTCAAATTTTTTCTTTACATTTCTGGTAGGCTTTGTGCCAAACAAACCCTATACTATGACAAACGTCAAAGTGCTCTATTCTTTTGTTTTTTAAAAATTTAAATATGAAATTTTTTGACCTCTCTCACGTTGGTAATATTTACATTAAAGGCAATTTCTTCACATTATTATATTTATGAGTACATGTGCTTTAAATAATGTCAAATAAAACGACTCGTCTCGACGTGTCTCGAAAACGCAACCGTTTTCTGTACAAATAAGCTCAAAATTACGCATTTTCCGAAACGCTCAAACACCATTTTCTCAAAAATAGCTCCAAATGTTTTGTTCAGATTTTTCTAGTAGATAGTGCTATGTGCGCTGTTTAATATGACGTAAAGGTCATTTTGGTGTATTCATTTGTTCTTTCAAAACTTATACAAATGTATTTTTTAAATACCTCTCAATCCGTTAATATGGTCATTTTCATATATTTCTATGCATTATTACAATCGTGAGTGGAATACCACAGAATAAAAATCGTTATTGAATACCACGGTCGCCTTTCCAAAATCCACACAAACGATTTCCTCAACCATACAGACAATGCGACCGCTATATTATCCGGCATCAGTTACAGCTGCAAAATCGGCGCGACGGAGCAGCGTTCTGCATGTTTGGATGAGTACTTAGTAACTTCCGCCCGCAGCGCTAGCTTTGCGCCCGGCGGCGTCGCGGACAAGCAGTGCGGTTGCGGACAGCCGAGAGGCGGGTGGGCGGCACACCCTCGTTAGAGCGAGCTGATTACTTCATTCCGCGTAAATCCGGAGGTCCATTGTTCCGCCCTGCCAAGTGACAGGCCCGACACCCGGATTACAGCGAATTTTGGGAAACCGCGCATTGTGCGTCGGAAAAGCTGCGTTCGCGATTCTTTCTGCTTGGGTCACCACTGTTGCGCTGCCGAGCGCCACGCGCTCGCTTTTGTTTATAAGGTTGCCGTCCTTTGCGGGGCTGAATTTAAATTTTATTACTCATTGATTTAGACACTGGACTAATGGCCTGCTCTAGGAAAAGTGCTGCTAAATAAATCCACACGAAATTGTTTTCGAAAAAGTAGTACACGATACACTGAAGCACAACAAATAAATTATCTTGTTTATCTCTTAAACGTGTGAGAAAAACAACAGTTTAATGAGCAAGTCCATCACGTATGGTATGGTCAAGTTAAATGAAATCGCGTATAAATTCAATAATAATGTTATACCTCCAGTGAAGTCTAGCAAGTATTTAGGAATACAGTTAGAGCGAGATAGAAATACAGCTAGACAAACGGGAAAATCAAGAATATTTGTTCTATGGAAAGGCTGGAGATATTTGCATTTTGTTATGTGGATTCTGAAAAGAGTACAGTAATTTCCTGTTCCTTGAAGTAACACGTGAATAACAAATAGTAGTGGTGGGCGTTTCCTTCCTTAGAGCCTTACCTCCGCATGATCTCGGCTGTCGTAAGCAGTGGCGCACTAGTATGCAAATTCCGCAGGCAGGTGCAGTGTGAGAATACGCGGAACTAGCGCACCCGTGTGAGAACTCGCGCATTGTAACCCCTCCATCTTCCCATTCGTCCATTTCCATATTAAGCCTGTAATACATCTTTTCTTCAAGCCCCATTTACCTTCCGTCCCTTGTTCTGTATGTCACCTTGTAATTGGTAACAACACACCTTGTCAATACAAAGTATTCTTATTGAACTTCATTATGATGCAGAGAGGTACACCGTGTAATTCAACCGTATAATATCAAGCAATTAGTTTAATTTCACATACAGTTGCAGGTGCTACAGGCTTTGACCAGCTGGGCTAGAATAGATACGCGTCCAATCAGCAAAAATGAAATAGAATATTTAAGATCTCATTCTTTAGCTTACGGTGTAAAAAAAAGCCTCGACCTCAAAAGTTTAGTTTTTAATGTCAAAACGCTTCGTTTAAGAGTTATTTAACGATATAGATTCAAAAAGGCTGCTGAGTGTTGCAGTTGCATTTGACATGAATATTTAGTTATGTTCTACAGCCCCATTTAGGGAGTTACAACAAAATTAACACAATATAAACTTGCGGATGAAAAAAAGTGTAAAAGACGTAGAACTTTCATGGAGATCAGTCACACAGTGTCGTAGTTAACGTTCTTATATATACCAACATCAATTTTTATTTATATAGAATTTTCTAGTTCATCTTTTACTGTGTCCTCGTTTCCTTTTAGACCTGCTCTCTTTTCGAAATATTGGGGATATTTCTAATTTGATTGTATTCAAATTAAAACGTGTGTCATTATTTGCGTTCTTAAAAGTTTCACTAAAACGGAATTTTATTTTATCTATATTAGTGCAAGATGATGCACCTTTGATTGTGACGCTTCAAATTTTACACACAAGAAATTTTGGTCAGAGTAGAGAAGAAATTTGGATTTTTCTACAGAAGAAATTTTTTCATATTATTTTTAAAATTTGAAATGATTTTATTACTGTATACTGATAAATACTTGATATTTAATTATTGATTTCTCATTACAACTTTTTCTGAAACAAATCTTAATCATTTCTCTAAAAGAATCTCCAGTTTTACAGAAATTAGCAATAACAAATTTCACAAAATTAATTTTTGACCGAATACGTAAGTCTTACGATAGGTAAGTTCTACAATTATGTAATTCCTGTATTCTTTTCCCCTTTGCCTAGAACTATTTTTTAATTCGTTCGACACGCACGTTTGTGAATATCGTGTTCACTAAACGTTCACTGACTCAACATTTTATAGATTGAATCTGGTAATCCCAATAAATAAGAGCTTGGTGAAGAGCTTATATAAAAAAGCAAACAAATCCATGGCCTTTCTATTGCATCCACATGATTCATGATCCAAATGCTTCGCAAGAAGTCTCAAGAGAATGTCATGCCGTGCCAAGCTACACTGTCGCTTTCTAGAATCAATCCTTCGTGGGTGCAGTCAAATAGCTCCCTAATGTTCACAATACATCGTGCCAATTGTCTTCTCTGTCAACTCGATATCACATTCTCCTATGAAAATCAATAGACTCTCTATGACTATTATTACCGGAATTATCGAGCTAACTACAATCACAGGAACACTACCATTACCATTACTTCTCTAGCCAATTTCGATATCTGTAATAACATTTAACTTTTCATAGTTTTCATAGTTGAGTAAGAACTTTGCAAATATTTTTATGCCTATATTTCTTATAGAAATATATATTGTGACATACCCATTTGTCACATTAAAATAAATTAACATTTATTTGTAGACAATATGGTGGAACATGCATTACGAAATATCACGAGAGCTAGAGCTTAGCAACGACCGTGAATAAACAATGTAGTTTTTGTTTTTCTAAATGCATTAAGAGTTTCTGGATGCCGAAAGTAGAAAATTTGGGATTGGGCGAAGAAGTTTAGACGCTACACCAAAATATAACAAACGTATGGATTGGCTGGTGAGAGAAGGACGGTCAAATGTTATGAAAAAAATGAAGGTAGTTTTAATACGAAGTCTTCGAGGGATGAATCATGCAGAAAGATTTCATTCTGCTCTGAAACGCGCTACTGAACTGATCGTATGTTCGTGAGAGGGAACGAGTACAATCGAGATAGAATTGGGTATCAGTGAAATTTAAGGACAGTGAATGATATTGCAGATATTTTGATGTGGAAGCAATATTGGTGCATAAATTGAATTTTGGACTACGGCAAGCTCGCAAGATATTTCGACTAAGAAGTCTACGAGGGACATCAACGAAGAAAAGATAAGTTAACCGCGGTATAAATTGTAAATTGAAAGAGATCTGGATCAAAGGCCTAAAAATTGTAAATTCTCTAAATTGTTTGCCAAAAAGAAAAAAATAAACTTTGTTAAATTTTGTTCTTTAGAAAAGAAAGTGATCTTTCATTTAGTCAATCTAAACAGTAATGAACTAGGAATAGAAACATTCTATTTCAGATTCCCAGCTGCGCTGTATAGTCGGCGGATCCTATAATCCATTATAGAGGTAATAAGGATTATATTATATCGTGACCCATTGACCCAGCAAGCCGGACGCCAAGATCTTTAGCAGATATAGATGTAGAGGAGAGGAAAATTTTTGGTATATCTCAAAATGGCGCCCAACGTGGGGCATAATTTGTTATAATTTATAACAATTGGTGACACGGATAAAATTAGTCTTATAAATTATAATATAGTGATCCAAAGGGAATCTGAAATTTATGGATTGACATTTGAAATTAATTGTTAATGATAAGAAAGGGCCAAGACCATTTCATTGGTGTGATTTTAAAATAATTTAACAGAAAATTTTTAAATTTTTGTATTAGAATTCAAAATGGATACTGGGAGCAAAAAATTGCGTATGGAGAATGTTAATGTGGGATGATATGGCGTCTTCTATTACAAACCCCCGAGGAGAAATTTCGGTGAAATTATTAAATTGAACCACAAGAAAAGGAAAAAATTGGCTGCACCGTTAGAATATTTTGGACCTTTTAATTTTTTTAAGATGTTAGCAGAAATGAACGAAAAATTTGGGAAGCATAAAAATCAAATTGGAGGGAAATCCTTCAGATATAAATTTTGGAATTTGAAAAAATTCCCAAAATTGGAAGGAATGACATGGGAAATGTCATTAGAATTGAAAAAATTTTCACCCGGGGAAATACACAAAAATTTAAAATTGGGGGGATCATCGGCTAAATTTTAACATTTTCATTGTAAAATTGGAGTGTTTTAATAATCAAGTCGCCCAAAAATGCAGGGGGAAAAAAGAATCTGGCGAAAAAATTAATTTCCCCAATTTAAAGGGATTCACAGGAAAACATTTGACTTTAAGACTTTTCCCGAACCAACAATGCGGTTCCCAATCTCGAATCGTGAAAAAATTTTAAATCAATGTCCTTCCCGGCCCCCGAAAAAAAATTAAAAACAAGTCTAAATTAATTAAAATTCGGTTTAAATTAAAAAAACAAATACAGGGGGGATTTAGAAACATTAAAATGGTGAAAGAATCTGAATCTGGGAAATATATTTTTGGACATTGAGGAAAAGATTAAAAGTTAAAAAATGAATTCATGATGCGTTCACGGAAATATCCCAAAGCATCATCGGGCGCTTTTACCAAGCCCCCTTTAAACCCATGATGATAATGAGGGCGTGATGGTTTTTAAGGGTTGAATAGCAAAATCGGCGGAAGATTTATTAAAAAAAAAATACGGACGAACGGGCGGAGAATGGCACGTTTTAATTTTGGGGGATATTTGGGAAATACCTGGGGGGCATTTTAATTGACACAGGGAAAGTTTGTGCAGTGTCAAAAAAAATTCGGGGGAGCAGTTAAAAAAAAAGGGAAATAAAATTGATGAGCTACCCACCAGGAGTTTGGGATATTGGGACAGCTAATGGAAGGGCATCGGAAACGAGAAGCCCGGAATTTGGGGAAAGGAATTTCCCGGGGATCAAAACCAGTTTCCGGCAATTGTAGGGGAAGAATTTGATTCGCCCAATTATTTTGGGATTGATGGCCAAAAAATGTGTGACGCCAAGGTGGGACATAGGTAACAGGAGTGTATTGTTACGAGGTGAAAAAGGGCAACAACATTGTTTGGGGATCAAAAAAAACCAGGAGGGCGAAGATATTTTTTTTGGATATTGCGGAAAAAAATTGAAGAGACCAGGGACCGATCCAAGGCAGCAGGGGGCGCGGTCGACGAAAACGGAAAGATGCTAGTAAAGCTTTTGGGAAATGTTAGTCAATGAATACCGGGATTTTTTTGGAAGTTAAAGGGGAGCCGGAAAAGGGATATCAATTTAAAATTGAATTGATGGATGAGGAACCTTTTAATCTGAAACAAACCCGTCCCCATGATATAAAAGCGAAATACGTAAACAAATAAAACACGATTTGAGGATGGTATAAATAAAAAATCGATGACACCGATGTAAGCCCAATAGTGATAGTTCGTAAGAAAGACAATAAGATCAGTTTTTTGGGGTTTTGATGCTGGGAAAACCAATAAAGACCATCGCTCGTCATGAAAAGCCGCCGAAAATTAGATGAAATGATGTGGAAGGTAAGGGAGCTGGAAAATTCCGGGAGGGTTTTTACTGCGTCGTACTGGCAAATTGGTATCCAAATATGTTGACGACGGTACGAAACCTTCAACCCAACCCCCAAACAAAAAAAGAATTATGAAGGGATTTCACCATTTAAAGTCTACATTTGGGAAACCCATAACCGATGGATGGAGGCCGTTCCAGTTTTGAACTATGTTTTAATAAGGGTTCCCGCAGGGGAGCACGCGAAGCACGCCTATAGAGGTCCACAGGGGTAGGAAAGAAAAAAGGATCCGTTTCGAAGGATTGGATACCCCAGAAATAAGTGGGATCCCAGAGATGGAAAATACGCAAATAATTTATGATAAATTTGAGGGGGGCAGCAGCCAAAGAAAACCCAGAAACAATGCTTTCGGAGGCGAGTATAAGGAGGGTGATGAAGTGTTAATTGGAGTACCTCAAGTGTCGTCAGTGGATAAGAAGCTATTTTATAAATTTTTCCCGTTGTTTTGGGACCATCCAAAATTTTAAAGTTTTAAACAAAAATGCCGCGATTTTGAATGATGAAAATGGACGGAAAAGGGGAACATAAACTACAGGAACATGAAGCCGTATATGGGGGACGACACGCATCATTAAAATTCTGGTCATGACAGAGATTGGTAAATAGTTGTAAATATTAGGTGTAATAGTTTTTTTTGTTATTGTTTGTTAGGGTGTATTCAATGAAGTTAATGGGGAGCAAATATTAGCAGATACGGCAAAGAATACCTGATGAAATGGTTATTGTTGGACATTCCGAAAGGAAAATGTAAATAGTTTTAAGGAAACAAGAAACAAGACCGGCGGTGAAAAGTGAAAAAGTGTTAATGTCGTTTAGTGTGAAGAAGAAAAGAAAAAATTTTAATTTTAGTCTTTTATTTTAGTTAGGGTTTTAGCAAAAACCCAAAAGACGCTTGGGGAGGGGGGGCTTTTTGACATCCCATTTGTCACATTAAAATAAATTAACATTTATTTTTTAGCAATATGGTGGGGAAAATGCATTACGAAATATCACGAGAGCTAGAGCAGAACGGCCCTGAATAAACAATAAGTTTTTTTTTTTCTTTTATTTAAAAGTTTTCTGGATGCCGAAAGAGAAAATTTGGGGTTGGGCGGGAAAAAGTTTAGACGCTACACCAAAATATAACAAACGTATGGATTGGCTTGGGGGAGAAGGACGGTCAAATGTTTGGAAAAAAAAGAAGGTAGTTTTAATGAAATCTTGAGGGGTGAATCATGCAGAAAAATTTCATTCTGCTCTGAAACGCGCCACTGAAATGGGTCGTTATGTTCGTGAGAGAGGAAAAGTACAAAAACGGATAAATTGGGTTATCAGTGAAATTTTAAGGACAGGAATGATAATTTTTGCAGATATTTTTTATGTGGGGAAACAATATTGGTGTATAAATTGGAAAATTTGGGCTCGGGAAAACCGCAAGATATTTTACTGGGGAAATTTTAAGAGGACATCAACGAAAAAAGATAAGTTAACCGCGGTATAAATTGTAAATTGAAAAAGATCTGGATCAAAGGCCTAAAAAAATTTTAAATTCTTAAAATTTTTGCCAAAAAGAAAAAATAAACTTTTTAAATTTTTTTTTCTTTAGAAAAAAAAAGGGTCTTTCATTTTTGTCAATCCAAACAGTAATGAACTAGGGAAAAAAAATTCTATTTCAGATTCCAGCTGCGCTGTATAGTCGGGGGACCTTTTAATCCATTATAGAATTTAAAAAGGTTATATTATATCGTGACCCATTGACCCAGCAAGCCGGGGCGCTAAGATCTTTAGCAGATATAGAAGAGAGAGAGGAAAAATTTTTTTTATATCTCAATATAGAAATAAAATCAATACACTTTTTCGTAGACTATTTTAAAAAACCCTTATACAAATTATATATTAAAAAAAAGACTTTTTTCAAATTGAGTGAAGTGAGGGAAAATCGATTTAGAAATTATATATGAGAAAAAAACCGGGTTTTTATTCTAAGGAAATCAGAGAACGCCCGGGGTAATTCTTTGCTTCTGTTCCTTTTTTTGGATTCGGGCCGGGGCCAAACGCCGACACCTAATATCGAGATTACTAAAGAAGGGGCTGGGTTTGAGGCCACTGTTGGGTTTCTGCTAGTCACATAACTGCACATTATGTTCACGCACTCTTTTTCTGTGCGTTCATTTACGTTTAAACTCATTTGTAAATGGTTTTTTTCACCATCTCTTTCAATATCATCACCCCGCATGACATTCATTCGTTTCCCCACCGTCAGGTTGGGCTCTTCTTAGAATAACTCCTCTACACTTTATCTCTTGGGGGTTTTACTGCCGACGGGAAATAATACTTCGTGTTTTTCCGTGTCTGGTTATCTATGGGGCCCAATTTTCCCCTTCACCATTTATGTTGGGTATGCATGCCCGCCCAAATTTTGCAATTTTATTATTTTCATTTTTTTAATACAAAAAATTTTCCTAGAATTTAAAATACTTTGAAAACCAAATAACTTGCTTTCAGATAAAAAGAGAATTTAAGATATGTTCAATGAATCATGCAATTTTTCAATTTTTCCTTAAGGGATTGTGATAAATAAATGAAGGAGATATATTTCGAGTTCAATATCTCTCCCGGAAAGGGAAATGTGGGTCGACGGGCTGGTTAGGAAAGAATCGAAAAAAAATTCAAAATAAATTTATCACGACAGTAAATACGAGAAAAAATAAGTATAAAATAATCAATTTTTTATACCATAACGTTGAATGTTTTGAAAACAATGTAAGAAAAGGGTTTCTATTTAAAAAATTAACATTGGCATGAAAAATACAAGAAATTATTATTATTTCAAATTTTAAAACACGTCACTGAAAAACAAATTTTTTTAGGAACCAAACCCAGGGAGGAGCTGCGGAGGGCCGGGGGCGGGAGGGGCGGTGGAAAAGGTGGGGGGCGGGGGGAGAGGAGGCGAGGGGCGTCGGAAGGGGGAGACAGCGGCAAAAGGGGAGCAGGAGCGGAGGGGCGGGCCGGGCGGAATGGGCGAAGGTTTTTTGTGTGTGGAAGAAAAGGGACGGGGACGGGGCGACGGGGGGAGTGGGGGGGGCGAGGCAGGTGGGGGGGGCAATGGGGCGATGGCGACGAGTGGCGTCCGCGCTGCGGCTGGTAGGGACCGTGGGGGGATGGTGGGGGGGGCAGGGGGTTACGGGCCATTAAGGGGGGTGAGAGGGGGGATTTGGCCGGGGGGTGAGGGAGGGGGAGGGAAGGGAGAGGGGGGGGGGGAGGGGGGGAGGGGGGGGAAGGGGGGGAGGGGGCCCTGGGGGGGGCGTGGGGGGGGGCCGGGGGGGGGGTGGGGGGGGGCGAGAGGGGGCGAGGGGAGGGGGGGGAGGTAGGGGCCCGGGGAGGGGGGGGGTAGGGGTGAGGGGGGGGGCGGGGAGGGGGCGAGGGGGGGGGGGAGGGGGGGCAAAGGGAAGGGGGCGGGAGGCAAAGGAAAAACGGGGGAGGGCGGAAAAGGGGGCGGGAAAAGGGGGGGGCGAGGAGGGGCCCAGGAGGCAGCAGGTGGGGCGAGGAGGGGGGGAGGAGGGGGGGAGGGGGGGGGCGAGGGGGGGGGGGGGGAGGGGAGGGGGGAGGGGGCGAGGGGAGGGCGAGGAGGGGGCGGGGGGGAGGGGCGAGGGGGCGGGGGGAGGCGGGAGGAGGCGGCGAGGAAAGGGGGCGAGGGGGGGCGGGGGAGGGAGGCGGCGAGGGGGGGCGGGGGAGGGAGGGGGCGAGGGAGGAGGGCGAGGGAGGGGGTGAGGGAGGAGGCGAGGGAGGGGGGGAGGGAGGGGCGAGGGAGGGGGCGGGGGGGAGGGGGGGAAGGGGGGAAAAAGGGGGAGGGCGAAAAGGGGCGGGGGCAAAGGGGGGGAAAAGGGAGGGGGGAAGGGAAGGGGAGGGGGGGGGAAACAACGGTGAGGAGGGGGGTCAGCTGGGGGAAGGGGGTGCCGGGGCGGCGGCGGGGGCCGGAAAAAGGACAGAAGAAGCGGCGGGGGCGGCGGAGGCAGCTGCGAAGCGGCGCGATGAGCCGCAGCAGTCGATAACCGGTGACAAATTGCTCTTGCGCCTCCGATAACGGCCTCCCCCTTTCCTTCCACACTGACACCAGAGCGCGCGGCGCGATAAATGTCACACGTGCACCACTCCCTTTTTCCGGGCGCCGTCGCCGAAAGCCATGCCACTAATGTCCTCCGCAAGGCTATGCAGAGAAGTAGGCATCACTTAGAGTGTTAACAGTTCTTGAAAGGCTCGTTTCTTGTATACGTACTTTACGGACTTCGACAATGATTTGTGGTTAAGAAACTATATACGTATGCAATGCTTTCCTGGTTCTCTCATCAAGAAAAATCGGTCTCTCCGAAATGAAGTCAAGCCAATGTCGTGTGTTCATACAATGTAAAAAACATTACGTTATTATTGTTGTAATATCACCTTTGATAATCGTTATGCGTTGTTATCTCAAGAGCAAATGACAGTCAGAAATAAGTAAGACCAATTTGAAATAAATCGGAAGGAAATTGTAGAATCGCAGGCGATTGGTTGCGCATTTGGTTACTTGCTGAATTTGAAAACAGTAAAGAGAAAGGGTACTCGTAATATTTTCAACTTATAGATATTGTATACAAAAAAATACGTTGAAATTTGGTGAAAATTGTATAATGTAGCCTTTCAACCTTCCTCTCACCTGCATGATGTTTTGGTGCAATGGAATATATGAATGTTATTGTCTTGGATATATCTCTTTTCTTCTCTTTTTTTTTTATTAAGGTTATACCTGTTTTTCTTCACACTTCGCCATCAGAGATATTCAGGAGATGTGGAAATCCAACTGTCAATTCATCTTTTCTTAGGTGTGTCTGGGTCGCGTTTTCCTGTAGGTTTTGAATCTCTCGCATTCTTAATTAGTCTTTTGTTGTCCGACCTGGTAACGTGCTCATTCCATTCTCTTCTTCTGTTCTTATAAATTTTACTCTGTCTTTTATGTCGCATTCATTTCTTATATCTTGGTTTCTCAATCCATCCCATTTTGGTACACCCAATATTCATCTTAATGTTCTCATCTCAGATGTTCACAGTAGAGTCTTAGTTCTTCTATTATCGGCCGTTGTTTCTACTCCATATGTTATTACTGGTCTTACCATAGTTTTGTAAATTTTTACTTTGCGCTCTACATTAAGAAATTTGTTTCTCCAAGTCACATCTTTAAAATACACTGATATTCTTCCTCGTTTCATTACTTGTTTGACTTTGTAATACGTATTCCGGGTGCTTGAAACTTCAACTCTGAAATAAGTTACTTGCTCTATTATTTTATTCTTTATCATCGGTTTACTCCGTATAGGCTCTTTAGAAATCACCAGTGGTTTTGTTTTGTCAGTTGATATGGCCATGTTTTAATATTCTACACGGTTAACAAACGCTACCAAAGGGGGGGGGGCAATGACTGACTCAGGAGTAGTTTTTTCCTCTTCGTTTCGGTAAGTAGTTACCATTCATACTTTTAATTTATTAGTACTATATATAATAATATAATTATATTTTTAGTACCTTTTTATATCCCTAAGTGAATGCTTATTGCATAATTACAAAATAATTTGAAACACTGGCAATGTGTAATCGCTTCGCGAAAATTCCGGCATTTTCTTCTACCTCAGGGTAGAATAAGGTATAGTCAGCTAGCTCATAAATACCTTACAATGTTTTTTAGTATCCGATGATATACCGTAGATAACAACTGTGCATTTGCGGTGAATATTAGAGTAGTTCTCAGACTTTGAAAATGGGACTTGGGGCTTTGTGATTCCACGGAAGGAACTGCAACTACAGACAATTTTCAAAAAATGCATGCCCTTTAAAACCTCAAAATCTGAACATATTTTCATACGAACTTGTACAAAATGATTGTAATATGTTGCTAGACACATGTAGCATTAAGCTTAAGTATATAATATCTCCTTCAAATATTTTACAAATTATAGTGGTGTCCGCCGTGAATCCCACATTGGAGTGCTCGGGGTACGTGAAAGGCACTAGTATACCATATAAAGAAATAAGTCACATACAGAAATATTTGTATTTACTGCGACATTTTAAGTGAATTTGCGTTACGAGAATCACGCGTCGCATTTTGACGTAGGTTTCCGAAGTAATGGTATCTCATTCAATGTATTTTAATATTTTTCCTTGCCAACAAGAATTCAAAATCCGTCTAAGAATTATTAATAAATCATTAATAAAAATTGTTGGGCGAAATTCAAAAAGTTATCAGCATAATTGTTGCAAATAAGTTATTGAATATGTTTCAATTAGCAAAATATGAATATCTCAACCCGCACAACTCACACTCAATATGCATTCCGGCACATCGAAGGTGAATAAAAAACGCCAACACACTTCTATTATCACTAACCATATCTAAAACATGATTAATGACAAATACTGCTTATAAGTCGACCATTAAAAATTAAACTATGTGGCACCTACAACGCCAATTTAAAAACTAAAGAAACAAAAAAGGTGTTGTATGTACTCGTGTTTTACCAAATATTATATCATGAGCTAATAAACCAAGTTTGAAGACTTCAGAGAGTCAGATACCTCTTTATTCTACAAGCCAACCACACCGCGTCAAAATCCATAAACCAATTGTGTGCGGCAGGTTGCACATTCAGCTTACATCAGGGTTATCCTCTTTAAAAGTAGGTTCCTTTTGTTGTGGCGGCAGATGTCGACGAAAATACAAACCCCGGCAGCACTTCTTGCTGAAAGACTGTTACTGACTTCTCCGCACGGAGAAGAAAGAAACTCTGAACAATTGGAAGTCTGCCAAGACTCGAAAGCAGAGAGAAAGCAGTTATGAGTTTTGTCCTCCCGCATCCCACTACGTCCATTATATGAAACATTAAGAAAATATGATTCTTTCAAAATCTACCACTAAAAACTTATTCTCTGGATTTATATAAAAGATTCCTAAATGAACGTGTTTGTATACAACACAGAAAATACTATTGAGAAAAAACTACGGGAGGAGATAATTAAGATATAGGAGAAGAGAGGTGAGTAGAAAAATAAGTTATAAAAGAGAGTGGAGAAAAAGAAGATGGAGAAAGTGAGACAAAGGAAATGGAAGACAAAAGAAAAAGAGTAAAAAAATAAAAACAAGTGATACAATAAAAGTAGCAAATATACTTTCCAAAAAAAAGCATTTATTAGTGGATCACAAAATAATTAAGATGAGTGTGCATCTGGTTACCCTGAACAGGATCGTTTTCCAATTAGAAACGCAAGAGCGTTTTGGAGACCTGCAGTCACAGAGCTGTGTTTGTGTAAGAGGAGGAAAGCACCAATGTAACCAATATCGCGCATTTACAAGGGTTTCAGGTCGTTAGGTCCACGGACAAAAGGTCTAATACTCGTTAGATTTAATGAACAGGACGTCCATTGCGAACCAGGTCTAATGCGACATAAGGTCTACGCAAGAGAAAGTCTAAAACAAAAGAAGTCTACAATTAGAAGGTTCAATTAATAAGGTCTAATAGATAAACACTGGTGTCTAATAGATATATAAAACTATTCAAAGGCAAATAGCGCGATTGGAAGCAACTTACCAAAATTATAAAGATCGTGGTTATATGGACTTAAACCTTCGGTCTTTGAGCTACAGATTTACAATCCATATTCCACCAACAACCGATCATGAAGTGAAATTTATTACTTTTTTGTTAAACATTTGTGTCCACTAGACCGAAGTTTATTACACATTTTTTACCATTACACCAAATATTATTAGACGTTTTTAAAAATTAGACCCAGTTTCATTAGACGTGTTTTCATAGACCTTCGGACATTAGACATTTAAAAATTAGACCTGTCATTAGACCTAATATATTTAGACATAACGACCTCTAACCTTTACAAGTTCCATTTTGAGCAAACTCGACTCCACTTTGACGACCACTGGAACTGACAGGACGTCGCCGTGGTCACTCACAAGAAGATCCTCCAGATCACGCGAGCGTCCTTTGGCAAACACACCGCATTGCAGTCCCCGAAACATGAAGCCTGCACCCGTTGTCCTGACATGCACATATACGCGATGCCTCAAAATTAACATAGGTCTCTTATGGCATTTGCCCGTCACAGACACTTAAGAGATTTTAACAGAATCACGGTTCACTGAAACCGCCTCTGCTGACATGCAACTCTTCGTAATGCTTCAAGATGAATCTTGGGCTAAAAATGTATATTTAATAAATAAAGAAGCTAATTTATGACTTTTACGATTAGAACTGATTTTTTTATTATTTTACCGAAATGAAGTAAAGGGAAAATGTATTCACCAGTTGTTCTGCTGTTAATACAACTCTGAGGGTTAACAAATAAAGATTGGAATAAATTTTGCACTGTGTTCACTAGCATATTATATTCATGTTCCTTTTTCTTTTCAAAGAAGTAAAATTTCGTATTAATTTGGAATATATCATTTCTTACGTTTCATTAAAATGAACTAATAATTGTGTAGGTCCATTTTTTAATTTTTCTTTCCATTAGTGTGTGAATACATCGTTGTTCTGAAATTTCCCGAAGCTAAGTTGTCAATCTAGAAACAATTTAATAATTATGAATTTAAAAGCTTTTTATCCTTAGAAAATAAAAGTCTGGAATTGGTCAGTGTCTTATCACAATGCGTCAATAGTGTCCAATATTTGCAGAATTCTGCAAGGAATACATTATGTTAACACTATTGGTTCTAAAGACTCGTTCTCTGCAAATTTCAAATTAAAAGTAAAAAAATAACCAATAGCCTTTGCATCTTGCTGACGAACAACGGTTAGTTTCAGCTTTTCAAAGGGCTTTTATTTGGGCGAGTAAATCAACGACACCACTCAAACTACACTGAATGTTAATAACATTGAAACTTCTTACGTTTAAATGATGTTTAATTCATGTACGATGAAAATGCAACTAGGGAACACACGGCCACTATTATTTTTCATTATAAAGCCACGCGTCCATTACATTCATGAACAAATGCATTTGCATAGCATGTCACTCCTCCTTCGTTAGCGTTTCGTTCAGGAAAAAGTTAGTGATGAAATTTTAATCACGAAACTTTGGAAGCGCTCTGACTGTCGACTCAGTGACGTCACACAAAAACTACCTCCTCTCAGGTGATGAATATTTCATGCCATGCTAAATGTGAAAACGTTGCAACGTTCATCAACTTACTCGTTACCAGCAGTAGAAACGCATTTCTGGGGATTCAGCAATCGAGCTCTCGGACTCACCTGCAATAAGAAGAATTATATTCGCGCGTTAAATATATATTAACTTTCTCTCCAAAGGGTTTTAAGTCTTTACACGCCAAAATTTGGCTCTTTATTATGGTTCATTACTACGTAGTATGGAAAAAATAAATGCTTTATAGTATTTCACAAATAAATATTCTGCAAAATCTTCTTGCAGATAAGTTCTTAAACAAATACTCTATTATAATATTTTATCCAAATTAAGCACGCATACGTATTGTAGTATACGTAGTACGTACGTGGTATACGTGTATACCAATGACCTTTTTCTTGAATAATAGGCAAAACAAAATCATTCAAATCAAAAACAGGAAACGGCACACACTGTAGAGAGCTTTTATGTTTACCAGTATATTTTGTCGATTTATTTTCAAATTTAAAATAAACATTAAAGTTCATGGAGGTTAAATAAAACCCTTTTCCTCACTTGCAATTGCACAACGTTTTGCTTTCCAAGTTCATATTTGCTTTTCGAATTCACAATTAAGCTACCATCAAAGGTAATATTTCCACGCTTTGAGCGTAGTAACTATTGCGTTTTAGAACGTTGAGCTCTCTCAGCACTCAGATGAAAATGTTTTTCTCTTGCTTGTCTTGATTCATTTGATGCAAAGAGCAAACCGAGGTCAAAAACTGTAAGTCACAATATAGCTTGTCCTGTATAATGTCGGCTTTAAAAGGTTAGCGTTAAATAATTTTCTAGTCTCGCCACTACAAATTGTTTCTATTTGTGTCATCAAACTGATATATCAAAGATTTTGCGATAACCTTTTAGGCATCCTCAAAACGTCCTGAAATCAATAGGTTGTGCAATCACATCGCCGATGTGACGTTCGCTTTACCTGTCACAACAAAGCAAATGAAAAGCACGTACGTTCAGTTCATACTTATTAAAGTGCGAATTTTTATGATCGCGTAGTTTTTTCAACAGACTGCTGCGTATAGCAACCAATTACATATAAGTCTGAGGTAGGAGAAAAACGTATGACGAAAAAAGCAGAATATACAGTGTGTTTGGCATACAATTTCTACATGTAAAACACATTTCTAAATTTTTTCCGGAAAATGAAACGTAATTTATCAATATTGCGTTTGGGCGATGTAATTTAAAAAATGCATTTTACAAACATTATGGAGAGTAAGTCAATATTATCTAGTACACAAAAAATTAGAGTAGATGAAAAGCAATTTACGAACATTAAGTAAAACTAATTAATTCCCTTCTATCCATCAAGTGAAAGAGCGAAAATAAAATTTGTTGGAAAAGAATACATGACACTTGCAGTACAATAAACATTAGGTTCTTGCTATTTAGTGTAATCTAACATGCTATTTTGAGAGTTTTGAAATTTAGGTATTCTTTTATTACGAAAGAAATGCCAATGAAATGTCAATGCTGTCAATCTTACAATGTTTTACTAATTATACGGTAAATGAATTTAGAATATATCCAAAATTATAATTGGATCTCAACAGACATTTCTGCCACTACATGAACTGACAACAAAAAGTAGAGGTTGCAGATGGAAATCATTTATTATGAGACCCATACTGTTGGCCACGGCAAATATCTTTAAAACAGAAAATCGAGATACAGTCTGCGCCAAGTTTTTATAAAAAATGAGATAAATAACATATTTCGTATCTTGTTCGTAATATTTTTAATTTTGAAGTTAGTGACATAACTGAATTTTTAAATTGAAGTATATATGTTTGAAAGTTATCTAAGAGAGGAATGCAGTTATATAAATATTGTCGATTCATGGAAATAAACTAGGAAAATGCATTACACATTTCCCAGAAGTTACGGATATCCTTACTTGAGCTAACAGAATTCGTATTTCTACCTGTCAGAGAGCGACCTCGCTTTCGCGGTTCATTAGTCCACACGGCTGAGCGTACGTCAAGTATTCACGACCTAGAGACACTAAGCAAGTGGCAATAATAATGAATTAAATGTATTTAACAATATAAAATTAATTATTTATCTTACAAGTCATTAATGTATTATGATACAAATTGATCTATATTATTGTACTACTTTGTGGTAATGGTCAACAAAAGAAATTCATCGCTCTGTTGTAAGTTTAATGGCATTCATAAAAGACAATGACTTTATACTTCATGCAATCTTTAGATCTATTTCATTAGAGAAAACTAAAAGGTAAATTATTACAGAGTTGGCACCTATGAACGTGATAATAGATATATATTAATAAATATTTTCGACGTGGTAACGTTGGGAGTACTGCCTCAGTCCCCTAGAATGTGTCTTATAACATTCTATAACATAAATATTTTTCAGATTTTTAAACAATGTGGACGATAGAGAATGAAAATTAAAACCAGTTTTATCAGTTCAAAAATTGAAATATGCGCCAAAATGTGTTTAGAAAAACGCTTTTACCAATATTTAAACATAGATTCAATCACAATATATCAACTCAAAATCTGAAATGTGATACATTTATGAACCAAACTCAATCGGACTATCCATGATGCAAAGAGATGGGTGGGCTCTCGTGCAATTAAGCCAATGGACTTCAAACACCAGTTTACGTCATCATATTAGCGTATATTTTATATGCCAAAATTATCACAGTTGCAAGTCATTCAAACAGACACAGATAAGCACTTTTTTTCTTTTTCACATATTGCGTCTTTTATTTCAATTACACCTTCATCCTATTATTTTTGATTAGTCACTATTGAAAATTGTCATTTTACACCACTTTCAAAATGTTTTCAATACTTCTTGCTCTCTATGTAACATTGCAGCCAATGTCTAGTCTCACATTTCAACCGAAGTGCGCTTTTCAACCGTGTTGTGCTCTCGCTTTTCAACCGCGTGTGTCTCGCTTTTCAACCGTGTTGTGGTCACGACGCAACCTGGCGCTGAGGAGAACGAGGAAAAATCAGTGCATCGGAGGAGCCCAACTATCTCTTTGCGCCATAGAAATATCAGTGAAACGATATAATTGTGAACGTGCGAACGGAAGTCGCAGTCTATATAGCTGCGATCATTTATTTGGCACACGCTCGTTACTTCGCGAAAATTGTTAAACCGTCAGAAATATAGAATTGACTGTTTATACATGAAGGTACGCGTGATCCCAGTTATTGAAGAAGACAGTGAAAATGATTAATTCCCTATGATTTTATAATTGTCAAATAGTAAATCTACAACTGAGTAAATTTATTAAATTATAAAGATAAATAGTTAGTATACTTAAAATCGAGTAATTTGATTTATTTTACACACAATACATTAATATCAAAAATAAAAGAGGTTTGATGATTTTATTTCGAAAATATACTTTCCACATAAAGACACACATTTGTCCGCAAAAGTTGTAAATCAAACTTTTGTATTTAAGATTTTAATAATTTAAATAAAAATGGTTTAAACATTAAAAAAACTTTCCTCTCATATTTTGGCACGTATTTCAAAATACGATTTTACAAAACGTATAAAACTGGTTTTAATTCTTTTCACTATTAGCAACATTGTTTAGAAATTTAAAAAAACATGTTACACAATGTTTCAAGACACATTTTAAGGAAATCAACTGAGCTAGTACTCCAACGTTATCACGTCGAAAATCATTTTCAAAAATTTGTTTGTTTTTCAGTTTGAATTTGACGTCAGAATTAGTTGACAAAACAACCTTAAAATTGTCTTCCTATTGTGTTGTGAGGGAGGACTCTATACCATCTTGTACTGAAAAAGTGATGACTGTATTCTGGCATAAGAATAATCATATAGAACAGTACATGTCCGAAGGTACAACAGAGACCAGAGCCAACCACTCGAACATTCTCAAGAACCATTTAAAGTCAGCATTACGCTCAAAGCGAAGGACTATGCTGAGTGTTTTTTTTCAACATGATAACGCCCGTCCCCATTCAGCTCGTTCAACTATAGTACATTGTGAAACGATGATGTAATGATGGGTATTAATACACGAGTATCATAAACTTCACACGAGTGTATTAATACCCACTACATCGAGTATTATACAGTACCTTTTCTACGACTTATGGTAACTTTTGTAAGGTACATTTTTACATTGAATCGTTTCGTGAAGTTGACATGCAGGATTCAGCCAAGGCCACCTAGCGAACAGCTACCCATCCTGCCCCAAGTGGCTTTGGTTTACCAGTCCGCCTGCGAGAGAGCACAGAAGTTGCGGCAATAATTCCGAGGTCACCAATTTTGTTTTTTTCTGGAACTGCCAACTCAACATCTGATTTACTAGGCATGTTAAACTAAAGAATTTTTAGGGGCAACTACACGGCAGGAATATATAATACAAAATGAATTGCGTTCTGATCTTAACGTCAGTCAAATGTTCGTATCACTACAACTGCGCTAGTCAAATAGGATCACAGTGAAATTACAATTCAATTTTTAAAATAGTATTCCACGTAAAATCTCTAATAATAAAACAAAATTAAAACTGACAAACGTAATATAATATTAAATGCAATATTTATGTACACAACCGAACGAAACATTTTCTAGAACGATTCTCAATGATTAATAAAATGTTAACACGGGGTTTATAAACTTCTCTGTGATTGGTCAAGAACCTGTATCATAATGAAATTTGCATCGTAATGAGTATCATTATGCAACGGGTTGCAGCCATCAAATCACAGAATTATATAATGGAAGAGAAAAATCTACTTCAAGTGCCTTTCACATTTACCGTATTTCCCAGATTCGGCACCACATCACACATTTTAGTCCAACAGATCACCACATTTTAGTCCATTAATGAGCACCTTGAGGGACAGAAGTTTGATGGAGACGTCCCATTTGCGGTGCACGAGTGTCTACGACTTAAAAAAGTTTTGTTACGCAGTATTGAAGCACTTCCTATGCGACGGCGTAATTGCATTGACTGTAGAAGGTACTATGGAAAAATAATGTAGAAGGAAACGCACTCTCTGCAGTAAATGCATGCATTGAAAAACTTAGAGCCGTTTTTAAGAAAATGGAGTTTAAGCGTTACTGTAAATGCAAAATTTGATTTTTATCGCAAAATCTCTTGCGTTTTCCAAAACTTCAAATTAAGTCCTTTACGCATATCCTCTCACAATGAAAATAATGTATACAAATCGCTTCATTTTATAGAGTGATAAATGCACTCTATAAGATAACATTAACGTCATATTCCTCCACTTTCTTATTTTTTCAAACTTTACAAAATGTAATTTTTGACTCGATCTCTCACGGCGTTAATATTCACAATAGCTGCAATTTACGTACACGTGCTTTAAATAATCTCATATAAAGTTTCTCAATAACTCAACAGTTTTCCGTGAAAAAGAGTTCAAAATTCCGCATTGTCTGAAACGCTCAAACACCATTTTCTCAGAAACGGCTCCAAATTATTTTCTTCAAACTTTTTCAACGGATAGTACTAATTGCACTGTTTAATATCACCTAAAGTTCATTTTGTTGTATTCTCTTGTTTCTTCAAAAATTACACAAATGTGATATTCTTGAAATATCTCTCACACCCTTAATATGCACGTTCCAGCAATTCGTTTTTGTAAACAAAATAGATTCCTGTGAAAAGAGCTTCAAATTTCGTGAAAAAAGTTGGACTTTTTTTTCAAAACGCCAGGCCGGCCGGCCGTCTGTCAGTCTGCGAACACCACTAGCTGTTAAACCATGCAAAGGATTCTTTTAAAATTTAAGAAACATCCGTTCCATCTGGTTAGACTCGAAGCATTGAGATTTGAAGAACATACTTTACAAATTGGGGGTACTTTACATGAAGCCTCTGGATTATTTTCAAATTTTTTTCCAACAAATGGCTCCAAATTTTTTTTCTTTTAATTTATTGAAAGAATAGAATGAAGTACACTTGTAATGATGGCATATTTGCGATTTTCAGGATTAATACTTAAGTTTTAGAAAACTTTCAAAAGTTGGAATATTTTTGGACGTTTTCCTACAACTGCATATTCTCCAGTGTTTTTTTTTTTTTCAAGAATTACAACACATTAGTTTTTTGACTTGTCTCTCACGTCGTTAGTATTTACATTAACGGCGGTTTGCTCACATTATTGTATTTATAAGTACATGTGCTTTAAATAATGCCATAAAAAATTTTCTCGTAAACTTCACAAAATGTTAAAATGAGTTCAAAATTCCACATTTTCAGAAATATCTAAACGCAATTTTCTCAAAATTAACTGAAGATTTTATCTTCAAACTTTTCTAATAAATAGTGCTTATTGCACAGTTTAAGATGACACAAAATAATTTTCCTGTATTCTTTTGTTGTTCAGCAATTACATAAATGTACTATTTTTAAATTTCTCAAACATTTAATGTGCACGTTTTCAGCAATTTGTGTTCATCATTACATTTGTGAGAATATGCGCTTCAAATAACATCCAATAACTTTTTTCGAAAACAATAGTTTTCAGTGAAAACAAGCTTCATATTTCGCATTTCCAGAAATGCTAAAACGCGACTTTCGAAAAACTGGCTCCCAATTTTTCAACGAAAATTTCCATATAGGGCGAGTTTATACTCTTCTATTATACTCTTAAAGTAATTTTTCGTTTCTATCATTACAGAAGAAAAAATTGAGCAAGTGTAAAAATGATATTTGGACGGCGATAAATGACAGCTGGCAAGATAATGGGGCACGATCGAATCACAGCAAAAAAATTTGGAAACTGACTAGTACGAGAACGTCTGGGCCATTCTGTAGCACCATTAGTTTCTTGTATCATGTGTGTCCTTTAAAGTGACGAGCTGCATATTAAAATCGTATTAGTACTGCTTACTGGTCCCTTACTGGTTACCAAATATTGTTTCCAAACCTATACAGTTATATACATTTATCGTTCATTTTCCCTTTCACAGTAATTTCTTCGTTAGTCGTCATTCGAAATAGCTCCTAATAATTTACCAGTTGGGACGACAACTAACTGCACCTATTGCCTATTGTACTTCCGACTTCATTGGAACGACTTTCTAAATGGAACCTGAGAAATTATTCCTAATCAAAAGACGACAGCCTCCTCTGTGGCGAATGCCACTTCCCCTTCCCCCGCACTACTGTGACCGCTCTACCTTTTCACTATTCTCTAAAAAGCCTACAGCGGGTCACTCAAGTAACCTAGTAGTATTACTTGACCTGTGACTTGCTAAGACAATATCACACCAAAAATTAGAAATGGTTTTATATGTGCTAACTGCCCTACAGGAGTGGGTTCGTCTTTTAACCTGCTTTTGGAATAAAAGAAACATAGGCCAGTTAATCTTTTAACTATGAACCGAGTTCTAGATATATATTCTGTTAAATATTTGAATACAATTTCATCTAGCGTTTACACATTGCATTGAAAAATTAATAACTTTCCACGGATAAATAAATTTCTTGAATAACTTTCCACGGATGAGCAGGCGTGTTGTAACAGGTCTGGCGTGGCGCTTCGTGACTTGGTATGATTTGAAGTGGTGTAGTATGCCATGGTATAACATGGCTTGGTATTTCGTAGCGCCCCTTGGCGTCGGCGTGGAGAGACATATTGTGTTATGGTTGAGCGCGGAGCAATGTGGTATGACTGCGAGACCTGGATGTCGGAGCAAAGCACAGCGTGACTCCTGACGTGACCAGGCTTGGCCTAGAATGAGATGAATTAGCACGGCAAGGCACGGCAAGGCACGGCAAGGCACGGCAAGGCACGGCAAGGCACGGCAAGGCACGGCAAGGCACGGCATGGAATGCGCATGGCATGTCATGGCAGTAGAGAGGCTTGGTGTGGTGTGGCGTTCGATTGCATGAGCAAACTGCGGTCAAATTTTAGTGGTGTGCAATGGGTGGGAATGTTGTGTGGCAATGCATAGCAGGGCGTGGCAATGCGTGACAATGCCAGGCGAAGCGTGTATGATATGGCGCAGTGAAGCGGGAGTAGCAAGGTGACGCGTGGCTTAGAGTGGCGTAATGGAATTGGTTGTGATGTTCAATTTGTTAAAGTTAACTATTCTAAAAGTAATATTGTAAAGTTCGAATAAAATGTCTTTGGAGTAGGCAACGATATGACTCGTTGCTGGAATTTTTAAACTCAATCAATATATTTTCTCATAGACTACTTATGGTCAAATTAATGTAATTGTGTAGAAAAAATATCGATTTTTAGAGAGAGAGAAAACGCTTTGTGACTCACTGATAACCAAAAATATGTTTTTCTTGCTCTCATGTGTAGAACATTATTTCTTTTAAACGTCTTGTGGTGAAAAATACTTAATACAAAAACGATTTATTTCTATACATTTGTCTGACGGTTGATCCGTCGGTTTGTAAACAACACCAGCACCTCGGTTCAAACGTTTCCTCCAAAATGAATATGCGATGGGCGTAGTTTTGCAGCAAACTAGGTTAGTTAGTTAATGCCTTATTTTACGTGGCGAGACTCGGGCCATCAGGCCCGCTCTTCCGTCTAACGACGCAAATTTTGCTACGCTCGTTTCACCACCTAGCGGAGAAAGGTATTATCTTGGGCGACGAAACAGGCGGATCTCAATTTTGCTCAGAGGTTTCATTTAGGCTTGAGGATCTTTTACATGCAGTAAATCTACTACATGGGACAGCCGACTTTACTTCCTCCGAAGGCAGGCGTACGAAGGATTTTTTCGCCCTTAAAAATCCACGGCTTCGATCGCGTTTGAACCCGCAAACTCGGCTACAACAGTCCGATACGCTAACCGTCACACCACCGAATCCGCCAACACCACCGAAGGTAGAACGGGAGCTCGGCGTCGTCGTGTGAAAAAGCCAGGTGCGGTGCCGTGAGGGCTTTTTTCGCGCCCGCGCGTCCGCCTCGCCACACGGCCGGGCGAGCGGTCGCGTCGCGGCCGCAAAGCCCTGGGTAACGAGCCCGCGGGGCCGCGGCGGAGACGCCCCGCGTGAATTATGGCGGATCGACGCGCGCTAACTGCCCCGGGCGCTCACAGTTGCACACCTGCCACCTTCTGCCCTCTCGGGCGCCTGTGCTTATCCCTGTGGACCCGGCGGGCTTAACGTCGTTGTTGGCTTCTTGTTCTTCGTGTTTCTGCGCTTTTTGATGGGACAAGTATAACAGGATTTGACGCTGTTTGAATAAAAATAAATGTTGGAGTTTTCAGCGAGATGTAACATGTTGGATACTTTTTTACTCTTGCTTATTCTCAAACAAAGAAATCGAATTTATAACTCGTACGAGAGGAGCGGGAGAGAATAATAACTTAGCGATCAAAAATATTTAAGATAAATTGAGTGACCTTTCACAATCTTTAGAATATGAAATGAGAAAACTGGAAAGAATTGGCTAGAGTAGTAATTGAACGAATGGGTGAATTAGAATGAGGGAAAATTGATCTCCTTTATTGGAATTTATGAAAAAGAATACTAGTCCAAGAACATCAATATTTGGATATGAGTGTTAATTCCAATGCCTAGAAGATTTAAAGAATTGTGGACATTCGAACTCAATAGCATTAACATGCATTATTATATTTAAATGAGTACAGGTATATCAGTATTATGAGTTAAACAACTACTTAAATAGTCTGGAACAAAGGAAATGCTATTAGAAATTTCATTAATTTTACATTTTGAAAAATCAAGAATACCTGCTCCGGGTAGATTAGGACTCCTGTCCATAAGCCATTTTTGGCATTAGCTTTTTCCACTCTCAGGACTCTGTAGATTAACAAGTCATAGAAGTTCTTATAACATGATTTCTGGAAGTGGGAGAAGATGGCGTGGCAAGCGCAATGCTTCATGTGCAGAATTTTTCCAATATTTACTGTTAATAAAGCCCTGAATAGGATACATCCAGATAAAAACCCCCACATTGTTGGTGTTTGAACTCGGGTCCCTCAGGTTAGTAGACGTGTGTCCTAACCAGTACGCTGTCATGACCCCCTGTAAGAAATCAATTAATTTATGAAAAAAATGTTTACAAAAAACAAGATTTACTGCCTTTAAAGGCAGAGAAAAATTAGCACACTTTATTAAAGGAGAGATAAATATAAAATAATTAAAATACATATTTTTACGATATATAAGTATACGGTTAGTTACATTTCGCTGAAAAGCAGGCTTTAAATCTCTCGTTCCATTATCGCAGAAAGCTTACGAGAGAAAAGGACAGTACAACGAAGGCAACACGACGCCACGCCGTACTTTTGGGACCGCAAAATAAAGCATATTAAAAACTGCGCAACGCTTCCTGCTATTCATGCGCGTCGTGTCCCCCACCTTCTCGGTCGCTGTGAATCTAATCTCCCGGAAACTTCGTCTCCCCGGCGGACGCCGAACGGAACAGGGCTGGGTGGAGCGGGGAGGCGCGAGTAGAAGGAGAGTTGGTGGTGGCGGGGATGGGCGATGCCGCGTGGGATGAGAGTGAGCGGGCAAGATCACAGCGGATCGGGAAGAAGTGGAACGAGGAGGGAAGTGGGTACGGAAAGAAGTGGGAGGAAGGGTGGTAGCGGGTCTGTCGAAGAGATGGGACGATGAAGCGAGTCTAGTGGCGGAGTAGGGTGGAGTGGGAGGAAAAGGGGGGGAGACGGGTTAGGACGGGGAAAGAGTTCTAGAAAACGTTAAACATAGCAAGGATGAGCTAGATGAGGAGGAGCGGGGTAAAGGCGGGGCAAGGCGGTGAGGAACGGACTGGACGAGAAGGATAAAAAAGAGGTAGTCCTTGAAGTGCAGGGCGGGAAAGAATAGAGCAGGGAAGAATAAGGCGTGATAGAACAGAACACTGAGTGGGGAAGGGACGGGAGAGAGCAAGATGGGGATTTGCGAGACAGGTCAGAGAGTAATATGGCGGAGAGCAGCTCGCCAGGTGCAAATGGGTGGAGCAGCAGTGGAGTAGGTGAACCCGGAAAACGCGAGACGAAGTGAAACAGTACTTAGAGAGTGGGTGGAAATGGGAGGGCGGGGCGGGCGGGGCGGGCGGGCGGAGCGGCGGAACAAAAGCGAAGAACGCAAACACGCTAAGTTCATTGCGGCGGCGAGGCGCGTCCCGCTCCCCTGACGCCGCGCCACGCCACGCCGCTTCCTAAAGGCTGCAACGCATATTTTCCGCCGGCAGAAGGGGCACGTCGCCACGTCGCCTCGCCTCGTCGGCCCGTAATTCAAGGTTCGCGCCGCCACGGTCCTTCCCGCGCCGGGCCGAGGCTAGTCCCCCGACACGGGTTTATTGTGCTGCAACCTTTGGGAGTCGCAACCTTTTTTTTTTGGTTTTCCACGCTTGTCCTCTATCCCCTCTTTCTCCACACTCTGCTCTTCTCCGTCTTCTCTCCTTTCTTCCTTTCTTTCCTTTTATGCCAGTCTTTTATGCCTTTCTTTCCTTTTATGCCAGTCTTTTATGCCTTTCTTTCTTTTATGCTTTCTATCTTTTATGCCTGTTTTTCTTCTGCCTATCTATCTTTCTTCTGCTTTTCTATCTTTCTTCCGCCTTTCTATCTTCTTCTGCCTTTATCTTTCTTCTTTTCTTTCTTTCTTTCTTTCTTTCTGTCTTCCCTCTGGAGGTTTCCACCTCCAAGTAACTCCTCAGAGGGAACTTTTCCAAGCGCAAGTTCTAAGCTCCCAACATATCCGGTACTGAGTACTTGAAAGGTGTGTGTGTGTGTGGTGTGTGTGTGTGTGCCTACATGAGGAAAGAAGGACAAGGATGAAAAATCGAGTGGGCCGTTGCCTGTTTGTTCATTTTCTGATATTCACCTGGTATTAATAAGAGAAATCACGAGAACTACCAATCAAACCAGGCGGCCGCTGGCAATTCTCCAGACCATACCTGAATTCCAACGGCTGTTGACCTGCTCTATCTCAACGGGCCCCTCTTCCTCCGCACGATCACTATTCTCACTCTAGTAACTCCTCTCTTCACTTCCAGTTTAATAATACGCCTTTTCGCCTTCTACTTTTTCTCATCTCTTCTCGATATTCGTTCCCGTGCTCATCAGATCTCTCATGCTATTCCTTCACCTACACGTTTGTCAAAGCAATGCAATATTTCTCTCTAGATTCGCTGTGTTTACTTGAATGTTCATTAAATTTTTTCCAGGCTTCATGTTATTTTGCATTTCTGAGTTGGTTAATATTACATACGTTTTGTAAGTTCTTAAAACTAATCTCTTACTCAGCTAGTTCTCAGAATTTAGGCCTTTGCATACTCATAAGTATTCATTTTATACCCACTGTAATATATTTAGAAGATATTTTCTCTTGAACCAAAATAAAATATTGAACGTCTAGATTAGTTTAATTCAATTTCTTATATTCACTTTTTTTACAAAGGTTGATTTAATGCTGACTCAACCATTTGTAATGATTGAGTCAGAATGAAAACTCTATGAATTTCTAATGAATAATGCATGAAAACTCAAGGTTAGTAAAATTATTTAACATCTAGACCAGTTATCGTGCCTTTTTCATCTGAAACTGTACTATGGTTATTGAAAATACAATGGAATAATATTAATTTGTTTTCCTTCACATTGAACGAATATTTTTCCTGCTAAAAGAAATTATCAATGAAAGGTAAATCACAAATTTTCTATAATTAAACATTTTCTTGCTTCATCTATTGATGTCTTATATGACCGTACGAATTTTCGTAAACAACATTTTATCAATATTAGCGAATATCACTATTTTCTCCTCCTTTATCACCTTTCAAATCACGCTTGAGAAAGAGCTTCTATGGACTTATTATTGGTCATAATTTTTTCTGTTATGGGAACAATATTCTCACATCTGTGAGGACACGAAACGACAGGGCAAAGGTTGATAAAGATCATTTCACAATATTCGCTATTGAGATGGTTTTTACTATACCATTACTACAAGAATATATAACAATAATATTATATTTACTTAATAGAGGAAAATAAAAATACCATTTAACATTTTAGGGTCGATGATTCTGTGTACATACCACAAATTCGAATAAGGTCTTTTTCTGAAAATATTGAATGAAAATGCTATCAAATTCAAAGTAGAAGAGAAGATTTATTCATAATAACAAAATTTCTCAGAATATTGTTTTTAAACTGAAAATAACAAAACAATTAGTTAATTCACAGTTTTCAAAACAATCACCGTGTTCGTCTTTTCGCCTCAAATAACAATGATCCTTCCGTTAGGTCCATTTTCATATATACAATTCATTATATAAAATCTCTCAAATATTTTAGTCCATTTAATTTTTCGTAATTCTGTCTTCAAACAAATGCATCGCCCATATACGTGATGACATCGCATTTCTTCCATCAAGTCTCAAAATTCAACTCAAAACATCAAAATTCATCTCCACTGAATTGCGTCACTCTGATTGAAGTGCTCCATTAAACTTTTCATTCTCACTTTAAAACGTATATTTTCTTTCTGATTGTGGATTTTAGTTCTTCTCAAGTCGACGGTCTCCATGACATCAAAACATTGATTTTATTCCTGTAGGACATGTTGATGTCAAATATAAAAAAATTTAACACCCAATTTGACTCGTTACACTATGTCAGTTATTATATTAAAGAACGTATACTTGATATTTAACTAAAAGTTTTGTAATATTAATTTATATTACTAATTTTCCATGAGTCTTTATACTGAAAGAAAAATATCCTGGCTTCACGTGTTGCGTAAAGGAATAGTAACTTTTGACATTCTTGGTAGTAAAGTACTACTATATTTTCTCTATTGGTATATACTCTAATACGTTATTCCTGTATTAGTGAAGAGTGTTTTTGTAAAATATATAATACTTTGGAGTGTTATAGAGAATCCTATTTGTTGTTCTTGAGTAGGGTGCGTGCTACTCTTTAAAGTTACTTTTGTGACTTTGTTTAGCAGCATTTTTGTTTCTGCAGACCGCACGTATTAGCATTAATATTAAAGTTTAAATTGAATACCATATTTTTAAATAATTTTAAAAAATACGAATAAAATTTTCTCAATCTTTAACGACATTCTTTTTACTGAAATCAGGAAAAGAAAGGAGCCCCCTAAAATGTTCCTCTCAAGGTGTTTATAAATATTAAAGATTTGTTACAAGTAAAGAAAAAAAGTGATTTTACGAGCGCCAAATTTCGCGAAAAATATTTGAATGGTTCCAAACATACCTTATTTAATTACATTTTTAAAAACAAGTATTGTATTGCAGCCTCCGGGTCAATGACCCCCATCTCGATCAGGCTTTTCGTCCAGTTTCCCTGATCCATTGAGCAAATGCTGAGATGACCCCTTGTTTCGCTTCTGGACATAAATGTAACTTCATTTTCTGTGCACGTGTTCTAGAATTCAGTGGGAAATACAATTATTCAAATTATCGTTTCCATGTTGTCGCGGCAGGAAGTATTATTCCGAAGGACAACATGGATAAGAGCCTATTTATCCTTGAAAATAGATTTTATGACATGGGAGCTTTTTTTCCAAAATTTAAGTAGTATATGACTTAGTGTAGGGATCACAGAATTTTGAAAATGTGCACACAATTCGCTTTTCCCCATAGCACGTCATACGCAGTTTTTAACTGCTTTTTGACGTAAAATAAATAAATAAATAAACATTTAATCTCTCTTATCGCACCTATTATATTTCAACTTGCCTCCCGTTTGTCGCACCTTTTCTATTGGAAGCGGTTGTCTCCTCTGGCGGTGAGAACGCTGTACTCTCCGCCACTCGAGGATGTCGAGCGTAAAGCACGCGGTAAAACATGTGAGACATATTTCCTTCTCGCGGCGGCAAGGTGGAAGAACAACACGGAAACTTTCAGACCCCGACCTTCGCCACGACTCTCGTGGAATAACGTGCCCCGAACTTTGTTGATTTAAGCTTCGAGATCCGATGGTTAGTGAATTTTGGGCACACTAGGGGGCCCGCATACATATCTGTCTACTGTACTGTGATTACGACTTAACATAAAGATAGGAACGAAACTTCTACCCTTAACGGTCGGAGATTAAGGATTTTTTTTTTTTTGTATTCCAGCATTATACGAGACTTTTTCGTTACAAGAACGCATTCATAAAATGACATCTTATGGCACAGATTATGACTATTTTCCACTTGCAGAAGTAATTGCGTCATCATTCGTTCAGTCAATTGCAGCGAGAGAATCATGGAGACGCAGCGAACAGCCGACCAAACGTTTCTAGTCCATATGTGGAATATCTCTCCGAAAATTTTTTTTAATTTTAAAAAACCTTATAATACTTAATAATGTTGCCTTATTGCATTGTACACATTTGAAAACTCGTTCTTAAAGTTTAATCGTTTTCAAAACATGTATTTACGCAATAAAAGCTAACACCTTAAACACGTTGACTAAAATAATATTAACATTCTCTCGCTCGTCTGAAACAATACGAGCCAATGAGATGTGCTTAAGATGATGTACGTTTGTTTCCAATGGTGACATTTTTGACGTGAGTGACAAAGTAAAATTATTTGTTGTAAGTTACTCAACAGTAATCAGTGCTTTGAGGAACCTAAAGCCCTGAAGCAAGGGAGAGGCCGACCTTCTGAGGCGCTATTTCATTTCAGGTGCTGAGGAGATTAAAGACTGGAAGGAGAATACGTGACGTCCGCGCCAAGAAATAAATAAGTTTAGAAAGAATTCGATATATTAACATCTACTCGCCTTCTAAAGACAGATTTTTCTCTTCAGGGTTTTTTTTCTTAGCCATACTATACGGTCCATTTTTCATGGTACCTCTTTCATGTGATCCAGAAACCATCAGGGTTGAATAGTAGAATCCAAAAGGTTAGAATGCTTTGGGATGCAGGTTTTACAATGGCTTAAAAGCTTTTGGTCTGGCCAAATAGTACCAGATTATGAAATTTATGCGTAATAATTATCTATTGAGTAAAATAATATTAGTTTTAACTTGCAGACTACACTACTAAGTTTTTTTTATTTCTACATTTACAAAGTAGCTGAACGAAGGAAATGGCAATTAGTTCTGAGAAGCGGTTGTGAAAATATTCTGACGTAGGGGTTTAATTGCTTCAATTTGTCTCCACCTCCTTCATAGCTGACACAACTTCACGAACTACGACTCACGACAGAACGGCCAGAAATTCAATGTTTCATAATGATGAGAGTTTCTCTCGGAAGTTCTGAAACTGCGACTGCAATTTCCACGCAAACACCACGAACCTAAGCCGTGTCAGCTACAAAGTCAAGTGAACATGATTATTGATCTACATAATTCTAAAAACTAAATGATAACTATATTATAGTTTTTATTGAAGCAATCATTGAGTAAAAATGCGACAATTCTAATGAAACAAAATTTGATTCTAAAAGGTAAGATAAAGTATCCTCTTTTTAGTGGAAGTGGATTCGCGAGTAAAATTACTGCAGAACAATTCATTTCACTTCCAAATTTCCACACATAATCCGTAGGATTGAGAAGAAGTTCATATCATGGTTCAATTTTACCTAACGCGAAAGATAAAGAACTAGAATTGTAATTTTTTTGCATAATATGTGATTTAACTTCTGTAAAGTCTGTTAACATCACGCACTGATCAAGAGTCGCATTTTTGGGTTCAGACATATATCAGTATATGCTTTAATTTTAGTCTCAATTATAAATTTCTTACAATACATGTAAGTGATTAAATAATGAAATCTTTTAATATTTAAGTAAAATCGAATCCCCAACTATATATTCATTCCACGTGAATTTGATGCTCGTATGTTGAGATTAAGTTGTTGTTTACTATTAGCCTCTAAAACAATGGTTGGGCCCTCCTGCATTACGCAAGGCCAATATGACTAAATGAAATCAACAAAGATATGTGGAGTTAAACCGTACCTGAACTATAAACTTGCCATTGAAAAAAATCAACTAAATTCAAACGATGACTCGGGTCAGATGGACATGAAAAAAATTGATTCACATATTCCAAAAAAAAAACACGATGTATTTGTAATTATAACGTAAAGTAATCATGAACACGACTTATTAAAATTTTTATGCCGTTTATCCAAGTAAAAATATCCACTTTAGTTTCATAAACACCAGGGCCAGATTTACGATTTGCTTCATTTTATTCAATTCTTTTTCGGGAAAAAGATGTATCGACGTATGAACACGCCAGAGCGGTATCTTAACAACGGTACCTTAACGTGAGAAAGTTCCATTTCTGGAGTTGTGAATAAAAGAATATGTGAGCAAGCAAAGGCTTTTATACTTGTTCGATTTCAATCACGTTATGGCGCCATGTCACTCTCTTCTAAAGATTAAAAGTGAAGCTACAGACACTCAGTTTTCCCTTACTTGAAATCGTTTTTTCTGTCAATCGATATTGAGGCAATGATAAGCGCCGAAGATAGCCTGACCAAATGTTTAGGTTCTCTACAGAATCACGCGTAGTTCTATTTTCGCCTTTGCATGGATCAGCAAAACCGAATGTGAGGTACATTCTACTGGACTTTTAATGAAGAGAAATTTGCTATTTTCTTGAAGGCATTGACCAAATTTCAAATGGGCCGAATATTTTGCAATACCCTGCAAATTAGGGTTATAGTCCCTACACGACGAATGACATCGATTCATGGCATCCTTTTCCTCATCCTTTTCACTCAGACCAGTTTCCACCCCATTTCATATAAATAATAACACAATCTCATGGATCACACAAACCCAAAATGTCAAACATCTTGGACTGAATTTCGAACCCAGATTAAATTAAACCCCTTAACCCCAAATACAACTCACTAAGATAAAGGTAATCCAACTAAATCCATTTCTCAACAACAAAAGCAAACTTTCATTAAACAATACAATGTCCGTATATAAAACAAGTAGACGCTTATCCTCTAGCTTGTCCAATATGAATCAATGCCACGCAAACAAATATAAATAGAATTCCAGTTATGGAAGCATTCCTCCAAATAGCAATAAATTTCCCTGCGCTCATTATAACAGACAATTCCATAAATAATTAAACCTACCACTCATCTCCTACCACATAGCTTACCTCTCTAATAACGTCTATTTAAATATAAACTCAATTGCCTAAGTCGTCCACTATAATCAAGCATCAATCAACTATTTCTCAATCCGCATTGAAAACAAATTCCCGTTAGAAGCATTCCTAAATATTTTTTACACAATAGCTAAAATAAATGTAGTAAGTGTTCTATGAGTCTCCTATATCAATCTGCAGTTAGAATAGTTAAATGTTAAGTTAGAATAAGTGTAGTTAAATGGCAACAAAATACATATGAAGAAGTTATTAAATGAAACTATGTAAATTACAATAAATAAATATTTTAAAAAATAGTCACGTAGAAGGAGAGAATATCATATCCCAGCAGATGGCGGTGTTCCTTCTCGGGTAGAACCTAAGATCCTGCGCCAACCTAAATGTCCGCTTGGGGGTTCCACTTCACATATCTTTGGTGAGGATCAGTGTATAACATTTATTGAACGATGGATTGAAGATATGTGGGCGGAGTGGGGTATTAGTTACAAAGTCGCCCACTAGAGTATTTACAGTAATGCAACCTCTAGAAAATCAAAGTCAAACCTACGTGGTGGCCAGGTCATCGCTCCGTAGACAACAGCAGGACATAGATAAGAGTTTTAGATACCTCCCTTGAAGGACCTGGACCTGCCTCAGCCATTTCTTTACATAACGGTATTAAAGCTGAACAGAACTTGTGCACTATGAAAGAAACTAGTTTTGACTAGCTTCTGTTTCGCGCCAACGAAGTTTTAATGTCTGGAATGTTGTCATCAGTGCTCGCTGCGAGCTTTTGTCTTAAACTGTTTATTGCTCAAGGGAGAGGGAAGCAAGGTCATCGTTCAAGAAAAGTTGCGCGAGTAGTATTTAGTAAAAAGGATTAGTAAGAGCTAATAGCTAGAGAGTGGGCTGGAGTCGCCGGTGAGTGAGTGGACGCTGATAGGCACATTAAGCTAGCGGGGCTTGGCACAAGAACATGCTTCATGGGTTGGTTGGTTGTTGATTCCGGGCGCGTCAACTGCTAAGGGCACTAATCCCCTAAGTGTAGTGGATGTGTTTTCCTCGGGATGTGGTAGTAATCTTCCACCGCTGAATGGCGAGATCCGACGCCGACCTACACGTCACCTTACGGGGTTTTCCCCAACCTGGTATCTCCCCCCAGCGGGTCAGCGCTTCAGCCGGAACGAGCTCTAAGCTCCCGACTGGTCTCCTGACATTTGTGGTAGGATAGTGCATGTGAGTATCTGTGTAAGTAACGGGTGAGGAAAGGACAAGGAAGAAGAAGAAAAGATTCGCGGGCTGTCCGTGGCCCGTTTGTTACGGTACTGTTCCAGCATTCGCCTGGTGTTGATGGGAGAAACCGCGGAAAACAACCTATCAGAACAGCCGGTTGGGTAGGTAGAATTCTCCTCCTAACAGCGACTGAATTCGACCTAGCTGAGAAGCTAGTGTGGAATGACTTCACGGGTAAGATCGGGCAAGGAGGTGGGGTGCTGTGGGGATAGGAGAAGGCGTGGGCGCCACGTGAGAGGGCGCATGTGCGGCGTGGGCGAGCGCCAACTGGGGCATTGGCCGCGCCGAGCGGGCAGGCGTCCGCCCAACTGGGACAATCGATCGGAAGAGATCCGCCACCCCGCCCCGCCCCGCCCTGCCCCGCGCCAACCCCATCCCCGTACTTCCCCAACCACGTCGCGCCCCGCCACGCCCCTCCCTGCCCCGCCCTGCCCCTCCCTGCCCCTCCCTGCCCCTCCCTGCCCCTCCCTGCCCCTCCCTGCCCCTCCCTGCCCCGCCCTGCCCCTGCCCCTGCCCCGCCCTGCCCCGCCCTGCCCGCCCTGCCCGCCCTGCCCTGCCCCTGCCCCGCCCGGCCCCGCCCTGCCCCGCCCTGCCCGCCCGCCCCTGCTCCACCCCTGACCCACCCTGCTCCACGCGCCCACCCCGACCCACCCTGACCCACCCCTGACCCCCCTGACCCCCTGACCCACCTGACCCCCTGACCCACCCCTGACCGACCCCTGACCACCCCTGACCCACCCTGACCACCCTGACCCCTCGACCCACCCTGACCCCCCTGACCCACCCTGACCACCCTGACCCCTGACCCCCTGACCCACCCGAGCCCACCCTGACCCACCCTGACCCACCCGACCCACCCTGACCCACCCCGACCCACCCTGACCCACCCGACCCACCCCGACCCACGCTCCTGACCACCACCAAGACGCTAAACAACTCCCGTTGACACGCTGCGCACGGTTCGACCACCAGGCAAGCAGCCGAAGAAGATAGCAAGGTGGTTGTTAAGTAGCAGGACGTTTCGCTGCCCAGGAAGACGTTTATCTACGATGTTCCTGGAATTAATGGATTGAGTGCAAATGAGTAAATATATGTGAAAATTATAACCTTAAAATATCTACTAACAAAACTAAAGTAATGGCTTTTCATGCAAAATTTCCTATCAGATCAAACATAGAATTTAATGGAAAGACTGTAGAGCGAGTGTCCAGTTTCAATTACTTGCGATGTGAAATATTTTTATATATGATTATGATGTCACAAACACATTAAATAGGTTTAAACCTACGGGTGAACACGTTTAAACGCGTATTTGTGGGACAATTCATAGAACCTTGAAACATAAAACAAGAAAAGAAACCATACTTAACTTCTACAAGACGATGGCAGTACTAGTATTGTTATATGAAAGCGAGACCTGCACCCCCTAAAGAACTTAAGCTAAGTGTCGATAAATGAAACTGCGGCAACGCTCGACCTTCATGTAATTCCATGCCTAGTGAAAAAGAAGACACTTTTTTTAAGTTCATTCCATCACATCAGAAATAGTGGGTGTGTATAAATAGATTAAATCGATATTAGTATGGGGAGTGATGTAATTCATGGTATTTGGTTTGAATAATTAAACCATTGGTTTGCCGCAGTGGTCAAGCAAATGGTTCAATTGTTTCTACTCACGCCGACCAAATTCCGTGAACTACATTCCTCATTACATCATGGTGGTGAATTCTACAATGGTTGATGTGTATATCAAATATCCTGTATATCCTGTTGTGAATATCAAAACAGGAGTTCATCAAAATAAATCACTGGTGTTATCGGTGAAAACGCGAAAATTGAAATTGAGTAGAAAATTCAAATGAAATATTCGAGAAAGATGAACGTAAGGTAAATTTTAAAAAAAAATAAAGTGAGTCTGAGAAATGAAATAAATAAGAAAAATCATCAGAAGTAGAATAAATCTATTGGAGACTTTGTGTGATTAAATAATAGAACGAGCGTGGGCGAGAGGGAGAAAAATGAAGACGGGTAAAGGAGAAGAAAAGAGAATCGCGGGAAGTGCAAAACAAATGGTTTAGCGTAGCAGCATATTTTAAAGAAAAGGGCCCTTTTTAAATTTATTTCTTCTCGTTCGACATAATTTTTTAACGAGAAGGTTAAATTATGCATTACATAGTTTTTCGACTTTTTGAGAATGGCATCCATAAGCCTTCGACGCAACGGAAGGGAATGGCCTCGCCGCATATCACCCGGAATTTCTCGTTCAGATTACGGAAACCAGCAGTCGGCGTGCGTCTTTAAAACTCTTAATTTCTCGAAAACTTTGTTCTGTAACATATAGCGATATGCATATTTATGAACTCGTCTTTTCACGCTTGTTATGATGAGATTAAAAAATCTATAGGGTCCCATTTAAAAAATTGAGGTTGGGTCAATATCGCTGCAATAAAAAATGCAATAGAATAATATTATGCATGACCATATGTGCCCCTTGCATATAGTAGTTTTAGTGAAAACCGCATCTCAGTATCTGCAACGGTTCGGGAGAAAATTGAAGGGAACATCTTAGGTGGGCCACACGGTATAATAGATTAAATGCAACAGAAACGGTGATGTTGAACTTTACACGTATTCCTAGCTTCAAATATTCTTAATTCAGGTGCTGGAAATAGGGTTCATTCTGATTATGTTGCTTTATTCATTGAAATGTGTAACCATTTTGCATTCTCTGAACTAAATACTACACTCTAGAACAAACTGGTACTCAATTTTAGAAATGAAACCCACAATCGCGTATTTAAGTTACGACCTGGCTCTACCTAGAACAGTAGTAAACAGTTGTAGTGTATTAACTGTCGCGATGCTCAAACAGCAATTGTGATCTTAAATATCAGAAGGCACAAATTACACGGTAAATCGATTCTGCACTGCTGTTACATGAACCAGTACCATCATGGCTTTCACTCTCCAGGCTGTGTGAGCTTGTCCTTGGCACCATTCCACACCATCACCGCCGCCGCAATACTCACATTCCCTATTATCCTAACGCAAGTCACGGTCGTTGTAGGCGATGTAAATAGGTATTAACGGTTAACACCACCAAATGCACCACACAAGCGTTATCAATGACATTTTCACATGTCATTATCAAATAGATTTTGCGAATAAAATTACTATTAAGTTAGGGACAGCATTCCAGAATGTCGGCAAACTGACGTTTACGTACGAGAAAATCTTGAAATATTATTACTTCACCGATGGTGACGGAGAAGAATACAGGAAATGTTCGGAGGGGGGAGGCAATTTCAGGTCGAACTATCATCATCAATAGTTCTTAAATTAAAAATGAAAAAAAAAGGTCAACTTGACGCTTTTAAAATCTAACATAATAATTCACGATTATTAACCTCTTCTTTATAAGCGTTCGGAAGACAAGCAATTAATATGAGGTAATTGTTTTCAATAAAATGAGTAAAATTACAGAAAGGTTATGGATTTGGGGTGGAATTATGACTTCCGCCCATTACTACGTGGATACTTTTACGCGTTTCATTATACATAGAATCTGGGGATAATATATTTACAATACTAATTTACTCCAATAGTTCAGTTTAGTGGCTCAGATATCGTTAAGGGAATACATTATGCTTGACACATGTCTCCTTTCATCCCAGGCGAGAATACTAAATAAAAACAGGGCCCAGGACTGGAAAGATTGCTAGCTGACAAAAGTCGGGTTAATCCGACTCTACAATGTCAAATACATACTTCAATACCTTAAGACACTTAACGATCTCCGTGACATTGAACAACAACGATTCACATGCTGTCAACTATCAACGTTCACATGCTGTGTGGGCAAAAATATGTTTGTACTTGCTCTAGTATTACAGTGCAGAAAAATTTACTCTAAGACGTACGAAGAATACAAAAAGTACGCACTTTGGCTGAAATGTGTTTTCAGGATCGACTCATCTTCTATCTTCCCGTTGATAAATATCACGTTCAAAAACCATCACATATCGATCTTGATAACCCTCTATTTCAATGTCTTGGTCACAATTGTCGCTGACCCTTGTTTCCGAGTTTCACTTCTTTCACAATCGTGAATGACGCCTCCTACATCTTGGCTTTGTCTTTTCTTCCTCTTCTTCCTCTTCTTCTTCTCTTCTTCTTCTTCTTCTTCTTCGTCGTCGTCATTGCTTCTGCAGCGCTGTTGTGGTAGTTGCTGCCGCCGCCGCTGCGAGCGATGTCGTCGCCAGCGATGCCGAGCAAGTACCGATGGCGACGACATCGCTTGCAGCAGTGGCGACAAGATGCGCAGATGAAGAGTTGCTACTGCCGCCGATAGAACGCAGCCTCCTCAGTAAGACCCATCTCCAAGTCGGAACGCACAATTGCCATTCACCTTTCGGTTGAAACATTTAGAAAAAACATGTATTTTAAATTAACTGTGTAGACTCATGTGATTGTAAGAGTACGCCTTAAATCCAAATATATCTTGCCAAACTATTTCCAATTAACTAATCAACATACGAACATTCCAAATAGGATTGATGAAGCACTCGAGTCTACGTATTTGTCATAAAAACGCTAAAAAGCAAGTCTAACGAACTACTGCATGCAAGAAAATAATACCCACAGCAACTACTTTGCCGAAGAAATAGTAAAAGTGATTGTAAACACAGAGTGTTCATTTTATCTGTATTTTTCATGCGTTTTATTACAGTTAAGCTGTCAGACAACTTGTGATTTAATTTCAGATTATACATTTAGAAAACTATTGAGGTACTTAATAATCATAATAATAATAATAATAATAATACTAATAACAATAATAATAACAATATTAAGGCTATATTGTAATAATAAACCAAACGAATGCTTGAAGACGTGTTTTTTTAATAATTAAAAGTTCAACGATCAAATGTTTGTCTATATGTGCACGCTATTTCTTGTCTTTTGTTCATATCTTGTTTCTCAGTCTTCATTCAGGAACTTGGACAATGAACTTGCTTTGCAAAGAAAACGCCGCCGTTCAGAAGACAGGATTTCTAAGTGGTTTACAACGAGACGTCAAACCCGCAACAAAGAACGGTGGCAACAACGCGCAACGAAAGCCCAAAAGATCGCAATGTCAAGGACTCGGAAGCGTTTCCGTTAAAAACGAGGGAATCGAAAAGTAAAAGGATAGGTGCAAACGGGGAAATGTAACAGAGGACAGTGAATGAAACGACAAATGGATCAGAGGCGACAAAACAGCGGCAAGAGGAGGCAAACCATGAGAAGCGGATGTTTTTTGATACACGACTAAACTGATTAGTTTAAGTTGCCTTAGCGAAAAAAGTCGCAGTTTAATACGGCTCTTTGAAATCGCTTTTCCAAGTTGACATGCATTTCCACATTGAAATGCATTTCCAAGTTTACAGTGACAGGATCTGGTCTTCGGCCTCCGCGATTACCATAGAACGTCCTCGGATTCAGTCGAGACCAAATTTTCAACACATTTTGCATAAAATACAGACACAGATTACCTACATTCACTTTCCTCCCATAACTATTAAAATAGTTCTACTTAATTACATACGTGCTTACTTATGTGTATCATTTAGTATATACTGTAAATTCACTATTTGTCAAATAAATACTCGCTGGTGGAAATGACGGAAGGGACGTCCAATGAGATGGCCGTGACAAGGAAGACGTCGAGAGCAATAGAGGGAGGCGTGAGAAGAACAGCTGTGGATACAGTAGTGGGGACTGGATGAAGGGGTTTGGATGAAAGTAGCGGTAGGCGAGGTGGTTGTCAAGAAGTGAACATGGCGGTAGACAAAGCAGTGGACGTGGCGGTGGATGGTCATGACGATGAAGACGGGGATGGAGACGCGGAAGGAGGCAGCCAAAGAGGGAGATAGAGACTTGGACGGTATCGGAGATGACGCTGGAGATTCAGACGGGGATGGCATGGCGGTGGGTGTTCACGGTGGAGGGAGACGGCGATGGAAACGTCTTTGGAGACGATGAAAGAAGCGCCGCAGAGATGGAGTTCGTTGGAAGGCAGGTACGAGGCAGTTCCGAGGTGGGTGTGGCGATGGGGCGGGGGGAGGCGGTGCAGGGCGGGCAAGGCGAGGGCGGGGCGGGGGCGGAGCGGGGACGGAGCGAGGCGAGTGGGGCGGGGCGGGAGGTGGTGGGGGCGTGGAAGAGGCGGGAGAGGGCGGGACGGGGCGGGCAGGGGACGGAGCGAGGGCGAGGGGGCGGGGCGGGAGGGCGTGAGTCGCGCGCGATCAATAGTCGCGGTGACGGCTATTTCCGATGTATGGGCGGAGGCACGGGCGGGGCGGTCGATGGCCAGGGCTGAAGGCGCCCTCCGTGCCAGCCGCCCCACCCCCTCCTCCGGGCCCGCGCCACGGCAGCCGCCACCCACTGGCGCCCAGCACTTCTTTCTGGAACGCTCCCGAGAACGACCCCAATCACTCATTTCGCAGTAGCCAAGCAAAAGGAGTCAATGATGCAAACAAATTCGCAGGTAGTCGATCATCGAAGGATCAGAGGAGGAATTATTGTTCAAAAAAGAATTATAAATCGTTAATGTAAAGTAAGGAAATCAAGTTTTCTAGAAATGTTATACTAAATTTATAAGTTATAAATACAATATTTACATAATATAAACCACGTTAAACATTTAAATTATTTTTTATTGATTAATTACTAAATTTTATAGCTTTAATTTAATTATTATTTTATAGCTTAAAATCATTCTACTATTCCATTACGCTTTGTTTGTATATTTTTTGTCTTCACCATTAACTAGTGTAATCATATTTGATCTCATTAACGGAATCGTCGGGTCTGTGATTATTATTATAATTTTTATTTATTATGATTTAAAATAATAATAAAAAAAAAAATTTAAATAAGTTATATTTTACTGCTGTGAATCATAATTAAGATGTAATACTTTATGAAACATAATATGAAGAGATAAATACGTATATGCTATCAAATCGTGAAATTTGGAAAGACGCTTGAGTGGCACACAACACTTGTCTAAATTTCTATCTCTTCATATCTTTTAAGTTAGTATGGAATTATTTATACTTATCCAAGTAAAATGATAATTGGAATTACAAGAAAGAATTCTCAGTGCGAACATTTCAGACGTACTTAAATGTTCCAAAGATTATTGATATCTCTGAAACTGAAAATTTGCTTGTAGATAATACTGTTATGATAATACTGTTAGAGCTTCACTTAGATCGCCATCTGCCTCTGGACGCCAGAGTTCAACTTGTCCACAATTCTCTTCAGATTCCATATTTCATTGACACAAAACAGAAAGCACTGATATTGAGTTTTCACACTGCCTTAATTGAAAGACTAATCTTAAAGGTATTTTCTGTTCTAAAGTGACCTGGAATCCAATGAGAGAACATATCAACTTCCTCTGGCGATTCTTAATTGTCACTTCCCATAATTACAATGTAAAGATTAATGGCAGTACAACGAAACGAAAAAGAAACTCCTCTAGTATAAACTGACCGGACGATATCAGCGGCCGGTTAAACGCTATAATATAATGGTAAAAATGGCAGTCTAAGTTCAGTAGCAATGATTGATTGCATATTCTACAAAGCAGTAGAAGTTTTTGTTTCTGTTACATGTATTTCTATTTGGATCTCATCTTTTGCACAATGTTTGCTATAGTATGGACATCATATTTACGCGTGTCAGCATTATGTCATTTTTTGCGTATCCAGTCAGTAATAAGCTCTAACACCACTGTTTTCTTAACAGAGGCATTAATCTTCTTTTGTGGTCTTGTGGAATGTATTCATTTTTCTTCCTCATGCAGTCAGGAAACAACTTTCATACTACGATAAACGTTTATATACACATGCAAGCTGTGCATCTAATTACTTTGAAAGCTACTGTGGTGAAATGTAGGGCACGCTAGCGTAACATGCTAACATCACGTGTTATGTGATTGGAAGTTAGCAGCTCAAGAATTGGAAATCGAGAGATCTTAAGTTCGTATTTCCGGGGTTTCGACATTGGTTAACAACCAGGACTAAACTAATCCGGTTATGTAATTCTGAAGAAATGATGACAGAATGTTTCTATGGTTTCCCTCGATCGTTTATTAGAATAGGCCGCAATAGTGCCTAAAAGTTCATGAATCGCTCTTTGTTCCCTACCGAACCGAAATATTAGAAGATGGGCTGATCCTCCAACACTTTAAGGACCTTCTTCCACGATCTAAAAATACTACGGCAATGTTATGAGTAGGAAAACATCGATACAACTCTAGAATTGACCTGCGACTTTGAAGAACATAGTGACGTGATGATGATGATTGCTTCACACAATTACTGAACACAAGCGAGTGAGAAGGATTACTACTGTATGTCTTCCCCTTTACTGAGCAGAGGATATCTGTGCTTGTCATTGCTTTTCACATGAACAGTAATGGAATCATGAGGAGTGTTTCAAGCGAGCGATGTAAATAATGTTAATAGGTAAGGGGCGGTGTTTATGACGTAATAACAGTCGCATAGACCTTTTGCAACAGGGCTTCCGATTCGATCTCTGGCCAAAGTTATACAATCACACATTTCTTTTAAAATCCCACGACCTATTTTGGAGGCACAGGAGTTTGAAGCTACGTTCAAATATGCAAAGCCGAAAGATTTCGAGTTCAACGTAATACAGAGAGTTGTGAGTTTTCGCCATGTTATTGTGGCGTGGTTGGCTCTTCAATACCACCAAGTGGCACATCTGTTCATTATAGCATCCGCAATCCTATTATCATATATTTTCCCTTGTGTACTGCGAGCACTGTATATTTAACCTGCTTTGGGTTTAGAGGTGAGCAAATGAAGGTGAGCGAGGAGGGCACAGTTAATCGGCGTTCTGCCCCTCTTTCATATCATTACTACTATCATCCCAGTACATCTTCATTCATGGGCTTTAATGGTCTCCGTTGTTGTACTTCTAAACTGAAATTAATAAATAAATAAAAATTATTATAATAAGACCATCTAGACACTGTACAGAGGACCATGGAAGTGAGGTAACCGGAGAGGCTAAATTAAAAGGATTCCTAACATCCTCTATACCCCGAAGTAGGTTAAACCTGCAGTGCTTGCAGTACACAAGATAAAAATTAAAATAATAGGTAAATGATTGCGGGTACTATAATGAGATGTTCTACTTGGTGGTACTGAAGAGCCAACCACGCCACAATACCATGGCGAAAACTCACAACTCTCTGTATTACGTTGAACTTGAAATCTTTTTGCGTATTGGAACGTAACTTCAAACCCTTGTGCCACTGAAACAGGCCATGGTATTCTAAAAGAAATGTGTGGTTGTATAACTGCATTGCATGCACAAAAATATATACAACGCTGGGTAACCTACTTCTAAGACGGTTCAAAATGAACACAACCTTTGTGCCTCTATATGCAGATGGACTTTTCGAGATTATTTCGGCCACTCGGGTCGGTCTCTTTCTCTGTCTCTCCCAGCCTTCTCCGTTTCCTCCCCTCGCTTCTGTATTCAGCACGCACCCATTGATCGCCCAGCCCCCGAGGGCTTCGCGCTTTTGTCTTCGCAGCGCCCAATGGACGAGGCGATAAGGCAGCCGCGGAGAGCATTCGGCCCAAATTGGTGATCGAGAGGGTGATAACCGAAGAGTTTGGAGCGTTTCTAAAACTTTGAAATGGCACATTCGATTCCGGTTTTTATGGTGAAGTAATTTCTGGAAGAGGTTGACGGTAGAAACTATTTGAATAATAAAAGAATAAAGGGTAAATTTTAATTTGTGCTGGAAACTATTCACACATTCACACGTTTGCTTGCACGAGGACAAATAACTTTCTTTATTCTACGCAAATTAAACCGTACGTATACAAGAAGGTAAAAATAGAATTAACAATAGAAAGATAGAAAAAGTTTCTGTTCTGCTACAATTGATATGATTACCGAAATTATGAAAAGAAATGAGATGGTGTAAAAAATGTTGACAAAAAAATTACAATGAAGAGTTCCAATGTATAAAATAGTGATTGAGTGAAACGATAATAATTTGTGGTGAAAATAAAATCCTAGAAATATTTTAAATTTACCAGAGCATTTCGAATGATACGTATCTTATGATAAGATATAATAATGAAATGAAATTCAATTTTTGATAACTGTAGAGTCGAGGGGATTTGTTTGCTATACTCATGGCTGACAACGTGGTTTAAGCGTACAAATACACGAACTTTAATGAAAATTGATAGTCTTTTTATTAATAAACACAATGCTGCCTGCTATTGACTAATATGTAAATTTAAATCTTAAAGTGTAAAAAAGTTACTTCATAAAAAGCTCAGGAATATGAAATTGAAAATATTCACAGAAAATGTCCCGCGTAAATCAAGATATAAATGTTTTCGGTGAACAATAAAAATGACACTTCTAAAGACATGTCATTGCTGAGGCTGCAAAATAAATTCATCGGAGTCTTTTGAGAAAGCCACAGACGAACAAATCGGGTTGTCTACAAAGCGTGGGCAGTTTCCTTGCTTGGCACAATGGAAAATTCTGAAAGACAATAATTTTAGAACTATTAGTTTACTTCGGCGTAAGAATAATTGAATATTGAAGAAGTTGTCAATGTTTCCTTGTCTTAGGCAAATAGATTGTTTTCTGTCGTAATTCGAGTGTAATACAATTTCATCTAATTTCCGCGCCAAACACCTCTTTCCGCAAAATTTGCACAGCTGTAAGGTAGCCCCCACTACTAACAGTCAAAAATTTAATTTTTTCAATGGAGCCAGGATATAATTACTACTACGCCTTTAAACTGACAAGGCGATCTTTTGTGAAAATGCTCGTCTGAAAAATTCGCCGACAATTAACTCTGGTGACGCCATGTTATGAAATGCATTTGATTCCTGAAGTGTCAACAGTGCGAGTTCCCAGTATCTGGTGCAATCTCGCGAGCGTCTATGAAAGCTGTTCAACTTTTCAAAGTAGTTTGTTCTTCTAAAGAGAAACCAAGAGACTCCGAAGAGAATACCAAAGAGGCCTTTCTCTCTGTAAGCCAGTCCGCGGTTTTTAGAGAAAAAATATATTGTAAGTCCAACGCAGGACGTTTAAAATCCATGTGCTTTGGTGTTCATTAGCGCAAAGGAATTGTTATAAATGATACAATTTCAAGGACGGCGACAAATTTGAATTAATTTTAGCCGCCTATTTGCCAACAGTCATTTCGCAGAACAGTTTTAATCCGAGCATAACCGATTATTTAATGGCTACATACCAAGTGAGTTTACTATAGTTATAGGCAGTCTTGTGAATTATATCATTTAAAAATTTCTTGCAACTACTAACAATAAACTAATTGTTAATTTTTTTTCGTTTGAATAAAAATGTTATGTTAACATGTGCCGTCTTGGTACTTTAATATTATTAATTTTAATTTTTTACTGAAATATATTGTTAAAATCGTTCTGTGAGACTTTATAAATTATTGTTTGGTATATTCAAAAGAAGCACTTGCTGAAATGAAATACAAACATCCTGAGAAAATTTCTCGCTTTAATCATGACGTGCCAGTCCGTCAAATGAGACGCTGGTGTGCCAACGATATGCTCCCTCAGTGATTGCGTATGAGAGTTAAAGGCCCTCAGCAGGTGAGCCCAAGCTCCTATCGCAGCCTTCTGCGCCACAAATCACCTCTGGGGCACCTTCGCACTGCGCTCGATACTGAAGCTGTCGTTATCGCGCAGAGCCACCCCAGCCCTCGCCCAGCCCTCGCACCAGCCCTCGCACCAGCCCTCGCCCAGCCCCGCTTCGTTGGCTCAGTGTCCTCACATTCCTCTTTGCTCTCCTCGCCCTCACCGATTTTCCCCATTTCCCCCCCCTTATCACCCTTCGTCGTTTCCTAGTCTTCTGAAAACATTTTTTATGATCTTCCATTGTTCTCTATCTACAGACCTACGTATCTATCTTACCTTCATTAAACAACCCCCAGCCCTATTATTCTACCTCGTCTTTCAAACACTATTCTGACTCTCGTTTGTTCTCCTCTCTCCCACTCTCTCCCTTTCTCTTTGTTTCCCTCTAACCTTCATGTTGACCCCTTTTTTACTCTCGATCAGTCTTCATCTCTCCCGTAATTTATCATTCTCACTCTCCTTCTTCTTTGTTATCTATTCTAGCGTTCACCTTAGACCAACTCATTCCCTACTTTATCTCCTCTATTCTGCTCACTCCTCTCTTGCCTGCTTCCACACGTCTCCGTTCTCTTCCATCTTTCCCGAATTATTCTTCTTCCCCAACTTCGCCCTGATTTCTTCCTTCCCTTTTATCCCCAACCTCATCTTCTCATCATCTTGAAAACTTTCTTCGTTCTCGTTTTACATATAACCTCCCCTTAATCATGGATTTCAGCTTTAACGAGCTTATCTTCCCTCCAACTCCGCCTCCACCCCCAACCTATCCCGCTCCTCCTAAGTTCACCCCCTTTTCTCTCCAACCTCCCACGGCTCCATCCTCACCTCCTTTTGCTTTCCTGTTCTCCTGCACACGATCTTCCTTTTCACCACCGGTCTTCTCCGATTTTATACCTTCCAAACCGGTTCTTTCCCGGCCTTGTCCCCTCTAATTCATTCTCCGTCACTGTTTGCAACTTGCCTTCCCTTCTTTGATTCCGCATTCAACCTCTCTTACTAACTTCATCTCCTTCCCCTGTCCCAACCTTGTAGTTCCCGTCCTCGTCTATACACGTCACTCTGTAACGATACTTCTCTTTTAATCCATCCTCCTCTTGTTCTATTCTGCCCCACTCTCCCGACTACGTCGTCCCTCTACCTCCCTTCTACCTCTAAACCCGTGCTTACCCATTTTTACCCAATCTTGTTCGAACCATCCTCCCTCGACCCAGTGCCAACCCTTGTATTCCCGATACCGTCGTTTTCCTCCCTGCTGAGGGACACGTCTCCCTCGAAATTCCCTCCCGCCACGTCGATACTCTACATGCATGCCGTGCGATACTTCAGAGGGTATCTGGATAGGAATTCCGCTTACATAGTTTTAATTGCCATTTTCCAATGTGGTTTGATCAGTTCAATCAATAAAGCAATATCAAGAAACTATCTCGTGGAGGTGACTGTACTTGCCTTCATAATTTGAGGATTCCTGAGTGAAAAGTTTCTTGTGTCGGATAATTTTATCTACTTCGAAAATGTTTCTATAATGCGGGAAATTACGGAGAAATTGTTGCATGATTAGATAAATAATGATGTGACTAATGTAAAAGAAACTGCTAAAGAAGTATTTGGAATGACACCACATGTAAATATTTTTATTCCTTCAACAAGTGCACCCACTGATATTGTTTTAAAACAATACAAAAACGTCAAAGGATTATTAGAAAATAACTCTTTTAAATATTTTTTGATACGGCAAAAAATAAGCAAGTGACGAAAAAGTAACTGTAAGTATTCGGAATAAAGAGTCCTCATTAGGGAGCGGACTTCTATGATTTTGCATATTTTTGTTCGTTACTTCAGTGCATATGTAAGTGAAATTTCACAAATTGAAAATTGTTTGTCACAGTCTGCGTTTTTGTGTTTTTTATAGATGATATAATACTTGTGCAAATGTTTGATTTTTCTTGATAGTATTTTTTAAACTAGTCATCGTATATAAAGGGTCACATGAATCTATAATTTTAATTAAAAAGGTTACTTTTTCAATTTAAATATTATAAATATTATTTAAGAAGACGGTTTAGTAAAATCATGTTTTTTGCTTCATGTGAGAGTTTACCGCAGAACTTAACGACGATGTTCTCAAATATTTTGTAAAGCATGATTGAAATCCTATCAGCATGGCGACAAAGTCCAAAGGCCGAAAGTAAACCATTTTCAGCAGTTACGTACGATTTCGTCATAAAAATGACTTCTTTACAACATAGTGCAGTTTTCTCACCAAAACGCTTCATTCATTGTTTTCATCTCCTTAAAAACCGTCTCATAAACTCAACACGAAGTGGAAACAAACCTTATGAATATAGATCTAACATCTAATTTAGAGCAAATTATGTTGTAGCACGAGCATGAAAGTGACTAGTAACCATGACCTAGCTGCTTCCCTGGCGTAATATGGTAATAGGCATTCAGTAGCGGGCAAATCCCCGATGCTGGCATGGGGCCAAACGTTTTGTTCCTACATCTCCCTGCGAAATTTGCAATAAAGTGAGCAGTACTTTCCACGTGCTCGTGCGGGCAATACAAAAGCGAGGAATTGCAACTGGAGAACCATTCAGCTGCATTTGCGGTGCAGGGTTGCCGGGCTATGCGATTCTTTCTCCGAATATCTCGGAATCACCACTCTTTCGCCGCGATTTCTTCCACCGATCTAACCGCCATCGAAAGTGGAGCGGCTATTGCATACAAACGGCGATACCAAGCATCGATAGGCAATCGAACACAGTTGGTTACACCAACTGTGAACTTCAGAAAAGGAACTTAAACATAGAAGGGTCATTCGCGGAACGAACATTCACAAATGCTTCAAAAATTTACAACGTTACGCTCAAAAGCAGAAAAATGTAAACAGTTTAGTTTCCAACATAAAACATGAAAACAATCTCATTCTTTGGAGGGTTTGATAAGGTCGTTAATCATTTTTTTTCTGAACAAGGCAAATTTACAATCTATTTTATATTAAAAAAGTATTAGTAAAGTTTATAACATTAGTAGTTGAGAATGACAAAATGTGAGGGAAAGTATCCCAGTGATACATTTCACCGCCTTCGTGAGTCTAGAACAGAAGGCGTCAATTTAGTACTTTTGCTTAGGAGTCAAAGTTGAGGAATACTGGGACTAATTTTAGAATCTATAATGGTGTTGCAAGGGTGTAATTCTGGACAGTCGGTAAGTTTCTTCATTATTATCTAGGAGGTTAATGACTAGAAGATTTGAGTGAGTTTTCAGACGTTGAAGATAGCTTGAGCTGCTTGTTTCGATTCTCTGAAAAACTGTCGGTACTTTTAAGTCACTATGTAGCGTTGTGCTTGGTAAGTACGTTGGTGCTGCAGCAATCATCCTAAAAGGTTTGGATTAAAATCTTTGTTAAATGGAGAGATTTGACCTGTTTCCCCGAAAGTTGGGATCCCGTACGTACGTATTGGGATTATTATTGTTTTGTATATCAATAATTTATTGTTTAAGGATAGCTTCGAATGGTATCCTAGTAGCCAATATAGTATTTTCACTTACAATTGAAGTTGTTTCTTCTCGGCTAGTATGTGGGATTTCCATGTCAGCAATTTGTCGAGATGTATTCCGATATGCTTCACACTTTCAACCTACAAAATTGGTTTATCTTCTGTCTATCTATACTAATATACAGGGTGAGTCACGTAACGTCACGTATAGTTCCATTTGAAAAATTAAAGTTACCTCAAATATCTCGTAAAACACAAGTGATAAAATAGAAATAAATACATGTATCCTTTAGCCTCATTTACTTATTCACTTCAGTGAAACCTGCGTTGCAATATCTTCAACCGTTCAAAAATTACAGGAGGTGCCAAAGTTACGTGACTACATATCTTCCAGCGTCTCCGTACGAGAATTCTGACATGTTAAACTCCGCTTAAAACGGGAAGTCCCTTCAAGGTCACGAGTTGACTGATCAATTTCAAATCTTTCTTTATGAGTACAATAGAAGAAAAATATAAAAAAGAGTAAGTTTTACAACGTGACAATTTATTGAGAGTATTGGAATAAAATCTAAAACTCCACAAATACACGCGCACAAAAATACACGCCAGTCATTATTTTGTAGTTTACATTTTTTTTGTTTTCAGTTATAATGTGATGAATGTTTAGTTGGTGGAACTTAAAAAAAAATATTTTTTATGGAAAAGTGAGCGTTATAGTCCGGAAATTTCCAAGTAGGGTGCAAAAGTAGACAAGGCTTTGGGTTCGTAGCCGGGAAGAGCATGGCAGGAAGAAGCAGGGAGGAGAAGGGAAACAATGGAAGAGGTCGGGTTAGGCCCCGCTGTAGGGCATGAAAAGACAGTATTCCTCTTTCTGCCTAATAATTTACTGTAATAAATACCCGAGCAAAGCAAGGTACTTCAGCTGGTTATTGATATTTACGAAGGGCCATTTTTGTCTTCTCAACGTGAAAGTAATATGAGCTGGCTTGTTTCCGTTAATTTTTATTTTCCACTTCTACCCACTCTTCGATCAACACTAGATGCTCTTGTAGTTTTCCTGACACTTCAATTGGGTCATCATCCGTGGCTAAAATGGTAATATCAGTTAATAAATATAAAAAGGCATTGGAAGAAGAAATAATGTACATTGACACGATTGCGAAGCAAAATATATTGGTCAAACAGGCAGAACTTTCAATACAAGAATAAAAAAAACATATACAGCTTGGAAACACAACACCTGCAAACCACTTTGCCAATCATTTACTGACAGGTCACACATTCAACTCACACACAGACATGCACATACTGGAAATAGAAAATCAATATCATACAAGATTAACATTGGAAAACCTTCACATCCATCTCAATAGTAACCTACTGAATGTAAACATAAACTACAACCCCCCCCTCTGCTAAAATGACTTTTTTGACACTACACTCTTCGGGGGTGACACAACACAGCACACCGCACCCAAGCCATTAACCCTCCTCCTCCACCACACAGTCGGTACTTACGCTGCTAGGCCCGCCCAAACCCGCGTAGTCGTTTTTGTGACTTCCAGACAGCAGGCAAGAAACGGCTCAACTTACTTTTTTGTATTTTCTCTCTCAAAATTGTATATTATATTTCATTCATTTTCTTGCTTAGATTTAAAAAGTACTATAATACAAAAAGATCTAACTCTCCGCCCCCTTCTTTCTTTCATCCTTTCTTTTCTTTAATTCTTCTCCTTTCATTTCTTAAGATGTTTTTAAATTATGTAACTCTGTTAATTCTAATTTTTATATTTTCTTGTATCAGAAAACTGATGGTGATGGATGGCTAAGCCATCGAAATCTTATTGAAATAAATAGTATTGTTGACAATGACAACGCCTTCAATCATTTCAATTATTAAAACCTGGTAAGGAGTTTGTGAAGTGTATAATTCATTACTCAAATAATACAGGAAACTGACATTTATTCAGACTTTCAATTATTTTGTGAATTTTGTTTATAAGGTCAACACATGGGCTCTGAATTAGTAAAATGAATAAAAACGGATGTTATTAAAGACAAAGCCTGTGCAAAACTTGAACAACTACAATAAAATCAATCTAGTAAATACTTAGTTTGAGTTAGGAGATAGGAAAAAAGACAAACTTTTCTGTTGCTCATCATACGCAGTAAAAGTATAAAGCTAAAGCAATGGAAGTCACAGAGATGTTTGAAATGGAAGATGTAGTGTGTCCATCCGTTTTCCCACCAATCAGGCAAAACGTGTCACATCCTTCGCCTGTGTCCAGAGGGATGTTTGAACGAGTTTAAACGCGCGCACAAAACGCAAAAGAGGTAGTGCAAAAATGTATCGGGAGAGTTCGATAGTGTAGCAGAAAGGAAGGAAGTCGGCATAATATATTGCAAGAGTCTTTTAAAAGTGAGCCGTCGATCGGACAAGCCGTATGGCGAAATCGCACTACGAGAGAGTACCGTTACGAACATGCGTTTCCAAATAGCGCCAGAAAAACTCTTCGGAGATGACAATAGAAGAGGTAAACTGTTTATTTTAAATGCAATACAACTAATTGTGAATATAATCAAGAGTAGTATTTGCATAAATAATAGAGAGCAGATAAGTGAGGAGCTCGTACGAGTTTTACACACGCTACCTAATATTCGTATGTCTCTTTATCTTTTCCAGTCTTTTCTAAATATTATTGTCATGACATTCTGTTCGGTTGCTACGTCCCTGTTACAAGATATTTCATTGCATCTGGGTAAAATTCTTGGACGAATCCCTACGCAAGCGAACGCACGACGGCTCGGCTACAGATTTTTATAATGGACACGCTCTGGCCCTTCATGGTCAAAAGACCGCGGAGCTGCTGGGAGACGACATAAGACCGTTTCAACCAAACGACTCGGAAGGTCAAAATATGTATAATGTCAAGTCAGAACGTTCCAGATGGAATAATTTTATTTTTGACTTTTTATCAGAGTTTATGCAGGTCAGGAAAAAACGTAGGAAAATTCGATATCACGTGTGGAATGTTTAAACTTGTTTTGAATCAAGAATCAATCATTCTTAAATCTGAATTTTTGAAAAATTATACCAAGGCATTCAGTGTGTGTAAAGTAAAAGAACAAGTGCATAAGTGTATTCGGTAATCAATGTAAATGTGTTCAGAGGAGAGTAACTAGAATACAAGGATTGTTTTTATAATTGTTTATTTAAGGTCGCCTTATAAACAGTTAGGTCATTGGCGACCACAGTTACAAAAATACAGTATTTACAAATTCACACACTAGTTACACATTTTCATGGGATACACATACACAAATCCTAAATCTAGATGTTATACATAGGGCAGACATATATAGTCTTTACCTAAAAACTATTTAGCATATTAAATTTGGTGAGGAGTTCTATAATGTTATTTTGACCAGGATAAGAACTGAATATACAGTAGAGATTATCATTGATGTTGAGGTTTGTTCTCACAGTCGCTATCACGTGGCAATCAACTCTAATATCCTTCGTGGAAACTGGGGGTCCGCAATTTGGGCAAGGATCAGGTGTAGCCTTTTTAATTAGGTAGCTGTGACTGAGTTTCAAATGTCCTATACGGAGTCTGGTTATAACCACTTGATGTCTTCTGCTAAGTCTAATGGAAGTCTAAAGTCTTCTGCTAAGTCTAAAGGATTTGTTTGAAACTTCTTTTTTTGTCGAATGTTATAAGGAATGTAGAACTTTGCTGGCAGATTCACCTTCGTAAACATCCGAGTAGAGAGTATCCATGACCCTGATCCCTGTTTTTTTATACATAACAAACTGTCGTTCGACTGAGCTAGCATTTCACCAGGTGAATAACCTTCCTCCCCCCTGAAACGACTGTTGAGGATATATTAGAATGAAGGATACGGGTTTTGCATTTTACATCAAAAGGAAACTAATAAAGCCAGAAAAGAAGAGACATAATGTGACAGATGGCATCGCGAAAATGTCATTGATTTGACCACATTTCACAATTCATACACGGGATCTGTGGTTCAAACAATCAAGATTTTTTTAAAAATACGAGACTTCCGGCCAGCTCGCTAAAGTAAAATATGTAATATTGATCTATGTACAATAAATCAACAAAATGGAGCCATCTGCCCGTCATATTATTTTTAGTAACTTTGTGTATCACAAAATCTGCAGGATATTAAGAGGAATTTATACCAATATTATATAAGAAAATTTGTCAAACCTTATAAACAAAAACGAAATAACGAAAATGTTCTCTAGTGCCAACAGCAATTAAGGCATCTGTCATATTAGAATTTTAGTATTTTTAGCCAGTTACTCCACTCCACGTGCATCGTCAGTATTCGGTTATAAATTGAACATTGTTACAAATTAACGTAACACGACTTAAAAAACGTATTAATTAAAATCTGAGTTCAGCTTGTGGCAATACATTTTTTTCCAAATTGGTATTTGCATTGAGTATCATGGAAAATGTTTTTCTATATAACGCCACTTTTCACAGTTATTTACTTAGCAATTCATCGAGAAGAGGATGTGAGTGAGTGGGTGTTGAGACCGCTGAAACTAACGCTTATCAATCCACGTTACCTAATAATTGTAAATTACTCCTAATGAAACTGGTTCTGAGAGAACAACTCTTACAATATGAATAATTTAAACGACATACATTGTCATTCTTTTAAGTATATAAAACTGAATCTAAATATAGGAGACAAGAAAATATTAGAAACAAACTAAAATACTAACTAAAATAAAGTCTATAGTGAAGCTAAATTGTAATCAAATAAGAAGTGCACTTTTTGAGAGTTAAGTAAACGTTGTACAACTTGCTTTGTGATTGTATTATCAGGAAAAATGGTTAATATGAAGAGCAAGAATCGACCACCACCCTTAAAAGCTTTGATGAACACAACACTAGCGTCATTACCTACAGTGTCACACAACGCCATAAAGTAAACAACGCAAATAAATCACATTGGGTCGGTAGTTACGCAGCCCCGATTCCTAGAGAACGTAGTAGAGGTTACTTCCCTTGAAGATGTTACTTGAGGTCAAGAAAACGTAGTGCTGGAGCGAGCTCGGCGAGATGAGCTCTTTGTTTGGTTTTACGGTCTTCGTGATGGATCCGAAAGCCGGTGGTTTCTCGAATGAGGACATTTCGGAGTCCTGTTTCGCCCTTTCGGTGTGCAGTTCACTGCTTCCATGCCGCTGGTAACATTGGAAAGTTTCCTTCTCACGGCTACTAAGGAGCGGAGTCTGACATAAAACACACAGTTCCTATGGTCCGCGGCGACAAGACCTACGCGCCGGGAAAGCAATGTCCAAAAATGGTAGTTCCGTCACGGACATTATCGAGGACGAACGGTGTGGATACTAAACTTATCGAGATGCGCTCTCCGTGTCGGCGAAAGATAGGACCACGATAGATAACGAATGTTGGAGGTGTTAGGGAATCTATCGACTCCAATTATCGCTCAAGCGTTTCTATTTAACATCTTAAAAGCATTACTTATTCCACATTCAATGGAGGAGGTAACAAAAGTATAGAATGTTAAAGGCTTCCGCGTTTGTGTGAGCACATCAGTCTTCTATTCTCTACGTCGAAAACTTGTGTTAAGCGCGGTATACACGGTATAGTTTTCGTGCAGATTTTCATACAGTTTCTACACAGAAACTTCAAGATCCCAAACTAGAAGTACAAAAACCAAAAGTCGTGCATACACGGTCTCTACGTTTTCTGCACGAATCGCCACAGGCCACCGCTAGGGGGTCTAAAGAGAAACAACTGAATTGCACCATCAGAGTACTGTCGGAGGTGGTATTTCTGTGTGTGCATTCTGGTTATATTTATTTAATATTAAGTAACCGCGAGGAGCATAGAGAATAAAAATAGAAAGTCAAGAATTGGGAAAAAGGAAGTTCATCACAATATATCATTCCACACACTCGCACTTTGACACACCTAACCACAAAATTGCAATGGCCGATTACCGTTAGTGAATCATTCTGCCACTAGAGGCGCTTGAGTCAAACTGTAGGCCATCTGCATGAAAAATGACGAACATGTTCATATAGAAAACGTATAGTCTGGACTGCAAACCGTACCGTGTATACCGGACTTTAATATACGATTATACAAGGCACATTACAAACTTCTCATTAGTTGTGGAATTGAAACTGCCCTGAAATGAGGTACAGTAATTTTTTTTACAATCGGTGTTAATTTTTTTTAAAATTAAAATTGACTGCATTCTCTGTTTTTTTGTTTACCCTTTTTAAAGGATAATTATGGTGATTCTAACAAGCGAAACACACCAAAACTACCAGAAAAGAGCGCCCATTTACATATTGCTCCGTGGAAAGTCTCAGAACAGCAGAGAATGAGCGATAGTTTCGATCCTTGAAGGCGATATTCCAATAGATTTCACAGTTATATAAAGAGTGTGTTTGCCTTCGGGGACTGCAACCGTCGCGAACCTACACCACCTACCCACACATAGCAGTAAAACGCAGAAGCGTGCGCACTGCAAACAAACAACAAACACCTACACTGACCTTTCGGCTTCGCCAAAAAAAAAATCTGGGACAGCAAAAGAAAACCAGCAAGATAGTAGAATGCGTTTTGTTCGGCTCTACAAAGGGGTATTCAAGGTTGGATTAACGCTCCTTGACTTATCTTCAATAGGCGGCTCAAGAATTAAATCAGTGGTCTCTCATGATATAAACTGTTTTATAGCGACCTTACATAAATAAATTTACAAAATGAATTAAATATAAAGCACTTTTATCAAAATATTTCTGCCCTAACCAAAGCACGTTCGTTCCAACTTATACTCTGGCATCGGGGACCAAGTGTATCACCTCAGAAACTCCAGTAGCTTTCGTTCTAGAATCAAACCTGTAAAGTGGAGTTTCCACTATGTCGATACAGCTAAATTTTAAAAATATGGCAAATGCAGAATAGCCTTGAAGGTAGTCCTTAAATCGTAATCGTAGGCACAACGGGCATGCATTTCAAAGAAAAATGCCACGCGCAAACAACCGGAAGATAAAGTGATATTTTCTCTGAAAACTCTGCACTGTCGACTACAAACGGGGAAACTCAGTTATCCGATTTTAACATTTTAAAATTCATTTACAATTTCGATATCTCATATCACTTTTCTTAGTTAACTACCTGAAAAATCTTATTACTGCGCGTATTTTGACCATTAATCAATAAAATAGTGCTAAAATTGCAAATAAAACATTAATAATTCAAAGTAATGTATGATTGAAACAATATTACATAGTGTAATGACATTAATAATATATTGAAGTTTTACATGGCTAACTTCAGTTCTTCTTTGGTAACAATGGCGCTATCTGAAGTAGCAACTCAGTATCGATCTCGAAGGGATGAACAGAATCGAATAATATAAAATAGCGGTTGAATTGTGTTAATATGTTTTGCCCGGGTTTCAAATGGCTAAGACGTAAGATTCGCAGCACGATTTAAGGACTAATGTCCGTAGATCTGAATATATTCATACTCAAACTTGCAACCCGAATTTAAACCAACTGAAATTACTTATTTCATTGACGCGTCAACAGCAATGCTCATTAGTTTCGTTCGTTCTGTGAATGTTTTGGGTTAGTATTGAGCGGGCGGTGGCGGTGTTCCTCCCTTACAGAATAATGAGATCCGGTGCCGCCCTACACATCCACTCGCGAGGGTTTTCTCCTCACTAAGTACCTCCCCCCACTCCCAGTGAGCCACCGCTCCAGCCAAGACGAGCTTTAAGCTTCCGTCTGGTCTCGCTACATGTCGAGTAGTGTAGAGAATACAAGAGAGAGAATGAGTGAAAGAGAAAAGGATAAGAAGAGAAAGGAAAGATAGCGCCGGTTCTTTGGCCCTTTTGTTAGGATACTGATCAACCTGGCATCGGCCGGATCGCCTGGTATCGGCCGGAGAAACTACGAAAAACTACCGATTAATGCAGTCGTCCACAAGAATTCTCCTGCACACAGCGGCTGAATTCGACCTAACCAGAAAGTAGTGTTACAAAATAACCATCATCGGGACTAAAGCCCCAGGACCTCATTGCAAAGATAGCAACAATGCTCGCTCTGACCTGAATTTAATCGGCTGGACCATTTGGCATTTTGTCTGCAAATTTTTCTAACGTAGTCACGACTAACCAGTTCCATTTTCATACAACTTGAAACATATATTCCTAGAATGATGGCCTTTTATTCACAGTTTCATTAAAATTACTCAAGAAATTAAATTTCTGAAATCAATTCTTGCAATTGAATGAAGACGAATAAGTGAAAGAAAACCTATTTTTGAGGAGAAGCTTTAGCAGTTCGTCGAAGCTCGCGGATTGCATATGAAACGCAATGAAAGTAACAATTTCTAAACCCTTACCTCCACATCTGACAAGACGTTATTTTTACAGTATCTTCCAAGTTTGTTATGTCATGCTAAGGGATCATCTTCTTGTCAGTTTGGATGAAGTCGGTTGCTTCTACGGTGGTACAAATAAGGAATTTCAGACTTTCAACCATTTTAGGCTTTGAAATAACTCATTTTTTAACACATTTCGGAATGTGAATGCATATATTTTGTTATCAAAACAGCATAATGGTGCTTTAAAGTTATAACACTACTTTTTGTGATCCATCTATTCATTACTTTATAGCTTTTAGAAGTAAATTACCTTAAAAACTGACACCTGTGCATGTGCATTGAAATACACAACTGTTTTTTTTTCACTTAGTGTTAGGGTGTTTTAAGGCATTATAGGGATGTTTGGTATTAAGGGTAGAGTTCGTCAAAATAGAAAACATTTTTATAATTTGAAATTGCAAATTAGCATTTTCACAAATTAGTTATTTTTACAGTGTACGTTTATATTTGTTGCGTACGTTTATATTTGTTGTGTTTGTTTATATTTATATTTGTTGTTTATATTTGTACGTTTATATTTATATACGTTTATTAATATCGCTATTTCTGGAAAGGTGAGAGTTTTTAAAACTTTATTTCGTTCCTTTTAATTTGCTTAAAACTTTTTTTAAGACATTGTCTCTTTTTGACTATTCCAAACATGGGTAATTGACCCGATATAAGCCCCACTTGGCTGCGAGAAAGGATCGGGTAGAGTATTATATTCAGCTTTTATTTTATGTATTAAGAATTAAAAATAAAAATATGTCTGAAGCTTTATCCATTCTTTATTTTCTCCCAATATAGAGTTACATAAGCAACATGGGACATTAAAGTACACATTGGCCTACAAACCAAAAACGCAGTAAAAACTGATATAGGCCTTCTTGCACCAAGCTACAGATATAAACGTATAAAAATTGAAAAAAGAAGCATTTAAATCAAATATTATCTCTTTTTCACGCATTTTACCAAACAGTAATATATCGATTCATGAAATATGACTTTTTAAATTTGCGACATTCACAAGAGCATACAAAATAACACTTTACGTGTATTAAAAATATGTTAATGAACAACAAAAGAGGGGTATTAATATAAAATAATTTGAATAATTCTGACCTTCGTGTTCAATGCGAACAATCCCAGCGAAGACGAGGGAAGGGCAATAACATAACAATAATAATATTGAAGATGCGAGCATACGGATAGCGACCCTGACGCTTCAAGTCACGGAAGAAGAGGGAATGGGACGCCTGCGGCGGCGAAAAGAGAAACGAGACAACGCGAGGGAACTTCAAATAGAACCCCTAATTGAACATATAAGAAAAAACCGTAACAATTTTTTTACTCTTCTTTCATCCTCTCCTTGCAGTACAAAATTCACAATGGGAAAAACTTTAAACAATTCCAAAAGAATTCGCTCTCGATATCCCAAAGACATGTTTAAACCCCCATAAAAAATCAGTATATTAATATGTACTAAATATGTAAATCTTCATCCCAATGTATGTATAGAGTGTATCTAGATTTAAGAATGTATAATGTATGTAAAATTTGTGTATTGTATGTCAAATTGTTTAGTTGTATTAGAAATGTAAGTATTAAATCCTAGCTAGTAGTAAGATACAAGAGTGAGAGGTTGTATGCTCACACGTGAATACCCAAACGTTATGTATTTACAAATGAAAATGTACAAATCCCTGAAAGGCAAAACTGCCGAACAGGAAGAAAATAAATAAAAAAAAAGAGACAGCGCGGGGCGTCCACATGAGCGAGGGTGTGCGTGCCCAGCAGCGCCACGAGGGAAGATAAGGAAGGGCCCCGCCCCCCTCCCCGCTCCATGGCTCCGCTGCGCGCTCTGCGTTCGGGGCCTTTGCTACGTTGCATAAACACGCTGACGCATACGCCAGTTTCCCAGATATTTATCACCGTCGTCTATTAGATGGGAAAAATAATTCACTGCATCTGTAGTGGGAAAGTGAAGAATACTTAATTATGCACCAAGGACGTTATAAGGGTTCTAATGATCGAACGGCAAGGAAAAATCCGATGGTTTTTTGTCGCCCCCAGATCATTAGTACGAGTTAACGCCCGTGGTACATGCAAGAATAATTAATTACCAAATTTTCATGATTCAGATTTACTAATTAATTAGAAGCTAACTTGACTCGGTTTGTTTTTTCATATTTCCCTTCCATAAATCTCTTTCATAATTCCCTCTCAGAATACCCCCCATAAGAGAACATGCAGCACCGTTTTTCATATCCCTCGTAACCACGATCCTACCGGGAGCGGTAGCTCAGTGCATCAAATGATGTCACTGCAGCGCCTCTGACCGGGAGGTTCTAGGTTCGAGTCCTGACGGCGGCAGGATTTTCGACACTAGCTTTCCAGCTAGGTCCAATTCAGTCGCTGTCTGGAGGAGAATACTAGCGGCCGGCTGCTCTGATCGGTAGTTTTCCATGGTTTCTCCGATGAACACCAGGCGAATGCCGGAGCAGTACCCTACCAAACGGGCCACGGACCGCGCGCGATCATTCCTTCCTCTTCCATGTCCTATCCTCTCCCCCTTACACACACACTTACACTGACATGCACTACACTACCACACATTCCGGGAGATCGGTCGGGAACTTAGAGCTTGTCCCGGCTGGGGCGGTCCCCCGCTGGTGGGAGAGTCCTGGTTAGGGGGAAACCCCACTTGCCGACAGTAGGTCGACGCCGGATCTCGCCATCCAGCGGGAGAAGATCACCGCCATCTCCCGGGGAAAACATGCACTACACTAACGGGACTAATGACCAAAGCAGTTGACGCGCCCGGAAACACGAAAAAATCAATCAATCAATCAACCACGATCCTCCCGATCCAGATAAGTTATGTACTATACATCGAGCTCCGTATGGAAGGCAACAACAAGCAATAACATATCAGTAAAAAATACATTTTATTTACTTCCAATCACTCCCACCCGACGTCATCTGCTCCATCAAATGAGTTAGCTGAAAAGCATTAGTACTGTTGTCTGCAGGGACACGGATCGGGAGGCCCTAAGCCTAGTGTTGCATCAGTGGTGGATTTTCGACACTAGGCTTATAGGTAGGTAAAATTCAGTCGCTGTATGGAGGAGAGTTCTAGCGACCGGCTGCTCTGATCGAGAGTTTTCCCATTCCATAGGTTTCTCCAATCAATACCAGGGGAATGCCAGAGCAGTTCCTTAAAAAGCGGCCTACGGACCGCGCGCGATCTTCTGTTCATCATTCTTGCCCTCTTTCCCCTTGTCCACAAACACCCTTTAGGCTTACAAGCTATGTACTACCATATAGATGCTGGGCAAGACCCAGCTAACCGAAGTTAAGGTCGGCACCGGTTCTCACCCACCAGGGGGTGAGGAACACCGCCATTTCCCTGGATGAAACATTATCTTCATAACGAGACTAATGACCGTAGCAGTTGACGTACGCGGAATCATCAAACCATTCGGCCCTGTCCTTGAGGGCTACAAAAGTGCGAGGAATATTTGGGGAACTTGCGCAGATACATGCAGGGGTAAGTGGAGCACGAGTTATGTTTTGAAGCAATATTTATACAATTTATACAAAATGAGACCATTTTAAACCTTCAACATTTATAAGATAGTTCTTTCTAGGTACTCACTGTTTCTCTTCTTAGTATCCCCACTGTGTAGCATGCTTATTATTATTATTAAGATAGAGAAGAACCTCGAAATCTGAGTAAAGTTTAGTTCTCTCGACAATTTGCTCAAAATGACAGGTCTATAATACTTGACCTAATGTACAACGTCATGAAATGGCTATTCAAAATTGGGATCTAATAGGAAGCTATTTTCACATCTGAAACAATGATTTACAAATATAGAATGTTCCCAAAGAACCAGCTAATCCATAAATATTTTATGATGCAATTTACTGTAACATATTGTTTGAAACTAGGAATATCCATACTTAACACTACGACTACAATATAATTTTCACGCACAATCTGGAACCCACTGTGATTATGGATTGTGATCACGTCTTAATCACGTGTTCTAATTCCAGTTTTCACCATCCTCATCCACGATCACGATGCATCGTATTGATACATCTTCAAGATATTGCAAATCAAGGCACTTCTGGATGTGGTGACAGTAGTTCTGTTATTGAGTCTGTTAATCACGAGTGAACAGACGTTCTTTTCAGGATTAAGGTCCGGAAAATTGTTGCCTATTTCACATCATCTCCTCTTTGAAGAAGCATTGTTATCGAAACACATTAAAGTAAACTAATCCAATTGTGAAAATAATATACACGGCAACAATATCGCAAAATTATTTACGTATAATTTCCATTCCTTCACAGCCCGAACGAAAAATTCATTGATTGATTTTTGGAACCAATCGTTTGTTTCAAATCTTTTTTCTTAAAATGAACGCCGAAATTATGTTAAATATTGGTTGTAAAAATGATGATAAGATATTCCGCACACTTTGAATCAAATGTACTTAAACAAGACATCCGAACAATTAATTACATTTTCCTTATAAAACTTACATTCCAATGGTTTCTCTTTCGATTTTTATCATTCCATTACGTGAGAATTATCAGTTATTAAAGCGACAGTATAATGGGAAATCGATCTGGAGGCAAGACCGTTCCCACACCAAAGAAATAATTCTCGTCTCCACCAACCCCGACAAGAAAAATCGAAGAAGAATCTAAAAGAGCTGCCTTCGGACAACAAAACCCTTCAATTATGTACACAATCGTTTTCTTCTTCAACCAACAGACATCACGAAGCTTCTTCTACAATAACTTGGATGTCAGACCTTCGAGAAGACCCTCGTAAGCGGCTCGCCGCGTAAAATCCGGGTCGAGTCCATCCAATCACAAAATGGAAACGTGACATACCGGACCACGAGCCGGCGGCCGGGTGGGCGTGGCCGGAAAAGCCTACACGTGTTCTGCACGTGCACCCCCCTCGTCGACTGAGCGCAGCGGCTAGAAACGGGCGGGGCCTAGAAGTCTCGATATCAATAACGAATCGCGCCGATCGATTGCGAAAACACGCCGCCTCCGCCACCGACGCTGTCGCACGCGAAGGAAACGGGGAGGCTTTACGTAACGCTAGTGCTGTCCCCAGGCAATCGATGGAGAGCTAAGAAATAAATACGCGTTTATGAATAATAGAACACGTCATTTATGACAATTGCTGGTTTTGCTGTTGTGATTGATTGATTGATGATTTCGGGCGCGTCAACTACTGAGGTCATTAGTCCCGTTCGAGTGGTGCATGTTTTTCATTGGGAGGTGGCGTTCATCTTCCTCCATTGGATAGCGAGATCCGACGCCGACCTACCGTCGACTCGCCGGGTTTTACCCAACCAGGTATCTCCCACCAGAGGGGCACCGCCCCAGCCGGGACAAGTTCTAAGTCCGCAACCGGTCTTCCAGTATGTGTGATAGTGTGGTGCATGTTAGTGTAAGTGCATGTGTAAGGTGTGAGGATAGGACAAGAAGAGAAGGTAGTGGCCATTCTGAGAAATTCTGTCCCTCCAGAACAGCCCTTCTCCTCACACCCCGAGAATTTGACCTAGCTAACAAGCTAGTGTCAAAAATCCTGCCGCCGTCGGGATTCGAACCTAGGACTCTCAGAGGCACTGCAGTAACAGTTGATGCACTGAGCCACCGCTTCCGGTTTGTCTGTTATGTCTGGTGAAAAATATCGTTTTACGGTTATGCAAAAGTTGTGCGACGACTGTCATGCAGTAAATTGGAGTTGAACTACATTGTATTTATGTACATTTATATTTATATTTTTTCCTTTTCGAGACTACGTTATATTCATGTACCTTCATTTTACAGTTTTTCTTAACATTTATCTTGACTGTACCTATATCCTCTTTCTGTGTACTTCTATACTGGGGGATATAAAATGTCACAATGCGACCACAGTTTGATGAAAATCTCATTTATATTAATTCATTTGGAACACTAAAAAGAACAATGATTTAATTTGGTGGCCTTACGCCTGCTCCAAGAAAATAGTTCTATTTTTATACGATTATTGGGAGAGTGCAATGAGGATTTTATTTATGTATAGACTTTTCTTCTCCTGCAGTCTTGTTCCGTTCCTATGCTATTCATCCTAAATAAATTCTGTGGACGTTTGATCATGATATCTATTCAGTTACCATATATTGAGAATACTGTAGTATCATAAAATATGGTTATCTTAAGATGAATATGCATCAATTTTACGATAAAATTACTCCTGCTTTTGAAGAACTCAAGAACAGAAGAGTCCCATATAATTCCATATAAATCATCTGTGGATCTTGATAGTCGATATAAGGCGAACATAAAATACATACATATTAAAAATAGTGAAACTCTTTCATTTGGTTTCCAGAAAAGGATAATACTTGTAGAACTTACAACATACGGGTTGAGTCAGAAAAATCGTAACACCCCTTTTTCCTTTAAATCGTGAACAATAGAATGATGTCGGTGGCTTAATCCATGGTATAAACCGGGACAACCTCGGTACAGCTTGTTTCATCTACGTTCAATTCTATATTACCAAATTATCGGGTAAACTGATTTTATGAATGTAGCCCCCAACCTACCAAATTTTGATAGTCAAAAAGAGCTTAAAAATACGTTTACAAACATGTGCATATCTTCCTAAGTAAACAAATAATTATTTTTTAAATAGCTTTTTGTGTTCCACAGTTTTCCATTGATGCCACCATTTGATATTCGGACCTTTTATTGTTTCCACTGAAAGAGAAATTGTTGAGTCCGTCCATTCGATATACGTGGTCAGTCACTCGAGAGATTAACAAAACCAGAACATCGGGTTTTGTTTATACTACTACGGGTATTTCATACACAGATATAATGTTGTATGAGACACTTCCTCAGCATTTTCCACGAGGTTTTGTGCTGCCATCTGTGGGACCAAAATGTGTACTTTTAAAGGTTTTGCAATGGCATTGATAGAAAAAAACCATATGTGAGCCAGATTATCTTGAAAGCAAACGTTTCACGTGATAATGATTAATGATTCTAACGTTCAGAGAACAAAATGAGAACTACAAGAACATGACACATGTATTTTTGTATTTTTGGTTTTATTTAGCCACTATTCATGAAAAAATAGACTTGAAAAGAAGAACACCAACAATGTTTGCGAGAGAAAAACCGCATTAAGGGGTTCTCAAAATATTGGGACTAGAGGTTAAGTTTACTAAAATTGGAACAAGCTGACAATCAACCTTCTACGTACATCTTCAAAGAGTTCATTCTGAAGGAGTGAAAATCAAAACAAAGAATAAAAATCTACTGCAGCAGAGAGAACTTATTCCGACTTCCAGAACAACATAATTATGAAAATAGTTCTCCTGGACGAAAACATACCCAAAACAAGAAGTTAAAACCAGCCGGATTAACCCTGACCAATAAAAGAAACAATAATGAAGATGTCACAACGCAAGTGAAACGCATTCACCAGACGAGACGCCATAGAGACCGCGCTATCACGTCTCTCCTGGCCTTCAACAAACACTGCCCTCAAGTCTGCTGCTGGTCGGGCACCCCTGTTATGTCTGGCGTCGACACCACAGCTATCAACTGTTTGGGTTAAAATCCCGTGATTTTTGTTTTTTGAAAATGTATTTATTATAATTGATCTATTATCTACAGTTTTTATAGTAATATCATTTGTATTGTATTATGTATATTTTATTTATTATTTTCTATCTATCTATCTATTTATCTATCTATTTATCTATCTATTTATCTATCTATTTATCTATTTATTTATCTATTTATTTATCTATTTATTTATTATTTTTTATTTAATTTAATTTTATTTCATTTATTGAGCCTGCAAAGTCCCTTTAAGGGCAAACGCCTCCTGCTTCAACAGGGTGAAAAGTTCGCTTTCACATTTACATAATATGAAATTGTTTAACATTTTCCAAAATAACGTTAATTACAAACACTCAACATATATAACAGAATATCGACATTTTAATTTAGAAAGAGATACACTAATTTTCAAACATAGTATTTTAATTATTCGTTACCACTATTATACACAGGAGGGGTGAGAATGTAAAACTTGAAAAACATCATGGCAGTGGAAGGAAGAAATAAATAATGAAAATATGATGAGTTCTTGAATCGTATTTTAAAGAAATACAGCGCTCTCGTTTGACTTAACCATTTTATTTCTATTCACAGCGGAAATCCTATTTGTAAAATCTGATGTCATTGAACTATAAAATTTTATTATTTTTCCATACAAAGATTTTCCATACCAATCCTGTCGTATGGAATTTTAATAATCTTGAAAAAATTCTAGAGAAACATCTATTGATTGGAAAGACAATATGAATAGAAATGTAATTACATTAAAAATAATGGTGTTTAATATTATTCCACATTTTTTAAAGATTTATTAAAGTTTTGTTGGCCCATGTGCTGGAAATTCTAAGAATGATGGGAGTACATATCTTCGAATATCACAAATTTCTACTACTCAAATTAAATATAATTAACCATTCCAATTATATATAATAAAATAAATATTTCCTTTTTCGGGTATTTTAATTCGCATACATTTTATTCCACTTGAAAGTGAAATGGCATTTGGACTGGTTATATCGTAAGGTGGATCGAAAATCCGACATTAGCGTTACATTCCTCAAGACTAGCATGCAGGTGCAAGTGGTCTCAAGAAAATTTTCCATTAAGTTCAGATACTTTGACAAAGACAGGCAATGTAGCATGTAGGTCAACGGCTCAGAAAGGAAAATTATATGCTGCCAACTCGAGACTGAAGAAAATTGATGGCAACGATGAAATTACCTTGAAATTGACTGCTGTATAGTATGCATGACTTAGCAAAAATACAATATGCTCTCATTACAAGCTCAATTAAAAGATTATCTTTACTCAATTATCGTTCTTCAACAATTAAAGTATTGAACAGATTACCTGCAGAAACGTTGAAAGATTTTCCCAGTAAGTTTTCAATTGTTTTGAAAAAAGAGTTACCTGCATTAAACGATGTGCAAAAGAGATGGAGTGTTTTGCAGTGCTTTCAAATGTCCTTCATCCGAAATAAATGTGAGCTGTGCATTTTGAAGCAATAAAGTGCCGTCAACACGACAAACGACAGTTTTCTTATTTAGTGAAATACTGACTAGCACAGCATGTATTTACTATCACTTGCAATTGAGTACATTTTCATTGTATCTAATATTTCCCTTATAATTTGATGTTTATTTTCTTTACCTGACATCTAAATTGCCACCGTGTTACGCCCAATTTCATGGTTACTAAGAAAACTTAACCTAATTAAATCTAAGCTAACCCCAATCAGTATTTACATAGCACATTCAGCCATTAAATATTCTTGAAGATTTTATAAAATATTTTCAAAGATCTGATACTCCGCAATTTCAACGGCACGTCTTCACTAGAGGCGACTACACGAGTCTAGTTGATTCGAAGCAATGCCCGCAGTACGCGTGTAGCAGCCCCGTTGCACATGGCACCATTCCAAACTATACTTGGATTTTTCTAACGTGGCATTTGCGGGTATTATCTTAAACGTTTTGATGTTTGCAAAACAAATGACGTTTTGCGTCTTTCTCGGGCCTGCCGCTAGAGTCTCTTGATCTGCAGTACTGCTTGATACGGTCGCGATCAAGCGATATCTTGCAGCAGGACCAAGAAAGATGCAAAACGTCGTGCCATATTCTATCATGAGGATAATAGCCTCAGATGCCACGTTACAAAAACAAACAAGTGTAACACCGCGCTGCAGGGACTAGATATTTCAGACGCGGCAGCGGCGCCGCGGCGTGGTGGTCGTTCGGGCGCGTCCTCTTTAAGCGGCGCGGGTGTTCGACGCGGAACTCACGTGAGGGCCGGCGCGCCGCGATAGCTCCTCGCCCGCCGAAGCACGTGCGCGCGCCCGACCACCGGGTTCGCCAACCCGCAATCCCCGCCCGCTACTCGTCCCTCTTCTTCTAATCTCACGCGCGCGCTTATTCTCACCCCTGCTTTTTGCCCGCTCCCAGACTGGCCCATTTACTCTCCGACCGCTCGCCCCCAACTCACCCACTTGCCCAACCTGCCCCATCCACTTGCCCAGCCCACCCACTTCCCCTATCACCAATCGCCTAGCCACTCACTTTCCCATCCACCCATCCCATCCACCCCAGTCATCCGCCCACTCATCCCTTTGCTCTTCCCCCAAACGGCCAACCACCAATCATCCTACAACGTATACGCTTGCCCACCAACTCGCTCACTTAAATACTCTTATTCTCTTACCCAATCGCCCATCCACTCGCTCTCTCACTTTTCTGCCTGCTTTCTTGCAATCTGCCCACCCATCTGTTCGCTTACGCGCGCTCGTCCCCTTCTCACTGTTTCCAATACGTCAGAAAGCATTCCACCACGGGGTTCTCCTTCCATCTCGAAAGTCATCTGCATTTCGCTGTCAGTCTACTGCCAGTCGTGGCTCAACTCAGTGCATCCGTTCATCACACGTCTGCGTTTCCCCTGCCGGCCACCCACCGAGCCCACACAACGTCTGCTCACGCATTAGCCCACCAAGCGCGACGACCACCCACATGACACCTTCCCACTTTTCTACTGTTCTATCTATCTTGCTTTCAAGAGATCACCTGCCTACTTTTCGGCCCGCTCGATACATCCCAACCTCCCTTTTAAAGGCAGCCTACCCGCCAGTCGGCCGTCGTGTCAGACACTCTCCCCGCCTGCCCAGTTCACCAACCGCACACTCGATCATTTGCCATCTTTTCATCGTCTTCTCTGCAACGCCTTCCCATCTACCTCATACCCCGATTGATCGTCTGATCACTCGCTCGCCCTCCCAACTAACCACCCTTCAGGTCTTCTTCGGGCCAGTCACCCAATCCGCTTGCCCGGTTCACCGACCGGTTTCTCCCTCATACACAAGCTTACACAACCTGTCCGACTACCCATACTTCAGACCGTGTTTCTGTCTGCCATCCACTTTCATCTCATCGTCGCAAGCTCACCTGAACACCGGACATCCCTAGAGGATTCCCCTTCTTGCCTGCCTCCTACTCTTTTTGTTCCGACTCACCGAGTGTTCGGCCGCTCGTCCCGTCCATCATGCAACACATCCTGCAGTCCGCCTTCCTCTCAGCCACCCTCCCCGGTTTCCAGGCGTGCCCACCTTGCACTGTCCAACCACCCTTTCACCTCTCTCGCTCCCCGCCACACTCCTCGGTGTATCGTCCTCTGGACCGCTCCTTCCCCCCCCCCCTATCGCGCCCGTCATGCCGCGCGGCGCAGACGTACCTCTTCGTTCCGGCCCCGCCCCCTAGCGCCGCCCTCGCTCCAGAAGCGCGTGAGGGTTTTACGCGCTATTTCTGGCCGCGAGGGGCTGCGCCCGCCGCCGCGCAGCGCGCCTCGAGTGTTTACGAGGCGCCTGGCTGTCACGGGGCAAGCGCGCGCTGCCGGGCGAAGCGGAGCGGTGCAGAGCAGCGCGGTAGGTGAGCTACGGGTTGCTGATTGATATTTCCGGGCCCGTCAACTGCTGTGGTCATTAGCGCCGTTATTTTAGTAAATGGCTTACTTCGGAACACTTCGGAATGGCACTTACGCCGCAAGGCTTACTCGAACGGCTTACTCGGAAGGCTTACGTCGGAACGGTACTCGGCTTACGTCGGAACGGCTTACGTCGGAATCGGCTTACGTCGAACGGCTTACGTCGGAACGGCTTACGTCGGAAGGCTTACGTCGGAACGGTTTACGTCGGAACGGCTTACTCGGAACGGTTTACTTCGGAACGGCTTACTTCGGAACGGCTTACGTCGGAACGGCTTACGTCGGAACGGCTTACTTAGGAACGATTTACTTCGGTACAGCTTACTCCGTTTGATGGTGAGATCCGGCGCTAACTTATAGATTGGCTTGTCTCCTCCGGGCGTCTCACCCAATTGGGCACCGTTCCAGCCAGAGACAAGCACTTAGCTCACGACTTGCAGAGTAGTATATTTCAGTGAAACTGTGCGTGTGTGGGTATGTATATGAGGGGAAAGGATAGGACAAGGAAGAGGAAGGAAAGATCGCGCGGGTTCTATGGTCCGTTTGTTAAGGTACTGCTCCGGCATTCACCTGATATTTGTGAGAGAAACCATAGAAAACTAACAATCAGAGCCACCGGCAGCTAGAATTCTCCAGGTAGCGGCTGTATTCGACCTAGGTATTGTCGAAAATCCGCCGCCATTGGGAGAACGCGAACTCTAGAACCTCTGTCAGAGGCATCGCAATGCTGGGGCGAAACCCAACCGGCGAGGGCGACCGGACGAAACTCAGCGGGAGACTGGGATTGCAGGGCGAGGCGAGCAGACAGACAAAGCGAGTGGGCAGAGAACGCGCAAATTGATGAATGAGTTGGTAATTGACGGTAGTAACACAGACCAAACGATAGGCAAGTGCGTTTTCCCTGAGTATAATTGTTTCGTGGTAGCGCAGTTTGTTAAAAACATGGATCGGAGAAGAGCACAGTTGGGTAAACTGAAGAAGATTAGGCAAGTGGTCGAGCAGTAAACGGACATACGGTTCAAAACATGTGGTCAGACTTGTGACGCGAGTGTATTGTGAATAGTGCATCGATAAATGAAATACTATGCGATGTGAATCGAGGGATGCGATCGACTTGAGGGCCTCTGTACGTAAAGGTAAAGGTGTTCACATGCAATTACACATAGACCGGTGTGATGAAACTGTTCCACCTATTCAACGCCATCGGCACAAGAACGATGTTGTGTGGCAAGGAGAATACTCCGGCCGCCTGCATTTCCAGGCAAGATCCTGGTACTTACTCGGAAAGGAGTCTTAGTCAATCTAATAGTCGTCTTGAATGGAAATCACTAGATAAAAATCCCGACCTATGCTGGAATTCGCCTCTCGGTCCTGACTTGTATATATGCATGGTCGAGGAGTTGCAGAGTTTGTAGTTAAACATATTTTTGAATAAAGTAATGTTTTTATGTGAAGTAAAATTTTGAATATCTCAAGAAAATGAAAAAAAATGCACGACATACCGAAACTTTCCTCTACTTACAAGGAATGGTATTGAATATCCAACGATGATCCGTATCAAATAGTTTTTCCGGAGAATTTTCAATATTCTAAGAGAATGCCGTTTGGTTGTGACTGCCAGATATTTTTTTGAATGAATTTTGCTTACTAGTTTTGTAAAATTGCATATTGTAATAATTTGGAGAAATGTATATTAAGTATCAATTATTTTTAAAATGTCGACATGTTAGAAATATAACATAAGATTCACGATCAGTGACCTAACAACGTCCATTGGCACACGTAACCGAACCGATGAAAGGTTGCTCATAGTGTACTGTCAAACCAATATTCAAATGATTATTACACTAACTAGTGTTCTGTAGTTTAGAGCTGCAGAGAAATATTGCACAAATCGCCTTAAACACCTTAAAACAACTTGAAAATGGATGAGAAAATTGACACCAAATATTAAATGGACGAGATTGTTACTTTTTCTACTTAACAGTCGCCATTTTCAATGCGGCTGGACACATGTGCAGCAAATGTAAGAAGCATTGTCCATGGCATGAAAAATAAAAATAATTAATAAACTGTCTCACTAAAATTATTTTTTAGTTTTGATGCATCGCACACATTGCCCGGTTTTTCTTGAACAAAATAGTGTGTCAAGCAGCGTAGCAACCACACTATTGCATGTATTAATTCAAGCTTCTGAAAATTATGACGTGATATTTCAAAGTCAATAAAAGCCGTTAAGAATGTAGCACTAGAAGAGAAAAGAAATAGGAAGGATATATTGAATAGAGTAAATGTAACGTTGAACTAAAACTGCTTCTATGATTTTTGAACGTCATCACTGTCTAAATTCTCATCTTTCATTTCATTTGTAGTTTTATTATTTTTCTATTGCATCTTCCCGCTCAGCTCGCTTGATTTCGGTTAAGTGCCCAGAGAAACTCTTATTCATGCTTTTAGGGCGTTCTCCATAAATCCTTACAAGGCATGCATGTTACAACTGTCACGTACTGAACTATTACGCCAGTTGTAACGGCAGATTGATTCTCGTAAACACAAACTTGGTTGCTCGTAATAAGACGCCATGAAGTTCCATAATGGGGGTTTCTTCACAGCTCTGGCTCCCATTTCCTCAGTCTCGGCTCTGAGGTGCGGTGATCTCATGGGGTTTATGGGCGCCCAAGCCACTTTTCCCATCAGAGCTTGTCCCTCCGGTTCAGGTAGCTTTCTTGCGCTCTATGCGATGAAAAACGATTGAAGAGCTTATTTACAAAGTGACGTATCTCCATGAAATACAATTGTGCCCAAAGGGAATATATTTGCAAAAGTATTTACAGTTTAAGATTAGATTTAACGGATTTTGGATTTATTTATTTAATGTTGAAAACCGTTAAAAAGTGTGTGTGCCGTACTTGGGGAACGTGAATTATGTGCACGTTATCTTAAATTTTGAGATCCCTTCCCCAACCTATGTACAAGCTAAATTCTGAATACAGATACAATTGAACGCGTTTGGCAAAAATTGATAAGAGAGGTTTGCCCTGAGTAATAAAAACTATCCGCAAAGTCAAATCAGCGTGTAACTACGTGAAGCAAGAGTTGCTGCCGCTAAAACAAGAACGAAAAATTGAATAACAGTATTTCGCATAGAACTCTAGAAAATGTGCACAGATAGTGAAGTTACATTTATTTTGGATTTTGATGATTGTATATTCTGTTTGACGTCGGACGAAAAGCAATTTTTGAATACATTTGGCAGGATGAAGGAAAAAGATCTTGACGTGTGCGTAAGTATTGAAATGTAAGATAGAAAACAAATGACAATGAAAATACGTTATTTCGTAAACAAGCTCTTCCGTTGTCTTCCGGCGACGCGCTCCGCTCGATTGTTGCCTCCGTGGCAGCTTTGTTGCACCTCATTCGCCCCCTGCCACTCTCGCCGTCCTGATCTGCGAAGCAAACTCTGTGCATTTCATCATGTGTCTCTTGTAGAACAGGGATTCTTTCTTGTTTACATTCTTTCCCAGCTCTTTTTTAAGTTTTTTGTACTTTTCCCTTTCTTCATCTCGATTTAATCCATCTCTCTCCTTTATGCTCGTTTCTTCACAGACATTAATTTTAATTATTTTTTTCAGGAGTTCTATTTTTTTAGTATATGCACACACTTCGTAAGAGCTCCATGTAGATTGAAAATGTTCTCACTGTTTTCTGCAGTGATTTTTGTAATGTAACATAATATGTATAATAATTATAATATTAATGTAATTAATATACGGATGAAGTATATCTAAAGATATTCAATTTTTCAATTATATTTATGCTTATTGGATTTAATTTAAATAGTAAATATAAATTCTTTTTATTTTAATCGTTTTGTTTCTACTGGCTTGCCCTCTGCCAGAGTCGTTGCCAACAGGGCAATACTATGTGAATCATTCCCTGAGCTTTTCGTGTCTTGGCCCCTTTCTGAGCAGATTTCTATCCCCAAAATACTACGGACATTATTTCTCGATTTATTTTTATACATTTTATACCTTTACTTCTTTACTTTTTGTTGCTCCTCATTGTTTCTCTCTCCTTTCTTGTTTCTTAAGCAACAATATTGATTTTTGAATATTTTATCAGCAGCTTTTGTCTTTATCACATCACACTTATAAATACTATAAACCATGGTCGCTGACATGCACTTAAGTATATTCTCGTATATTAATTTTTGTATGAATGGATTTTGAATTTTTATATCTTTATTTTAACAATTATTTTACGTATCTGAATCGACCTCTTTCAAAATATTTATGGACTTAGTTCTCTACAATCACTCGCTTACCCTGATATGACTGAGCTAAGCTAGTTCTTGAACAAAAAAAGTGTATTTCGATTTCCGAAAATAATATTTGGACTATTTCACGTGGAGATTTAATTAGGATAAATTTCTCGAAGTGTGTTAATATGAACAAGGTGTCAGAGCTAATTCACACGCAATGACTCAGCCCGATGCGTTGTGGGTATGCATCTCGCCCATGTGAAGATGTTATGACACTTTTCTTTCGTGTGCGGAATTTACAGAATACCTCCCATTCTGCTGACCCCAGGTACAAAAAACCATAACTGCCTAGTATAGTTAGAGATGCATACTACAGGGTTGTAGAGGATACTAATATCTGGAACACACAAATAGCTCAAAGATAAAATTCTGTGAAAATGTTCAAGCAATAACCATAGAGACACAGACATCAAATTTAACAAAATCCCTTGCTGACTCAATCGAAAATGGAAGACAAGCGTGAGAAAATTGAGGTGGATATACCTGAGTACAAAGAGCCGCATAACTACGTAATTTTCGATATGTGCTCCCCCACATATCGACAATTTCGATTCTCACTGACGCGTATTGTCGTGCTAACATAACCCTTTTGTAGTAATGAACAGGATTTGAACTCCAAGCCCAGAGATGGAAGTCAAAAGCGCTTACCGCACCGTGAGCGCTTACGAATGAACATGGAATATTCCGACCTCACACACCCACATAACACCTCTACTTCTTTGGAGCACTGCCAACCTCAATTACCGTAAGAATCTTCTAAGTTTAACTTATAGTTCACAAATTCTCGCTCATTTCGACTCAGACCATAGGGATAACACACATTAAACATTATTATTCTGTACCTAGACTTTGGCCCAAGGAGAATTATTGCACGATGAAGATGAATGATAGATTTGAATAATGTAACTTATGGAACGATAAGGAGAAAAAACTGTAGAACCCTGTGATCATCCGAAATAAACACGTTTTGCATCTAATGTCATATTAGAAGAACGGGTTTTAAACACGGTACCGAAATCTATAAAAAGAGCGCTAGACTTTACGCTACTGGATACAAGAACAACAACCACGAAATGGAAAAGTTTTGTCGTCATGAGAAAATATGCTCTAAGTTTATAATTTACAACCATTAACTGGCTTACCACCACATTCGTATCTCGACGCGCTATTCCACTTCTCGCTGCGTCACCAACACCTAGTAAAGGATAATAGAGCTTTAACTCTCCCTAAGTTTACACGATCTCCCTGTTACAAACCAGTCTCCTCAAGTATTCACCTTTGCAAGTTCTTGATCTCGTTCTCCGCTCGTCCCGTGTCACCAGACCTCGCCAACCAGGGCCTCCCTCCACTTGCGACATTCTGCTCGGCATCCAAACTCCGGCGCAGAAGCACTTCGCCTTCCTATTTCCAATTACACGGCGCGAGTCGCTAATTGAAATGGAGGATCTGTTAATTAAGGTTCCGGTGCGGAGATCTTCCATTCGCAGACATTTCTATTCGCAAACGACCCTCGTTCGCGCGGGGCCGCTCGCCGCCGGGAAGTCGTTGCGAATGCGCCCACACAAATGAATCCGGTTCTCGTAATCGAGACTCGAGAGTCGTTTCTCCGCACTCGCCCCGAATCTTCGGGGGGCAAACGCTTCTGGTCCTGTGTTTGCTCCAGGGAGAACTCGCGGAATGGGAAATGCGTCGATAAAATCTAATTGAAATTTTAGGAGGGAATGGAACAGGAACAACTTTATCAATTAGAAATATTTTTAGAAACTACCTGGGCAAGGTAGATCGCGATTTCCATAAGCCCCCACTCCCAAACATGTGTAAGCCCCGCCCTAGATTGTCATCTTTCCTCAAAATAGTCTCCATAAGTCTCCTGGCTAGGAGTCTCGACACTTGAGTCGTTTTTCTGTTCGGTTCTTACTGAGAAAATTTATTATTTTTAGAGTGTTATTTAGAGTAAAGGGCTATTATGTAAGAGTGTAGTCTAAGAAAGTTTGTAATAATTTCCATTATAAAATGAACATAAATTGATTGTTTAGTTTGATGTAGGCAAATATTTTAATATAAAATTATTTTTTAAAACTTCATATTTGATATTTCTATGATCATTAAATTTAGAATGGAAGCCGACATGGTCATATAAGATCTTTAAAGTGGACACACCGTAAACCGTCTCGATTTGAGGGGCGCTGGTTTGTATCTCACCTCTCTCATGTATGCTTGATTGTGTGTCTACCTGATGAGGCTCTTCCAACCATCACATTCAACACTTACTTTCCATCCCGGACGGCTAGGGGATACGGCATTTGTGTCCAAGTAAGCGGTACTTCCGAACTACGCGAATTAATTCTGCCTACAGCATTGATGTTGTAGTTCTGGAGCATATTCTCAGGGCATCAACTGACGTCACGGCAGTCCTCTGGGGCCCTAGGTTCGAGTCCCGACGGCGGCAGGATTTTCGACACTAGCTTTCAACTAGGAATTCGGTCACAGTGTAGAGGAGAATTCTAGCGGTCGGCTGCTCTGATCGATAGTTTTCCGTGATTTCTCCGATCAACTCCAGGCGAATGCCGGAGCAGTACCCTAACAAACGGGCCACGGACCGCGCGCGATCAGTCCTTCCTCTTGCTTGTCCTATCCTCTCCTTCCACACACACACACACACACACACACACACACACACACACACACACTAACATCCACTACACTACCGGTATTCCGGGAGACAGGTCGGAGCTTAGAGTTTATCTCGGTGGGGCGGTGCCCGCTGGTGGAGAGTCCTGGTTAGGGGGAATCCCCACTGGCCGACGGTAGGTCGGCGCCGGATCTCACCATCCAGCGGGGAAGATCACAGCCATCTCCCGAGAAAAAGCATGCATTACTCTAACGGGACTAATGACTAATGAAATTTTTAAGAAATGAAGTTATTAAGACCAATTTTTATGTGCGTTTTTTTCGAGAACGTATCGCGCGGGGCTCAAGGTCCTGCATATTGGTTTTCGGGTTCGTGTATCCTAGTGTGAAAGCAAGAGGCTCGAGAGGGTTACGCCCGTTAGCAGCTTGCCCCGCCCCCTTCGCACCCTGGCCTTACTCGCGCAGGGCGCGGAGGCCCGGTTCTCCCCGTGCGCTAGTCGCTGAGAGGCGCTAACGCCCGCTCCCCCCGCCTGCTAATGGAGAGGCCCGCGCGGGCGGAGGGCGCGGCGGCCGCGGGAGGTCGGCGGCGCAACGCGCTGCGAGGCGACCACTGCCAAAGGGCCCCCTCTTTTCCTCTTCGTTCACGTTATCTGCTGTTCTCTCCTCTAACCTCTTCTTTCCTCCCGCTTTTGTTCTTTCATTTCTTCTATCTTCTTCCACACCTGAACGCTTCTCTTTGATCTGAACTATTTACTTCACCCTTTCCTTATCTCTTTTCTCCCACTCCTGCTCTCTTCACTTCTCTTTCTTCTTCTTTCATCTTTCTTTCTCTCATCTCTCTCGTTTCTCCCTCTCTTGCTATTCTCGCCATCTTTGCTCTCTCTTATCTGACACGATATGATATGATCCTCTCTTTCTGACCTGCTGTCGTATCTTCCTTCAATTGGTCTCTTTCCTGTTTTACATCCTCATGTTTCTTTTCCCATTTCACTTTCCTTTTTCCAGCTAAATTCTCGCACACACACGCGACACACACACACACGTTGCCGTAGACGCACAGTCTTCAAAATAATCCCCTAAAGAATGCAACGCTTGCAGCACCTGCCAAAGTTTTGGAAGGCGCCAAATACGACAGGCACAAAGATAATCTTGTCATGTCATGTGCCATTCGCCCGTGTCGATACATATGTTATTTACAAGAAAATAGAAAAATAAATATGTATCGCGAATGATTGCAATTACTTATTATGTTATTTCACTAACTAAAAGCTGCTTTATACGTTGTTGATAACTTAAGTAGGCTCGTCTTCAATTTTTTAGACTAGACTTGCCTTCCTCCCCTGGTACCGGTGAACAAATCTCAACAAACACACGAGGCAATTGTCATAGACAACGAGGCTTCTCGGCAGGCTTAGTTTGCGGTCACGACTGTCTGTAAGAGTAGGAAAATACATATCATGCCCCTCGTCTTGAAGTTCTAGAGATCATGACTGCTCGAGTAAATTCGTCACGGCAGATTCTGCAGCCATTCGTGTGCGTTGTCCTGATGTCACTGCAGCGCCTGTGACCGGGAGGTCCTAGGTTCGAGTCCTGATGGCGGCAGGATTTTGACACTAGCTTTTCAGCTAGGTCGAATTCAGTCGCTGTCTGGAGGAGAATTCTAGCGACCGGCTGCTCTGATCGGTAGTTTTCCGTGGTTTCTCCGATCAACACCAGGTGAATGCCGGAGCAGTACCCTACAAAACGGGCCACGGACCACGCGCAATCTGCTCTTCCCCTTCCTTGTCCTATCCTCTCCCCTTACACACACACACACTTACACTAACATGCACTACTCTACCACATATTCCGGGAGACCGGTCGGGAGCTTAGAGCTTGTCCTGGCTGAGGCGGTGCCCCGCTGGTGGGAGAGTCCTGGTTAGGGGGAAACGCCACTAACCGACGGTAGGTCGGCGCCGGATCTCGCCATCCAGCGGGGGAAGATCACCGCCATCTTCCGAGAAAAAAACGTGCACTACACTAACGGGACTAATGACCAAAGCAGTTGACGTGCCCGGAAAGACGAAAAAATCAAATCAAATCAAATCGTGTGCGTTGTCGTCGCGAGCGGCGGGGCGCGGGGCGGCGCCAGCGCGTGCGTCGGGGCGGCTTCAGCGGAAGGCGAAGGCGTCGCAAAAAACGGTTTCAGCGGAAGGCGAAGGCGTCGCCGGGGGCGCGGGCGGGGCCACGGGGCGGGGCGAGGGGGTGGGGCGGGGAGCACGCACGCGGTCGATAACGTGCGCGCGCGCGCGACACGCCCCCATCTCGCGACCTTGCGTTTTGCACTGCTTCGCACTCTAAGGCATGTACAATTACGGAAGGGCTGAACATGAGGGAGTAGGTGACGATGAGATGTGAGCAGCAAGCCCCAAATTGTAGATTATTATAGTTGTTAAGTTCGAGGCAATAAGTTTTGTAGCTTTTAAATGTTTTTCAGTCCCGTTTTTTAATTTAATACAGTCAAAATACATACTTCCAAAAATGTTTATATCATTATTTTGTTTTTTGATATCCGACGACATATCATGCGGATGGACCGCTCTCCTATTTAACTTGATCAGATAATGTTTGCCTACATTTTGTACATGTTTTTGTGAATATTACATTTGGTTTTCAAGAACAGTCAACTCCGCTTATAGTGAGCTCGGATATAGTGAACTTAAATCACTGGTTCCGTTTCACTTACATTACAAATTAGCATGAGAAGATTCGGTTATAGTGAACCTGAACTGCAACAGTGAACGTAGGAAATACAACGTCCTGGAAATTAATATTCCTTCCAAAAACATACATTCGCATCAGTACCACAAATTCCAACACTAGGCAGCTTGAAAAAAATCGTCAGTCAAAGATCATAATCGAAGAAGTCTCCCCTGATATGAAGGTAGCGGACCTTGTGCCACTCAGCTTCACTGCAGAAACAAAGGCCGTGACCTGCGTGGGCTGCAACTGGCGGCGGCGACGCGTGATTGCTTGCTTCAGTTTCAACCTTGGTGTTACTTGACATTCCGCAGGACAAAGCGTGTTGAGTACTACGTAGGACAGGAAGCACGCGATGCCAGAACGACGAGTGCCGCGCGGAAAAGCGATCGGATTCATTAGACGTTGCACAATCTCGCCACGAAAGCGTCTCATATGTTATTACGCGAGTAAAAAGGTCTTGGGAGAGTGGAAAACTATTCTAATGGTTCAACAGGCATTGAAGTGTGCCAAGGCTGCATAACGATAGACAGACTCAGATGACAGTGAATAATAAATTATGGAGAGAGCACCGGAGAAGGACTTAGAGAAATCACTAATGAAAAATGTACGAAGCAAATAATTGAAAATAACTGATTTTATAAGGACAAATATTGATATTGAAATTTTCACTTAATGTATTTTTCAGTATCTCTATACTAATAAAATTAATCGTTATAGAGAAATTCCATTTAATTTTGACATCATCGGGTATAGTGAACCTCTGATATAGTGAACCAAAAATATTAGTTCCCAAAAGTTCACTATAGCCGGAATTCACTAAAGGGACTGAAGAAACATTTAAAAAACAATATTAATAATGACAACCAATTTAAAAATTTGCATTAGTTGTAGCTTTTCTAAACTTGACTCAGTTTTTGTAGCTGTGTGACGAAGAAAAGAAGGCGGAGATGTAGCTTGTGATGGTGAAGAAAAAGGTCAGTTTTGCCGCATGTTTCCCTTACAAAGCGTGGGAATCAAACTAGGCCCAACAATAAAAATATATTTTTTTATTTTTAGTAAAGTTACATTAATAAAACAGTACCGAATTACGAACGTAATTTACACTTATGTTTTGTTTTAATTATGTTTTATGAGACTTAAGTTCACTTAAGCGTACTTCGTACACTTAAGCGAGATATGATATGCGTTCCTTCCTCTATATGAAGGAGTTTATCATAAGGAAAGAATAATATTGGGACATGCAGGATGTGAAGGTAGGATTGCCTTCACAAATTACATCTTGAAAACACTTAAGTCTTAAGTAGAATAAAAGCCTAAACTTTCGACTCCGTGTATGTCCACGTTGCTTCAAGTCCAAGCGCCACAAAGATCAAATAAAAGGCAGAGGGAGAGAGTGACAAGAAAACGATCCGACGTGAAAACAAAAACAGAATACAGGAAAAGTGTACATTACTTAGTCAATAAATACGAAGAAAATACTATAAGCGACTTTTAACAATGCGCGCTTTTATGTGAAATGAACAAGATAAATCACTTTGAGGTGGAAGTGTCAACCTGTCCACGTGTGGTGTGCTAATGGTCACTATCTCCCAGCGCTCCTCCGGTTAGAAGACGGAAATTTTTATTAATGGAGCTAAACAGCTCAAGGGAGGAAAACCGTATCTCAGGAACTACAATCTACAGACATCCCTTTCAAGTACATTAACACGTCACGAGACGTGAGCGATTACATACGCCAGTACGGCTTAGGTCACGTCCAAATGAAGATAGAACTGCTGGCGAAAGGTGATATATCGGAATGCGAGCTGGAAGAAATCACAGAACGAGCGCACGGAACCCTCACATATATCTCTCTTATCCGATCGCAAGTCGTAGTATGTAATCTAATTTTCACGAGTTTCATTTGCATTATTTTTTACAATTCTCTTCTTTGTCTTTCCTCTTCATCAGAAACAGGTTCGAGATCACACTATGGGAGGGAAGGGAATCTTTGAGAGCATTATCAGTTCGCATGAAAGACATTAAAACCTATCGCATCTAGTGGGATGAAATGAAAAATAAATAAATAAAACAAGTAGGAAAATTCAAATTTTAAGGAGGAGGTGTCGGATTTGAGATAGGTGTGAAGGACAAGGCTGGATAAAGTAGAGTGGGATGTAAGAAGAAAAGTAACAGAAAGCTAGTGAACGTAGAAAATAGGAAGGAAGGGCAAAGCAGAGGATTAAACGCAGAAATAGCAACAGAAAAAGCGTATTAGTAAATAAAAGAAAAAAGAAGGAAAGAGCAAGATAATTAATCAGGAAAAGCCAGAACGTATGTTCTCTTTGTTGATTTGGTGGTTCATTGGCTTCCCGCCGCATTGAAAAATTTCACACGTGTTCCGATTAGCTTATCTACAGAATTTAGCAAATGCTTGAAGCTGTCCCGGAATCTGAATGATGTCACTAACAGATAAAATTGGACTCTAGGAGGGTAGAAAAGTATAGTGGGAGTTGTTCAAACACATAAATCAAACAACTTCTTGAAAGGGTACAAGTAATTTAATCTGTAGATATAATAGATTTGAAAAAATAAATTTGTTCAAAATGTAAAACATTATTTCACTTATTAACTAGACCAGGCACATAAAATTCACCTTCATCTTGAATCTATATTAAATGCTTTTTTTATGTAGCTTCCAAAGCAGCTTTAATTCGTAGAAAACTGCACTATAACTAAATATATTATTGTGAGAGTATATTGCGGTAAGAGTGTATATATATATGTGTATATATATATATATATATATATATATATATATATATATATGAAGAAATAGCATATCAACCAAACGCACAGCTGCCGAAGTTTATGGTTAGCAAAGAGTTTTTGAAAAAACCACAACACCCAAAACCAACCACAACTTCTCACAAAATAGAAACAGAAAATTTAAAATCAAAATTCATCCTTTGGAATTAACCGGTTAGTATGAATATTCAGTTTATAACTATGTTTACGAGAACATCATTGCATGACAATACTGGTAAATTATTTTTAGCAATATTTTACTTTTCGTGGCCCCTCCTCGCTTTTTTCACCCAACTACCAATTGCCGTAAATGCAGCATTTCACTCCCTTTCGCACAACCGTTTATAAAATAAACACCTACATTTTGTGGTAATCATAAATTGGGAGGAGAATATTTTGGGCAAAAATCAGTAAAGAAGGTTTCAATTCTATAGGTAATTATATACGAAAGAATAGTACAAACTAATATGAAGACTATAATAAGGATAAAAAATCATGATATGCAATATTACCACAAATGTAAAAAGGTTACAGAAATCAGACTAAAAAATCAAGAAAAGTAAATTTTCTATATATTTGAAATTAACCACGCCCATAAGCAGTGTATTAAAAACGACGACAAATCAAATACAAATCAATATATCAAATTTATGCATCAAACATAACCGCAGTATGCCAGACAAGATACCAGATGTTGACAGTCAATGCACTAAAGGGCTCACACACACATAACAGCAGCAAACATGGCCCTCCCCAAAGTCTCTGTACTCTTTAAAGAAATACTCACGTGGTGCCGACGTGCTCCAGCTGTCATGCGTCTCTCGCACGTGCTCAACGCAAACAAATTTACTCAACACGGTACGAAGTTAGGGTGGAGGGAGAACGAAGAAGCCCTTATGCGTCCGCATTCCAGTGAAACACGTTCGTCACTACGACGTCGCTCCGTGTCCACGTGCCCATTGCTGAAGGGAAAATCCCTTGGGATACGAATGCCGACTGGAAGTGAAGTGAAAGAGAATCACGTGTATAAACGTCTCCCCGATCGTTGGATTAATAATTAACTCGCTAATTGCCACTCGCGTAGCAACTGTAACATGCGATCCCGCCGCGTCTAGCGCCCAGCGGGTGTGCGTGCGCCTGGAGTTGCTCGCGACCAAGAATAAGCCCCGTGCGCGGCGCGGTAGGCGCCGGCAGCGCGACCTGGGGGCGGCGTGCACGGGCGCGAAGCGGCGCCGCGACTGAGAGCGGCCATGTGCTCCGCGCACGACACGCCGCCCCCGCCCCCCTCCTGGACCCACCGTGTCCTTGCGCCCCTCCCCTCCCCCGCGGCCGCCAGGCGCGGCGTTGCGTAAGCACCGCTGGAAATACTGCCCGCCTCGGCGCTGCCCTTGCCCCTTCCCGCCCTCTCCCGCCGCCCCGCGCCACCCCGCCTAGCTCCACGCGCATGCCCCGCGCCTAGCCCCACGCGCCTAGCCCCGCGCCTAGCCCCACGCGCCAGCCCTCCGCGCCAGCCCACGCGCCAGCCTCCACGCAGCCCCGCGCCGCCCCGCGCCTAGCCCGGCCAGCCCCGCGCCCTAGCCCCGCGCCTAGCCCCGCGCCTAGCCCCCGCGCCTAGCCCCGCGCCTAGCCCCGCGCTAGCCCCGCGCTAGCCCACACGCAGCCCCGCGCCTAGCCCCGCGCCTAGCCCCCGCGCCAGCCCCGCGCCTAGCCCCCCGCGCCTAGCCCCACGCGCCTACCCCCCTGCGCCTAGCCCCACGCGCCTAGCCTCCACGTTCAGCCCCGCGCCTAGCCCCACGCGCCTAGCCCCCCGCGCCTAGTCCCCGCGCCTAGCCGCCGCGCCTAGCCCCCGCGCCTAGCCCCCGCGCCTAGCCCCCGCGCCTAGCCCCCGCGCCTACCCCCGCGCCCACCCCCGCGCCTAGCCCCGCGCCTAGCCCCGCGCCTAGCCCCGCGCCTAGCCCCCGCGCCTAGCCCCACGCGCATAGCCCCACGCGCATAGCCCCACGCGCATAGCCCCACGCGCATAGCCCCACGCGCATAGCCCCACGCGCATAGCCCCACGCGCCTAGCCCCACGCGCCTAGCCCCCGCGCCTAGCCCCACGCGCCTAGCCCCACGATACTTGTTTCACGACCAGAGCCCCACGCGCCTAGCCCCACGCGCCTAGCCCCACGCGCCAGCCCCACGCGCCTAGCCCCACGCGCCTAGCCCCACGCGCATAGCCCCACGCGCATAGCCCCACGGGCATAGCCCCACGTACCGCTCCCTCCCCCTACACGTTACATTTGGAATGGTGCAAACGCGATACTTGTTTCACTACGAGGTTCGTAACAAGTATGTTTCATTTATCAGTATTTATCGTAGTTTTGAATTATAAATGATCGAACCGCAAACAAACATAGGAATGAAAATCCACTCTACTTGTAGCCAACAAACTAATTCCATTCCCTTCAAATGCCGTTTGTCGTTGCATTATATTTGATGGATTTTTATAATAGAAGCTTCACGTCAATAGTAATTTTGCGTATTTTGAAATATTTGTAACAAAGAAGAAACGAATTAAACAGTTTGTTACGTTACTTTTCAAGTAGAAAATACAATCGTTATACCACTATCTCTGTGCCGTTAAAATTTTAAAAAAAAATGTTTTAAAAATTTTTTTAATATTGAATTTTTAATATAAGGGTGTTTCATTATTTGGGGAAAATATCCATTTTATTGGACAAAACATCCTTTTATTGTCAACACATCGATTTCTATTCTTTATCAACATTCTCAGTTCAGCCATTAATCCCAATCCCTCTCCATCGTATCACTTCACCAGCTATTCACGAGTACTTCTCATACACCAATTAACTTCTCTTGTCTTCCTCTGACTCTTCCCTCGCATCACCGACATCATCATCTTCATCCATTACATCACCCTCACAGCAGCTTCATTTCAGCTACCCATGACAATGTCTCCCACCTCAACTCAACCCGTTCTCAAAGTAACCTATGCTGCTCTTATTTATCGCTCACCATCACCCTATATTTGCTCATTCCTTTTATTCATCATTATTTCTTTTTGTTCTCAGAAAAAATTCGAACTCTATCCCTGCCTACATCTCCAAAATCAAATCAAATTGCCGTTTTTCCTATATTTAGTTACCCGGTATCTCTATGTCTTTTCATCCTTTTGCTCATCCATTGCTTCTTTTTCGGTTCCACAGAAATTTATCGCCCGTATTCCCAATAACTTCAATCAAATGAACCCATCGTCAAAGTGCCCAATGTTTAATCATTCGCCTTCTCTCTACATCTTCTCATCCATTACTTCTTTTTCGTTCTTACAAGTTTCCCGGCCGCCCTCCATGCCACCGCGCGCCGTCTCAACCCACCCTCAAAGCGCCCGGCGTCTGCAGTGAGGACGTCCGTCGCGACTGAATCCTCGCGATCGATTCCGCTCCTCTCAGACGACGCTCCGTAGCCCCAGGACAGGATTGGAGCCCCCTCATCCCTGGGGACACGGGGTAATTAATATGGGTGGCTCTGCTGTGCTGTCATGTCGGTATTACGACAGGGGCACTTCTAAGTCGGGAGCTTAACAGAGGTTTTCAAAACGAACTCGTTCAATGGTCGCGGAAAGGAGAAAAGTAATATGTCAACGTATTTGATTGAAATGGAAGGCTCTGTCATTCGCATAGACCGCTACATATGCTTATTTAACAAATGCGTAGCCCATAACAGTGTATTACATGTTCTTGTACGCCTGTAATGTAATGCAAATATTTGATAAAGCTTTGTATCAAGGTAATTGATTGATTTTGTCGTGTTTCCGGGCGCATCAACTGCTTTGGTCATTAGTCCCGTTAGTGTTGTGCAGGTTTTTTTCTCAGGAAATGGCGGTGATATGCCCCCGGTGGAGGGCGAGATCCGGCGCCGACCTACCGTCGCCTAGTGGGATTTCCCCTTAACCAAGACTCTCCCATTAGCGGGGCACCGCCCCAGCCGGGACAAGCTCTAAACTCCCGACCGGTCTCCGGGAATATGTGGTAGTGTAGTGTGTGTGTGTGTGTGTGTGTGTGTGTAAGGGGAGAGGATTGGACAAGGAAGAGGAAGGACAGATAGCGTGCGGTCCGTAGCCCGTTTGGTAGGGTACTGCTCCGGCATTCGCCTGGTGTTGATCGGAGAAACCACGGAAAACTATCGATCAGAGCAGCCGGCCGCTAGAATTCTCCTCCAGACCAGGGACCGAATACCGAAATAATAGCGGTAAAGGTATTTATACCGGTATACAAATACCTTTACCTCTATTATACCTTTATTCAAAATACCTTTAAAAATACCGGTATAAGACGTCAAATACCGGTATTTTTAGAGAGGTATTTTACCTTATCCGACGTCTATACCGGTAAAATACCTCTATTTAAAGGTATTATACCGGTATTCTCATCGAAATACCGGTATTTTCATAGAAAATACCGGTATTTCAGTAGAATCATGCAGGTATTTGGGGAAATTCATTGTGATATTTTCCGCTGAGATGACTCAGAGGAAACAACTACACACGGCTGAGTTTCTGACCGGGAGGTCCTAGGTTCGAGTCCCGAGGGTGGCGGATTTTCGACACTTATTATAGCTAGGTCGAGTTCTGCCGTTGACTGGGAAGTCGAGTTATGTCGTCAGACGGAGGGACCAGCCAACGGTCTTTCGCAGACGTCAACACGAGCTCGTTCGCTGACCTTGGACCTCACGTCCGGGGCAGAGCTTGGCGACACGTGATAGTGTTGAAAATTTATCGAATTTCTCCGTATAAATCTTGTCCTTTCTAGCGATAAAAAATGGAGAAACATGTCTTCTTATCCATAAATGAGTCTTCCCACGCATACCAAACTTCCTTCTTGCATGACTGTGTTTATCACTAAATACGATTATTTGCTTAAATTTGATCGTATCACTAACATTCCCGAAAATAATTTTTCAGTTGGCCCAGTTTCCTTATTCTGCACCATAATTATAACTAAAGATATAGATGATTAATTATCATCAATGTATTATAAAACAATATTAAAAATTGACATTGAACGCTAATAGACATATTAACTATTCTTACGCGAGGAAACAGATGCGTTATGTTTAATTCAAAATTAATGATTGAAGGATGTTTAATTTACACCCATGTATTATTTAAGAAATTTCATTAAGAAAAAATATTAATAGTACTATATGATATTAATTAATTTTAATAAATATTTTAAAATATTAATACTAATTAAATTTTAAATGTTTGCATTAAATTTGTGTAAATTAATTTATCATTTTGTTTGTTAATTTATAAATTTAATTCAATTAAATGTTAATTTTAATTGAAAATTAAAAATGTTAATATTAATAAACTCTTTTTTATTAATTAATAATGTTAGTATATATTTCTTATTATTAAGGAAGAAACACTCTTCTCGAAGTGGGCTCCTCCAGATGCATTTTACAATGTAAGCTACCCGTAGAAGGGAACCCTTTGCCACATGCAATGTTAGCTAATAATTAGTAATAAAAGTAATAATAATAATAATAATAATATAGTAATAATAACATAATAATTTACTTTATTACAAATATATTAAACCCTTAATATAAACTAGGAAAATAACATTTTATTTTAGCCCTATTTATTAATGTATAATTAAGATTTAATTGTGAAATGAAGTAAAAGGAAATCATTTTTTAACAAAAACAAAACTGGGCCTGAAAGCCTGAGCGTTCGTGATTATCTCAAGGTGTCAACGCTTCCTCAGTTCGCCGAAGGAGGGGTCGGGAGGAAGAAACGGTCCTACGCCTACGGCACGGCGCATACGTTGACAGCCTCTCATGTGCGAAATACAAAGAAAGAATTAGGTCATCTCTCAGGTCAGATGGGAGATAGCTCGATGAAGGACACTAAGAAAAGGTTCTCTTCAATGGAACCAATAATTATTATTTCATATTTCAACTTTTCCGAATTTTAAATTAAGGGAGGTTTTCAATACATACAACGTATGCAAAACGTAAACAGTTGTTTAATATATAAAATATATAAACATATATACACATTATATATACACAAATATATGTGTGTATATATATATATATATATATACAAAATAATAATTTAAACAATAAATATCAGTTATGAAATGATATTTGATTAATAAACATTTTGTGAGATATTATTAACTAAAGCAATCTATTTTGTCAACATGTATGGATGGAAAGCTATATTTCTTCATTGAAAATACGGTATAATACCGGTATAACCTTTATGGACGTCCATACCGGTATAGACGTCCTATAGAGGTATTTTACCGGTATAAATGAATAAAGGTATTTGAAATAGGTATGGAAAAATACCGGTATTATACCGGTATTTTTACCGGTATTCAATACCTTTCGGTCCCTGCTCCAGACAGCGACTGAATTGAACCTAGCTGAAAAGCTAGGGTCGAAAATCCTGCCGCCATCAGGACTCGAACCTACGACCTCCCAGTCAGAGGCATCCAGGCGTATCTCATCGGAAAATGTATTAAAAAAGTTCTATATTATCCGTTATGAAGTGTCAGCATACATAAGTCTCGTATCTGTACACAAATAGTATTTTTCACGGCTTGTTTTGCAAGAAGTGAAGTCCATAATAATTGCACATTTAAATGGGTTTAAGTACCCCTTCAATTTATCTTTCAGAATGAAAAGTGTGTTCTTTAGCAATTTATATTCGTGTTCATAAATAAAAAAATATAAGCGAAAACAATCTGGAACCGTAATTACTAATTATAACGCGTGTTTTACCAACGGAAAAGGACAAACCAAAAATTATCCATCGTTGAAGACTATCCACAACGCCTTTTTGCAGATGCCTGAATGCAGGATTATTTTCGGACGAATGTGGAATATTGTTCTCTTCTAAGAGTCAGATGTTCTTCGATAGATAAAGATTTTGCTCCTGCTAGGGACAATGTTAATGCAGAATAGATGCCTGAGTCACATTTGGCCAGTATCATGCTTGCTGGGCCTGAGTCACACTCATGGCCAGCAGTATCACTCCGTTCTAACTCAATTTTATTATTATTGCACTTGATTATAGTGTCAATAGTAACTCACAAACTTATCGAATCACTGGCAAATATGAATATAACATATTTCTAATAATATTACATATTTCAGTCCATACTTCCTTTAAACTCACGGTTCACTTAATCTTTGAAAATAATTGTACCAGTGGCTCACTAAATTCTCCTATATTTGCAAGAAAAGAGTACAAAGCAAAAAAAAAAATGTTTCCACAAAATATTTGAGCATTCTTGATAATTTTCTACATACATCAATGTACATGCTTGCTAATAATTAGTGTTCTTATAAATACAGTATGTTCCAATGAAAACTAATTATCAAAAGTAATTTAAATTAATTAATACACTTTATAGTTGTTAAATTAGTTATCACTCAACAATAATTAAATTGTAACTTCTTGATTAACATTTCACGGTGTGTATTTTACAGCATTCAGAGAACAAACTTTCCAAAATGTTCGCAAATATAGCTCTCAAATATATTCACTCCACAACTTTGCTTAATACCAAATGTTTTGAAAATGAAAACGACAAATTCAAGAATACCTCAAAATTTTCACCGAACTATTTGTCAGCGGTATTAGCAAAAATAATGTTCTGTATGGCCTGGGATTTACAGGATTTTACACGAAATTTAAAAATAAAATGCTTTCAAAGAACGATGATACCCGCGAAGTACGAAAATATTCCTCTGCTCATTGGGTTTGTGGGCAAATGTTCTTTAATATTTATGTATTTTAATGATGACTTTCCAGAATTTATAAAACTTAATCAAGCCGGGAGGAGGATATGTTTTTATTAAACTCATCATTTCTTATTATGTCCATGATAATGCAAAGTTATTCAAGAAACATTTTCAGAAATAAATTTCACTTATGTTTTTGTAATTATATATTATAACACCGAATTTATATAAACTAATAAACCATTATTTAAAGGATCAATAATTTTTTTTATATATTTGAAATTTTCTTACCATATACCTGTCGTGTTGTGTAGTGAAATTGTCAGTTAAAACATGAAAACTGGCTCTTAGCTCTTCATCAGTTCTACTTACTACATATACAAACGTATCGCTTCAAAGTTGCATTTTAATTGTTTGGTGTAATGCCAGAGGCTGGGCTTGGATATGTTAGGTTGCAGGCATTATTTTTCAATTCAAACTTATCAATTATTAACAATGTTAATCTAATGTAGCTTCCAAACTAATGTCACTTTTAAAATTCAATAATATAAACTATAGTTTCTTATATTAGTTCAAATAAGAAATTGCTCTATATTCAAATAAGAAAATCTTATATTACTTCAAATAAAAAACAAACTTCTCCGAATTATCCAATGAATTCCTGACCAGAGTCCATTGTATTCCATTTGCTTTTTAAAGTATCCCGACTTAACTTGGCGAACCGTTCGCGAAGGAGAAAACTTGCCATGTGCTGGCACATCACTTCCGAGACGCATCGATTAGGCCAGTCCATCCGACGTTTAACGAACGACGCGGCAATAAATAACGAATTACCCTCAGGAAATCAATAGAAGTCACCGTCGCGAACAGCAACACCTGGACGTGCGGCACCAACTAGCCCCACTAGCGATCTACTAGTAATGCAATGTAGCAGTTCCTATTTCTTTCAATTTTCAGTTTCCCTTGACTCAGATTCTCTCCTGTAGCACCGATTGCATTGCAGTAAGATAATAAATTATTTCCCTTCGCTGCCTTTCATAATGTTTATTTTCTGGGTTTGTGTTTATTTATATCAAAAACATTTTCATATGTGAAAATTTATTTCGTATTTCTTTTATTTCATGCCTACCTTTGTTGAAGTGCTTACAGTATCTGGCATTGGACTTACCAATGAGTTCGTAGTTGCTGTTACTGTTATACTTTTACACAAGGCAAACAAAGCCCCAGAGTTTGAAAAAATATTTATATTTCAAAATTTTAAATGGAAATGGCTTTATGCTGTTGAATTTAGTTCTTTAAATAATCTTACAAATCTTTTAAAGAAAAAATACTCCCCCAAAAATTGGAATTTGGGCGCTGAGAATAAGAATCAGTGACACTAGATACTGAGGTTTTTTGACAACATAATCATCTTTATTGTTTATTGAGATAAAAATATTCAAAACCTTAAATTCATAACCTCCAAGTAATTAATTCATTTGCAATTTTCATGACAAATTAGCCAATAAGTAAATTATCTTAGCTTGCCGAGTTTCTCACTTTCCCTGTTCTCTCAACGGGATCTTCCCTGTTCTCTCCTCGAACATAACTATCCTAATTTACATAGTACTTTAAACATTTGAAAACGTTCTTTTAAAAATTTTTTTTTAAATATTTTGTAACCCTCCATATTTCAACTCGAAATTACGAGCAAAATTGTAATATTTAAAAAAATGTGCACATGAAATAATTTATAGATACAATAATGGGGATAACCTCACTGCGTAAAAAATCGAAAATGTCATGCCATGGATTGATTGATTGATTGATTGTTCGATTTCCGGGCGTGTCAACTACTTTGGTCATTAGCCCCGTTAGTTGTAGTCATGTTTTTATCGGGGATGGCGGTTATCTTTCCCACTGGATGGCGGATCGGCGCCGACCTACTCTATGGGGTTTCAACCAGGACTCTCCTACAGCGGTGCCGCTAGCCGACAAGCTCTAGCTCCCGACCGGTCTCCTGGAATTTGGGCTAGTGCAGTGGTGTGTGTAAGGAGGATAGCAGGAAGAGGAAGGACAGATCGCGCGCGTCCGTGGCCCGTTGGTGTACTGCTCAGCATTCTGGTGTTGATCGGACCCGAAACTACCCATCAGCGCAGCCGGCCGCAAACTCCTCCAGACAGCGACTGAATGCGACCTAGCTGAAAAGCTAGTGTCGAAAATCCTGCCGCCGTGGGGAGTGGGAACCTAGGACCTTCCGGTCAGAGGCGCTGCAGTGACATCAGTTGATGCACTGAGCTACCGCTCCCAGTCGTTATGCCATGGAATTTTATGCATCTAGCTTAGAGTCGAACTAAAACCAAGAAATACCCAAAAGAACGGCATAGAAGAAGCGCAAAAGAATTCCTCGCACACAACACGGGAGCTTAGGCCACCTGCATACACAACTCCCCACGCCGAAGCTGCCATAGGCACTCTGATTTACGTGCGGTAAACGCGTGTCGGTGAGGCAGGCCGGAAAAGACGCGGCAAAGTGTAACGGGCGCGCCGGATGTGAGAGTCGAACTTTGGTAGACAAAGAACGTCTATTATTTTGAAAAGGTCCGTTTTAGAATGTGGATTAAACATCGTCAGTGATATATTTTTCCTGCATTGCTTTCAATTCATGACACATGAATTAGTCAATGCCATGATTATCTGCAATGTACATACTATTGGTTACTCGATAGTCTCCTAATAATCTGACGTCCCAGATAGAAGATGCAGATATAATGCTTAAAGTAAATATGACGGTTTTGAATTTTTATAAGAAATCGTCCACACAAATCTGTGTTTGTATGCACGGAATTACTGATCAGTCCTGCACCAAACAGATTGAAGGTGAAACATAGTAGAAGTACGCAAAATTTTGTTTGGGGGACAAGTAGGCACACATGAATCCGTAATACACGTTATAGCAACACACAAGATCATTATGGTAACACAGAAATGATTCTTCTTAGGAGCGGGTTCTTGGGATTCGGATTTTGTGATGTTGAAGGAGACGAGTTGTTTTTTAAAAGACGTAATCTTCGTTTTAGAAATTCTATTACTTTTTGAAGTGTTCCGAACTCCGTAGTAAAGGTGGTTAGAAACATTCTTTTTGTGATTACGATTGATTTTGTTTGTCGTTTTTTTAATTCTTTTGAATACTTTCCCGACATTTTCGGAGATTACGATCTTCTGGGTATTCTATCTATTCAGAATTTTATTGTTTCATCCATCTTAGAAGCCACAAAACTATTCATCGTAAGATTTAGGAAAACGTTTCGTAAGAGTAAGAAAAGCTCTTCAAAAATATTATTTGAAATTTCCAGTTTAATCTCTAAGTTAACACTTAGGTAGCCCCACTTCATAGAATGAATGGTCAGAAACAATCAAAACTTGAACCCTATGTACAATTAAGTTAAAGGAATACGAGACAGAAATAATTTTCTATGGCAAAATTATTGAGAAAAGTTCATTTTATGTGCACTTTAATCTCATTTTTCGCAATATTAAATATTTTCTCGACCACTGTCGCGGGATTATAATGCTGTAACACAGTTCGACGTTTGGATTCAATGCGAAGTTATATGCGCTTTTAAAACAATGATTTACAAAGTGTGGAAATTTCTTATGAGTCCATTAATACATATATAACACTAACACGCGTGATATAGAGAATAATTGATTTGATTTAATTTTGATTTATTTAGTCAAAGAACAGTAAAAACTTTATGTGACGTAAGGGGGCTCTGCGCAGGTTTTCTTGAGCTCTAAAATCCCATCTAACATTTTAACTACAGTCGAAAGATAACTAAAGTTTAAAAATAAAATAAAACAAAAAATAATAAATAATAATAAGTTATTATTATAATTATTATGACAAGAAGAAAATAAGAAATATTCACACGTGCTTAAGAGAAATAATGCTATTATACACTTATCTATGGAGACAGAAATCAAGAAGTAACAAGAAAGAAAAATATAGTGTAAATTTTATGCTATAAAGAAAATAACAAATGACAAAACTTAAGATTTTAAATTTTTAAAAAGTCATGCGTAGAATCGGCGTCGGCCGACATCTCCATGAAATTTTACTTCATATATATAATAAATAATCATTAATACAATCACTTGATATGCGTAATAAATATTGCATCATGTGACAAAAACGTTATATAAATTCGCTCTCTTTTAAGACATAGCTTCACCGAATATTGAGATGTAAACTACAAAGAAATCTCAAAACAATCGCAAAAGTGAGAAAGCTCTCCAGTAAAAGGAGATTAAAGGAATATTACTTTAGTTATCTGAGTGGTAGAAAAAAAATTTTTCAGGCAAGTCAAACTGAAATTACAAACTCTTCTAGATCGAATTGAATACTCAATTCGTTCGTTTCTCTAACTTTGCAGTTATAACACGAGAAAATGTAGTCACAAGAATGATGAATAGTTTGTTCTCAGTGGGAGTCATAAAACGCGAAATGGAATATCCGATTACAAAAGAGATAAGAAAGGTTACGGTACACACCGCTAATGAAAACGATTGAAATGAAAATGAAAAGTGTAAAACCTGAAAAAAATATGTCGTAGAAGATGTCCATAAAGGACAATCGATTATCATTTTTTGATTCAATATGTCTTTATGGGATAAAATATTTTACAATATGTCATGGAGGTACGGAGAAGGAAATAATCTTTGGCAGTGTAGGAACAGAGTGGAACATATTTTTTTCCACCATATAATCAAAATTCCACAAAACAATTCCCGTGAATCAAAACGAACTTTTTTTGAATTACTTTCTTAGGAAACATAGTCACTAAAAAAATGCAAAAAATCAGCGTTCTCTCATATGTTTGAAATAATTATAACGCAAAATATATCAAATAAATAATAATCGATAAAAACATGACATAACATATTTCAATAAACTTCAAGAAAATGTAACTAGTTAGTTTGTAAGGACTGGTAGTTTATCAATAATGCGCATAACTAGAAGTTTATGGGCGAAGTTTTATTTTATGGCCTGAATATTTTAGATATTTCTCAAAAGCTTGGTTTCTGATTCTTGATGCATCAGAAACTGGATGATTATTCGATACATGTCTAATGATCTTCTAATTCAGTGCACAACTGATGAATTGAGTGCCTCTGACGGGAGGTCCTAGGTTTGAATTCAAATGGTGGCAGGATTTTGTCACTTGCTACATAGCTAGGTTAAATTCAGTCGCTGCCTGGGGTACAATTCTTTCAGACGGCTGCTCTGATGCGTAGTTTTCCGTGCTTTTTCGAATCAACACCGGCGACTGACGGAGCAGTATCCTATCAAGAGGGCCACGGACCTCGCGTGATCTTTCTTTCCTCTTCCTTGTTCAATCCTCACCTTTACTTACTCTTACACTTAGGTGTACTACACTACCATATGTCCGGAGACCATTCGGGAGCTTATTAGACCTTGTCGTGGCAGGGGCGGGGCCCAGTTCACGAGAGATTATGATTGGGAAAATACAGCAAGGCGTCGTGTAGGTCGGCGCCAAATTTCACTACACAGTGGAGAAAAATCTCCACCACCTTCCGTGACTTCACTGCACTGCACTTACGATACTTATGACCATCGAAGACGACGCGCCCTGAAACACTAATTACATACATACTAAACCTAATGCAAACTTATACAACTAAACACCAATACATCAAAACACAATACTCTACTAATATCTAATAAACACATACATACATAAATACATACGTAAACCTTCTCCTTTATACAGTTGACAACAATTTTCTCTGAAACATTGATTTGTACACACAAATTGCACGAAGGATAAAAAATTTGGGCCTCCCATTATACTTTCAGTAAGACTATTAGAACGATGCAGGGTAAATATCTGATCCCGTTGAAGTTTAAAAACTGAAGAGTGGGCCGAGGTTTATAACCAACCAAAGCCATTATTTGTGATATCCAACCGCGTGCCTTTAGTGGTCTCTGTAAAATACCACTTTCTCTTTAAAGAATGTAAATAATAAATTCCTTTTCTTGGTGTAGGACTACCCATCCGCCATCTCTACTCATTACGTATTTGTTTCGAATGTTTTTATCGGGCGGTAGACAGCACAACTCTTAAAAGATACTGGCCGTAAAGAGTTGCTTTTGTTCCTCTGATTGAATGCTTTAAGTCAGTAAAACACAGTCTTACGAAAAATTAGGAATACATAAGGCCATTGGCCATTCCAAAGAAAGAGTTCTAAAACTTCTTCTGGCGAGAGGCTGGTCAGAGAAGAGCAGGGCCACTGCCTGCCGAGACGTGGGTCGCTTCTTGCTCTGCGGCAAGGGCTCCAGCGCCCTGCGGCCTGCGGCCTGTAATCCGCCCGGCGCCCGCCCAGGGCCTGCCCTGCGAAGGGACTAATTGCCTAATTCGATGGCCAGCCGCTGGCGCGTCGCAGCGGTCGCCCATTGACAGGGAGCGTGCCCGAGGGTCCCGCGCCACCCTGTACTCTGGCGCCGCCTCCGGTCCACCTGGCGACGACGGCGGGGGAGGTGGGGCGTGGCGGCCTGGCAGCGGGAGCAGAGGCAGCAGCGAGAGCAGAAATAGTGACGGTGGGGTGCGAAAGCGTGGCGAGGATCGGAGGAGGTGCGAGAGCAGGGCGAAAACGTGGCGGAGAGCGCTGCAACGGCGGGATGGGGAGACGTGGCGAGCAGGCGGTGGACGGTTGGATGGAGATGGGATGACGCTGGCGATAGTGGCGGGCAGGGCGGGAAGTGGGGTGGTGGGCTGGGAGACAGTGGCGGAGACAGTGGCGGAGACAGTGGCGGAGCACTGGCGGAGACACTGGCGGAGGCGGAGGAGTGGTGGTTTGTGAAGAATATTCCTGAGATACTGGCATTTCAGGACGGCGGAATGCCGAAGGTCTGCAAATTCTGTGTGACACGCGGTGTTGTGAAGATCGAAAACCGCTGCCTGGGATGATACCACTGGCAACCATGGAGGCTCTGTTGGTGGAGGCAGTGCTGGGCGCAGTTTTCGCGGCGGGGCGATGGTGCTGTAGTATCAGATGGTATCAGTGGCATTCCTAATGACACCGACTGTGAGGATGGACATGGCAAACCCGACCTGGCAGTTCGAACCTAGCAGTTGCATTGGGGACAATAATCGCCGATTTAGACATACATCGATTCTCACAGTTATTAATAAAGTGGGGAGAATAATATTAACTTTAAATATTCAAAAATGTTTGTAATCGACAGCTTATTTTCTCTAACTCACAGAAAACTCACTACCCACTTTATACAGATATTAACGCTTATGTAGCATGAATAATACGCATAAAATACAAAACGATATAAACATATTTTCAAATGAAACCATTCGTAATTTAACAAAATATCTTAAAACGTTTAGGAAGGAATAAGTAATAAATTCGTATAAATTCATTTAGGTAAAATAACAGCTGCTCTTTTTATGGGTAATTGTGAAATGATGTTGATACTTTCATTGTAAATGTCAACTGTTACCACATTCTGCATTTTTTTAACGCGGCGGCGCAAATATCACCTCACCGTTCTCCCAAAACTACAATAGCTAATTTGTAGCATTAACACCAACAGATATCCTTTTATAGTATTTGTATACCCTGCGTCCATCCGTGCGTGCATCACTCACAATTAGGCCCCTCCCCGTCCACCAATCGAAACAAAAGAGATGTCATTCGACGTGTCTCGATCCCCTGGTAGGGAACTGACGATTTGTTTTTGGATCTATCTTGACGGTGCGAATATGTTTTCCAAAGGTGTATTTTATGCATTTTTTAGCGCTGCGATCTAGTGGTGGCTCTGCGAACCACGTGCCTCAGCGCCATCGCCACGTTCAATGCAACATACAGTTGTGATGAGAGCTAAATGTGATTCCAATGAGACAATCCGCCTCCAACAGGCGGTAACTGGAGATTGTAAGTCGCGGACCTCATACCGCAGTCCTGCATACCGCAGATCACAGTATGCAGGGCTGTAGAAGAAAGATGTTCATCGTGAACACTTTTGATATACGTTCAAGGATAATTTGTTACCTGTAGCATATACGATAGTGCCAATGGGATACTCCCCTTTTGAAAGATCATTTCAACAATAAAATTCTATGAAAATAATTAAGTATTAACAACTATTAAAATATATTCAAATATAAATCTATAAGATTGAAACGGAATGTTGTAGAAAAGGAGCTTGCAAATGTGGAAAGTTTCTTTAATCCTCGACAACTAGTGATGAATAAAATGTACTCACTCGCTGGAATTACGGATGTTGGCAGCACTGTTTTCAAATCAGGTGATCTTATCTTTCAGGAGTGAATTATTTACTCTTTGAACTTCGGTGTGGGTGTCAAGTTGGAGCGTGATCTCAATTTTTGTAGTTGAAGTCAACGATCAAATGGAAACATGAGAGTAAATCTTCCTCATCAGTAGATAACTGACTACTAGCGTTATTACACCTATGGATACTAGTAATTTACTTACTCTGCTATGTAATGTTTAATAGGTTTATTAATGGAGTTTTTTTCTCCTTTAAATTCAAATTTAAGGTATATAACTGTGTAGATCGAGTTGAAAATGTTACATTATCTACGTCAAGCCAGTTTTAACTGTTTTGACAATAATAATAAATAATAATAAAGATTTGCAATAAATACAATTTCAAAATGTACTTTTGTTATAAGTTAATAAGGAAACTCAGCCCGTCAAGATAAAATACTGTGATTAGTTTTCAAACTTTCTTTAAAAAATCTATTAAAATGCAGACGAGTAAATGTTACTCACCGCTAGTATCCATAGGCATTCATCCAACACTACTAGTCAAGCGTTAATAAGCCCTCTGAAAATATACTGAAATATGTAGGCTACTCTTGGCAACAATTCTTCTGGAAGCGTTTGGATTAGACTCCCAGACACATATTCTGGAATGGAGAGTGGTCATGGCTCCCAAAAAGAGCTGACAAAAAGAGTCGCGATAACATTTTTTTGTTTATTTTTATTATTAAATTATCAATAGATATTTTTACACACTACGTCCAAGGATGAAAAAACAGACAATATATGTTTAAAATTTCTTTTTGTTTGGAACTGAATAGCAGCAATTTTTAAAACATGAAAATATTTTTAAAACGGTTCAAAGCGTCGGCGATGCCTGATTTAGCTAGTTTTCAGTATTATGTTTTTGATCGCAACACCTCTTGCCTTCATTTACTATTGCTTTTGATTTGATTCTCCTATAAACATATCAACTCATAATGAACTACATATACGTATACGGCACATTGTGAAAACTCTAGAGCTATCATTTCGAGGAGTTATGGTGTAAGTCGTAAGCGCTGTTATGAGCAGTTTTACTATCGGTTTAATCAGCATATGGAACACTTGAATAGTAGCGCTACTCCAACGCACAGGAGTTACATGCAATGAGAAAATATTAGATGTTTGCATTTTAAATTTTGCCATGGTGTGATACGCTTCCCACGTTCCAATTTAAATCTGTTTAATCCATCAAACTCTGTAATCTCAGCACTCGCCTGTCTCCATATTTCTCTATTTTCTCTCAAACATAGTCGTCTGCATTCTTTTCCGAATTGCATCAATGCTTCACTGTCCGCTTCAACTGTTATCGATTAGTCTTTGAATAATATATTCCAAATGCACACAATAACACAAAATCGAAACATTTGAAATATAACGATAGAAACGTCTACAAACAAAAAAATGCTCAGACACAAAGCAGTTTGAAAAGAAAGAGAAGAAACACATCGTAGGTTTAATAAAATGAACAAAGTCTTCAACTGCGTTTCTCCTTTAATGTCATTAAGTCCAGTATTGCGAATTGTTTACCTCGTAAAAGAGCACTTTAATGTAGATCATCTTTCTGAAATTCGTAATGGAGACGATTTTAAGGAGTTCTAAAAATGAACATTCTTCTCAGGCTGCTTTATTCCTTAATCTCATTTTCTTCTAAGACTTCATAGAAAAATTAAGAATTAATAAAGATAAAAACAAGCTATGAAGACCTTTATATATCGGAAAAGATTGTCATCAAAACTACAGGCGGAAAAGGTTATCATTTACTTCACAGTAACATAAGCAATTTAAAAATATTTCTTTTTCAAATTTCATCTGGAAATCTTCACTATATTTCACAAATCTTTCTATTCACGTAAGTTTTTGACCCATGTTACCGGTAAAAATACTTCCAACTAGAATAAATGCATAACACACAAAAGACCCGGGTTTCAGCAAAACTAATGTCTATATTTTAATTCGTGCTATAATATTGTCAGCTTCGAAGATTATTAAAAACGAATTACATCAAGTATTTATTCCAATGTTCCATAAAATGCAAACGACAACTTTATAATACAATAACAAGACTATTTCGAGAGATCATTACACTTAATCAATAAACGTAAGGAATACGATACAAGAATATCAAGAAGGCAAAATTCCACATGTGTGGCATTCTAGAGAAAGTTACTAGTAAGAATTAATACTTAGTTACAACATATCTTAGAACAAGTATCGATTGTTCGAAGCGAAGAATTTGTTCGAGCGAAAGTTAACGTGAATGAAAATAGGTTAGTAATTTTCTCCAAAAGAACTTTAGTTGGGATCTGCCGTCATTATTCTGAGCACCTCATTGTTTCCAAAATGCTGCAAGTTATATTTCCTTAAAAACAGTTCCCTCTGTTATTTGATTTTCACTACAACTAAAAGTGTTGTTTGTACAGAGAAAGTTCATTCAGATAGTTGATCGTTAATACAATTTGATGTCAAAACGATGAAAATAATTTTAATTTACAGTTTACAAAAAGAAATATACAAATTTCTGGACGCATTAACTAGATATAGACGATGAAAACGAAAACTATCATGATAATAAAGAATACAAAAACTATTATGACGAAGCGAAGAGAAGAGAAGAAACAAGACGAAGAAAACAATGTCCGCTTTGCGTGTGCTGCTTGTAAGATAACAGTATCAAATCATAGGTAATGGAAACACAAGATATCGATGTGATCTTTCTTCAGAAAAAGGGATTGAAAGCTGGATTAAAACGTTAGAAAGGAAAGGTCGTGAACAGCTGAGATAACTGGATGAGCGGCAGACAAAGACGTCGGAGACAAAGAAGCAACAGGGGGCACACGCGACGTCCACTAAAGGACGAGCTCTCACCAGGTGGCCGGAGAGCTATGGAGCGTCCGCAACTGCCACCCTTGCCAAAGACCGCTCCGCCGCCACAGCCATTGCATTCGTCGGCTCTTCCAGTGTCGCCTCCGTCTCCTGAGAATTTAACACTGCCGCACCCACACACGACTCCGCCACCGCCTCTACACACACACACACAACTCCGTCACCGCCTCCACACACACACACACACACACAACTCCGTCACGCACCCACCCACACACACAACTCCGTCACCGCACCCAACACACCCACACACACACATACCACTCACACCACACACACACACGCACACACACACATCTCCGTCACCGCACCCACCCACACACACACAACTCCGTCATCGCACCCACCCCACACACTCCCCACCCCCCCCCCCCCCCCCCCCTCCACAGCCGCCTCCGTGTCACCACCCCCTTCGCCACAGCCTGAACCTGCACCGTTGCAGCCGCCGTCGCCACCACCACAGCCTTTGCCACCGCCTCTCCCCTCCGCCCACGCCGCCGCAACCGCCACCGCCGCGGCAAAGTGGAGACCGCCGGGCGCGGCCCCCGCCGCCACTCACAAAGGCAACTTTTAATTCGCTGGCGCCGACCTCGCCCGGGGAGTTTGAGAGCGCCCGCTGCTTCAAATGGCGGCCAAGACAAGCAGCGGGTGCTTCGGACGGCGCAACTTCATTACAAAGACCGCCCCCTATCTCGTCCACCGTCTGCCGACACGTTGTTTAGAACCTTTTATCATAACCTCAAATGTAGAAATCCGGAATTCCACACTTTTCTTAATTGCAAACATTCTTAATTACTTATCTCTTCAATAGTAAAATTGTATAAAGTAAGTCGTACCCGTATAGCCAATAATTCTAGAATTTCTTATACTGTTATGTGAGGTACAAAAAAGCTGGCACTTCCTATTTATCAGAATACAAGTGCATGGAGTCATGTATGTTGTTTGATTTCTGATGTTTACCTATCACGAGATGTATACTTTCTATTAGTACAATGATGCGCATAATAATGAAATAAAATGTTATAATTAATGTTTCAAATCTCACTCGCAATCAAATGCGTATTTTTTCCAACAATTTCGAAAATGATCGTCAATCAGAATGAGATGCAGCGGCGTCGCCAGAAAATATACTAATATAATGATGTTGAGAATGATTAACCGACTGATAAGTTAAACTTTTGTGATATACATTCGTATTTACACATTAATCAATGTAAAATATATCCAAGTAAGATTCACACCCACACACCATACAAAATAATAATCAATATAATATATATATATATATATATATATATATATATATATATATATATATTTTCTCCCCATCCCTATCCTTTCCCTATCCCCATTCCCATCTCTATTCCTAACACCCAAAACCTCCCAACAAAACAAAATAACAAACCCTCCCTTCATCATCCCCATCCCATCTCCCTATCCCCGTCACTGTACGGGGGAGTGGAGGTACCAACACCGGCAGGAAAAACATTATTAGGAACACCAGCTGAAGAATCCGCTCGGGCATAGACAGCTGGACACCCAGCAACAGTGTGAAGCGACAAGTGTGCGCACGGCAAATTAAAATTTCGAAAATTTTTTAAAATAATAACATTTAATTCAATTTACACAATTTAAAGGTTGTTTTATCCGTACATAGTGACTATCGGGGAATCTTCAATTGTAGTACATTGCCATTATTAAAATCTTTATTTATTTTATGGGAACATTATCAAATAAGAGGATTGAAATGATTGAAGTTATGTAAATGTAAATGATTAATTATGTAAATGTCAACTACAACTCACCACTAAACCAAATAAGAGGATCTTAAGGCACATCTGAATGGAGTGCAGGGTTGTACTTTTCAAAATCTTTGTGAGGCACAATCGTTGTTGAAAGAACAAAAATAAGAAACGACTTCGTGGTATCAAAACAACCTGCTTACACCCAGGCGTCATCCACAAATAACAAATGTGCTTAAAACTTACAACATCCATCAGATCTTTATTTGTATCGAAATTAAATTGTGGAGTGTATGAAAAAATATTGCATTCTCTTATAAAAAGATAATTTTCTTCCTTTAAATTTACATATCAAACATTTCTTGATATTTTAAAACTTATTTCTAAAAACTATCTTGATATTTCTCAGTATACAAAATTGTAAAATCGTTTGATATTGTTAGGTTGTATTTACTCCAAACTTTCTTTGTTCGTAGACATATTAAAATGTATTATACCAGTTTTCACGGTTACAAGATTTCCCATTTAAGGTCCTTGCGCAGTATCGAAGATTATTACAATCTATTTCGCTCATTTTACACTAAAATGCGTACTTACAAAGTATGAGTGAGGAGAATTGAAGTGGCACGTGGAAGAGGTCTAAAAGTGACCTTGCTCGTCTGCTTACCTGAAATAGAAGAAATGAAGATGAACAATTAAAAATGACATATTCAAACAGTTTTACAATTATTTTCTAATTATACAACAATAATTGTTTGCATTACTCACACATTTTCTGATACTAGAACTGTTATACTCGTATTGTGATAAGGAATAAGGTCTTACGTAATGATATCTCTTTCACTATTCGATGATATGGTTAAAAATATTTACAAACAAGTAATTTAGTGACAACTTGAAGGGCGCAATCAAAGCTTATAATTACTTTTATAATTTTTGTTAATTCATATACTAAAAGAATTTTAATTTAAATATTGAATTATATAAAAGAAGAGACATAGCGGCGCATTACAGACAGAAAATTCGGAGTTAACTGTTAAAATTGGACCTATGCCACCTTTTGTGCATTTTACTCAATTCTTACAAGAAATTTAAAGAAAAATTTGGAGCCTTTTTGAGAAAACTTTGAAAATGTCGAGGGAGCTTCATATAAAGTACCCTCAAATATTAAAGAATATTTTTCAAAATCTCAAAGCTTCAACTAGAGCCAGATGGACAGGGCTTTCTTCAGTTTGGAAAAGATCGTACGCATGGTTTAGGCGTTAGCAGTGTTCACAGACGCTGACAGACGCTGACAGACGCTGACAGACGCTGACAGACGCTGACAGACGCTGACAGACGCTGACAGACGCTGACAGACGCTGACAGACGCTGACAGACGCTGACAGACGCTGACAGTCGCGAGTCGCGACAGTCGCGACAGTCGCGACAGTCGCGACAGTCGCGACAGTCGCGACAGACGCGACAGACACGGACGACACGGACGGACACGGACGACACGGACGGACACGGACGGACACGACGGACACGGACGGACACGACGGACACGACGGACACGACGACACGACGACGACACGACGGACACGGACGGACACGACGGACACGACGACGGACACGACGACACGGACGGACACGACGACACGGACGACAGGACACGGACGGACACGGACGACACGGACGACACGGACGGACACGACGGACACGGACGGACACGACGACACGACGGACACGGACGGACACGGACGGACACGGACAGACACGGACAGACACGGACAGACACGGACAGACACGGACAGACACGGACAGACACGGACAGAAGTTTTGAAATAAACCACTTTTTCGGTATCACGGGACTCGAAAACCTGTACCTATTTCTTAATAAATCAATATTTCTTCTTGATTGTCAAACTATGTTTACAAATAAAAGTATCCAAAGTTTTTTATGACAATCATTTATTCAGTAATTTCACAACGTTTCGTAACTCGTTTTGTTACATCTTTAGGTGCTACACTTAATGAGGGAACGCTATCCCATTGAATTACCACATCAGCAGAACATTCAAGGAACCATTACGAAAAACCTCACTCTCGCACAGTTGATACCACATAACTAACTGAAACGGTTAAACAAAACGAGTTACGAAACGTTGTGAAATTACTGAATAAATGATTGTCATAAAAAACTTTGGATACTTTTATTTGTGTACCTATTTCTGTTGAAATCTCGAAATCGATTTTCCGCAGCATTACATAACTTCCTGTATACTACGTATATTACTCAGTATTTACGTATGTATACGAGAAAGTAAAAAGTCAGAAATTTAGATGCAATAGTTTTAAAAATATCAGCACCAGAATGATGAAAATTATTTTCTCTAAAATGCAGTTCAAGAAAAAGAGGCACGTTCTGTAGTTTCAAACTAAAACCGTCCTTCCCAAAACTTATCACACATCTACATTGGCTCTTCGTTTTCATTTTCTTCATTCCATATATCGATTCAGGTATTTTTATTTGTGGTCTGGACATGTTTTCCCACTTCAATTACCAGTGTGCAGTCAATGTTTTGAAGTGTAGCTGTCATGTTCATTCCCTTACGCCTAACTTTTCCAAATCTTTATTTATTTTCATGGATTTATTATTGAAACAAAAACTGCAACCAAATTTCATTGTTTTAATTACCAAAACACATTTTGGGGATATTCTTCCTCACAAGCGATGATTAAAACTTTCATTGGGATTTTGGATTTAAAAACTTCCTTTTGCCATTTTTAAATAGACTGTTCGAGGCATTTGAATGTAAAAAACACAAACTGTTTGTATTTGCATATTTTATTCGTTATTGCAAATCTAATTTTATAAGAACAACTTCATCAAAATCTAAATTTTTTCTCACACTTATTTATCGAGTTTTAATTAAATTATTTGACCATTAAAACATCCCTGTATCACGGATAGTTTTTCATATCTCTTTCTGTAGTATGCTACACTAATTAGTAATATACTGAAGTCCTTAAAATACAATTGTAATAACAAACACACTATAATAAAGGGATGTTTTAATCGTTCAATAACTATTTTTTTCTTGTAGAGTCGTCCAGACTCGTTCTTGTTTCTTTATTTTATTGGTGACTGCTAATTCATAGATTTGTTTTTTTTGGGGGGGGGAAATAATGTAAATTAAATCAGGTTGTCTGTGCAGTGTTTCTGTCACATCTCTCTTCCACCGACGAAATAACCGACGAAATAACAACCTCTCATCTGACAGACAGAGCTAAGCGAAAGCTCCGTGTAAGTTATAGCGATGGAACCACAAAAAAGATTAAAGGACGAGAGAGGCAAGATAATGTGGAAGAATCCTCGAAAACAATTTTTAGATGCCTAAGTTTATTGTCTTCAATATAATTACCCCAATCTACACTAAAACACCAACTTTAGGAAAACGATCTTGACTCTTCGTAATAATGTCCAAAATCCCAACAGTGGCATTCCCAAATTTTATGTAAACAACAAAAGACTGGCCAGCATCAAAATGTTTTTTCCAATGAATTACTTTAAAGTGAACTACTGAATAAAAATATTAACTACACACACTTACTATGATTTAAGGTGGCAATTTCTGCTCGCACTGAAAATTAATAATATACATGGTTTTGTTTTTTGCCCTTGACCCAGGGTATCTAACAAAACTATTGACATTTCTAAAATGGTCGGAGTCTGCATTGCTTCTTTCAATTTCTCTTCGCTTTGGAAATTAGAGATAAGGATAGTTTTCATGCGAATAGAAATGTAATAATCAAGTAATGTAAGAAATTACCACGAGGTAACAATATTTCTGATTAGAATTTCATATATATCTCAAAAAATTGTGTCCCTACGAAACGAGCGTGTCACACTTCCAGCTCTTTGTATAGCATTTTTTTGGTATAAATAACAACAGAAATTTTTTAGACGCAAGTGTTATCGTACAATCAACTGCATGTGTTAAGCGTACCATAACTTGTTCCATGCAACAACAGCTGTTGCCCGCCAACACTTTTTTCGACATCTCTCCGCGAATTTCCGGGCGAATTCCCGCACAAATTTAGCCCAATCAATATGGCTAGCCAGTGAAGCGTTCGGGAGGGAAGAAAAAATAACAGAACATCGAATTCCAGGCAGCAAAGGGGTGGGAGGAACGTCGTCGTTGAATGCGTTCTGCCAATCACAGCAGCGACGCGGCTGAAACAGTACTCATTTTTTAAAGTAGTGAGGCGACAAGATGGAGTAAATCAGGAATGTCAGCAAAAAAAAAAATAAAAAAATAAACAAAAACATCAGAGCAATATGAATGGCGCTTAAATCTATATGAGTACTTTGAACGTTGAAGGTAAATTATTACCTTCATCACAATAAAATCAACAAATTTATCCTAATTTATCGTATGTATGTATTTGGCGTCACTGGTGTTATGAATTGAAAATAGCGGGATAACAATAAGAAAGTTTTTCTTTATTCTCAGTCAATCCGACTTACAAAAAAACATCCAAAATTCCGTGAGCCAAATAGAGTATAACGAAATTCCAAAGCCAAAGTTCCAGTCGTGCAGAAGATGTCCAAGTTCACGCCAAGTCACAATATCAAAATAGGAAGAAACCAATATCGCACGGCCGGGTCAACACTAACTGCACTAGACAACTCGCTAGGCACTCTAATTCACCGTTCATTTAGTTCTCCCGTTCCACCGACGGCCGCCGACTGTATAGCCCCGCGCGCCGTAGCCTCGTTTCCTAGCAGAGGCATCGCGCGCCGGCTGCTCGCTCCTGGTTGGCCGGCTCACTCGCTGGTTTGGTGCTCCGCTAAACCTCGCAGACGTCACGCCGCGCCAACTTTCTGCCGCGCGTTTCGATTTGATTTAATTTTTTGGTTTTTTTTTTCATGTTTCCGGGCGCGTCAACTGCTTTGGTCATTAATCTCGTTAGTGTAGTGCATGTTTTTCTCGGGAGATGGCGAGATCCGGCGCCGACCACGTCGGCTAGGGGTTCCTACCAGGACTCTCCGATCGGTCTCCCGAATTGTGGTAGTGTAGTGCATGTCAGTGTAAGTGTGTGTGTAAGGGGGAGAGGATAGGACAAGGAAGAGGAAGGAATGATCGCGCGCGGTCCGTGGCCCGTTTGGTAGGGTACTGCTCCGGCATTCGCCTGGTGTTGATCGGAGAAATCACGGAAAACTACCGATCAGAGCAGCCGGCCGCTAGGATTCTCCTCCAGACAGCGACTGAATTCGACCTAGCTGAAAAGCTAGGTCGAAAATCGTGCGCCATCAGGACTCGAACCTAGGACCTCCCGATCAGAGGCGGTGCAGCGACATCAGTTGATGCACTGAGCTACCGCTCCCGGTGCGCGTTTCGTTGTGGCGGACACCGCCGCAACAATTGGGTCGGTAGTCCGACTTGGCGGGCCAGGTATCGGTATCTCCCATGCCTGGGCCAAGTTAAATTCCCATGCTTGGGAGTAAGAGCCACATTACGCGAACATGATGTATTCTCTTCACCAGAACAAGCAAGATTCGCCTGCGTGAGCTTTTCTTCGTCACACAGTTACAGAAACCGGGACGATTTTACAGGAACGCTACAACTCTATTTTTGCCTCGACCGGGAATCGAACCCGGGGCCACAGCACGGAAAGCTAGTACGCTGCTCATGAGCCATCCCAGAGGCTCTAATTTATCCTAATTGCTACTAAAAGAAATAAGACCTAGGTATAATACATTTACTTAGTGTAAACGAGCAGAAATACCGTTGAATTAGCAATGCCCTAATTTATCACAACAATTCACAGAAAACGTAGTAGAGAGTATGAAAATAAACTGAGAATGAGGGCATTTTAACGAAACAGAAGGCACGGGATGCCATAAACAAAAACAGGTTGAAATTCCACTCACAAAACATCACACTTTATGCTTGGTCACTGTCGCAACGAAACTCGAAATCAAATACTTCATGATAACATATAAAATATCAAACCATGATTATGAAAACGGTAAAATGGTGATTGCCATTTATTTGTCGTAAGTTTTGCCGGGACTCTTTGAATGCGACTTGAAACCCGCACGAGCTGGCAGTAGTTGCTCAGCGGTCTCTCGATTCATTTTAAAGCGAGTAACACAATTTCATACACAATGACAATCGCGTACTTTTCAGTTGAAACACTGTGCGGATGGTATCAAGTCGTCTGGCTCACAGAAACCCACAAGGTGGGGTGAATATAATCACTGGTTCACATGGCCTGCCTGCCTCATATATTTTTGAGAAAAAAAATGTTTATTGCATGGTGGACTGACTATTTTTGACAGAAGTTCCCTTACACCACCTTTCTCTTTCTGCTTGCCACTCTTGCTCACGTGCATTCCCTCTCTTTGCCTCGTTAATTCATTAATTGATGTTTCCGGGCAACTATCATGGTCATTAGTCCCGTTAGTGTTGTGAATGTTTATGTATGTATGTTGTTCTTATGTATTTATGTATATTTATTTGTTACTTTTTTCATATTTATGTACGGTAATATCCGGCGCCGACCAACACGTCAGCTTGCTGAGGATTTTCACTTCCAGATATCTCCTCCGGCGAGACAAAGCCCTAGCCGGGACAAATTCTAAACCCCCCACTGGTCTCTCGTGTGGTCGTGTAGTGCTTGTTAGTGTATATTGGCAGTGGCAATCCTGACTCTGAGTTTAACTCAGCTGGTCCTTCCCTCGTCTGCTGGGTGCACTGTAGATGGTGGCGGAGGGTCAGGAGAGGAGCGCCTCCACGGCCGGGAGAAAACACTGCTGAATGCTGCTGGTCGAGAAATTCCGATTAGTCTAGCGCTCTGGCACTGTTCGAATGCTCGTTCTGCGTAGATGCAGAACAGCCGAATAAAAGAGGAGGGTTTGGATGTAAAATTAATATATTTGCATAGAGCACCGTTTGTGTAGCGGTAAGCTCCTTGATATCTAGCGAGGGCACAGAGCATTAATCAGTCTCTTTATTTGTGAAATGTGTAAACACTTAGCATCATTTTCAACAATAATTATCATTCAATCTTTATCCATTCTTGAATGTATGGACTAGTATATGCTAACAGAATAACAAATACGACCCACAATAACAAATATATAACTAAAATATTCCATAATATCGTTGTTGACCATATTTAAACATAACTATAGTGTTACAATGCCTTACAATAACAGATAAGAATCGATAAGACTTGAATATTTGAGATACATATTAGATCGGGTGCGCATTAGAAGTTCCCTTTAATCTTCTTGTAAGAGTACTTTTATCATTAAACCTCTTCTACATTGTCTATTACTAAATATTATTATAAAATAACATCCTTTCCTCTAAAGCCTTTGAAACGAACAATACAAACTTCACAGACACAAACCTATCCAATTAAAATTAGAGTCTTACATTACGACATATGCCAACTAAGAACAGTAATATAAAAAGAGTATTTAAGGAACAATCTTCCTATTGATACGTTCAAACATATCCACAAAGAATTTGGGAGATATAACAAACTGTCTCCACTTTCAAACAACTATGGTCATTCGCAACCGTTCATAATTTCAACAGTCAATTAGAAACTAAAATTCCTCTTTGACCACAGAAGGTCGATCAAGGACCCATTGTGGCGATCAAACGGTTCAGCAGTGCAGTGGCTTTCAGAAAAGCGGAACGACAATATAATAAATTTGATTCGGAGCGCGCCTCCTGAGTGCCCTAACGAAACGCAGCTGGGGCGCGGCGGCGGGAGGCCGGACGGAGCATCTCTCGAGGAAATGGAGCTTATAACTGGCGGCTGATGAAAAGTTGTTTAGTCGACTGCTGTCAGGGGCATCCACGGCAAAGACCCGCTGTGGCAGGGCCGTGCATCACCATGGCCGCCTCTGCCGCCTAAACCTCTGCCGCTTCCGTTTCTGCCGCCCCCGCCATCGTCGCTACCTCCGCCCCTGCCACTACGCCTGCTCCCTTCCCCGTCCCGCCTCCGCCACCACCTTCGCCTCCTCCAGCGCTATTGCTCCGCCTCCGCCTGCACCACCACCTCCGCCACCGCCACCGCCTCCCCACTGTCTCCGCCACCGCTTCCCCACCGTCTCCGCCACCGCTTCCCCACTGTCTCCGCCACCGCTTGCCACCGTCTGCGCCACCGTCTGCGCCACCGTCTGCGCCACCGTCTGCGCCACCGTCTGCGCCACCGTCTGCGCCACCGTCTGCGCCACCGTCTGCGCCACCGTCTGCGCCACCGTCTGCGCCACCGTCTGCGCCACCGTCTGCGCCACCGTCTGCGCCACCGTCTGCGCCACCGTCTGCGCCACCGCCTGCGCCACCGTCTGCGCCACCGTCAGCGCCACCGTCTGCGCCACAGCCTGCGCCACAGCCTGCGCCACAGCCTGCGCCACAGCTTCCGCCAAAGCCTGCGCCACAACCTGCGCCACAGCCTGCGCCAGAACCTGCGCCACAGCCTGCGCACAGCCTCTGCCGAAGCCTCTGCCAAAGCCTCTGCCACAGCCTGCGCCACAGTACTTCTTCCGCCGCTACCGCCTGAACCCCCCGCCCCCGCCCGCCCCCCTTTCGCATGCCGCTTCTTTCACCGTCATACCGTCTTTGGCACCGCCATTACCTCTTTGACCTCTGCCGCCACCACCGCTTCCTCCGACGCTATCGCCTGAAGCCGGTTTCACCGTCGCGTACGCGACTGCCGCTCCGCCGCTTTACTTCTTCCTCCGCCCCGCCCTCTCCGCGACTCCTTCATCTCCCTCGCTACCCGTCTGCTTTTCCCATCGCTGCATTCTTTGTCTCCTCTCTCTCTCTTAAGCCGACGATGTTCCCTTTTTTATATCCCCGCCTTTAGCACAGTCCCCGCTATAACCCCTGCGACTCCAAAATTGCGTCCGCCCGCTTTCTCCCCTTTCTCCGTCGCCTTCGCGACGAAAAGTTCTCCTCCGGTTCTGCTATCCATAGGTTCCTTTCTGCCATTACTACTTCACTTCACCCTTACCGCCTCCTCTTCCACTTTTATTTCTGCCTGCATCACCGCAGTCACTCCCCCTTCATCTGCAACCTTGTGCAAGTCCGGCTATTTCGTCTCGTCCGATTTCATCTTCAGTTTCATCTGTACCTTGACTTACGAAGTAATGTTTACCTTCACATTGATCTGGACCTACATAACCATCTTCCCCACCACTGGCGCGTCTGCCTTCGCTTCGCATCCGTAATTTTCCCTCTGCCTCGTTCTCAATCCCTTCAACTTCCGGAATCACTATTTCACAAACCGTCTCAATCGCCAAATTCAGACATCTCAAGAGTCATCACATTAATTTTTACATTGTCCTTTTACCTAAAGCGCCGATTCTGCCACCATCACTGCTGCCTTTTCGACGGCCTCAAGAACCATCTGCACCTCCGCACCCTCCTGCGCCTTCTTAACAGTGGAATACCGATAGATGGGGAGGGGGCAGAGTTTTTCTCTTCTGTCTTAGGTAAGAGGTAACTGTTTCATCGTTTAAGACATTTATTAGTAGAATCTTTCGTATCCTTGATTATTTCGTCTTTCAGTATTTAAACTGCGATTTAGTCAGAGCTGCGTCTGACAGGTTGTGACAGGCTGTTACGGTGCCACCCAAACGGGAGCTTACACGTCACAATAGTGACATCACTATGGCGACGTTCAACCTTCCGATACGATGAGACCGTAACAGATAGATCTTAAAAATAAAAACGTTTCCTACATTGCATTTTTTCTGGGGATCCCAGTTCATCGCCCTCATTAATATCCTCCAGGTAAGGAAACGACATTGGCATGCGACCTTTAACCACCACCACCCCAACTCATTATCCTGCCGCTTTTTAAATGTTCTCCTTCTGTAGCGCTGACGCCTTACCGCCCCGTGGCATTTATTTCTCTTTTCGCAGGAATCGTGCCGGGCAGAGAGACCGGAGCGGGGCGGAGCGGGGCGGAGCGGGGCGGAGCGGGGCGGAGCGGGGCGGAGCGGGGCGGAGCGGGGGGGGGGGGTGGGGGAGCCGGGGAGAGGCGGAGCGGGGCCGAACATCGGAGAGGGGTGGCAGGCGGGAGAACGGGGCAGGGAGGGGTGGTGAGCGAAACGACTGAGGCGGGCAGAGCGGAGCACTTCCAGACATGAAATCTCATTCCGCGCCTGAGGAGGTTCGCCCGACATCTACAGTGCTACACCGCGTCGCTCACGCCGGGCGGGAGGGTTGTGTTGAAACTGTTAATGCTCTACGATGAACGCCGGAGTCAAACCGAATGTCCAACGTAGGGAGTGCGCTATTTCAAAGAACGCAAACTATTCCTTTGCGGAGATCTGATGTTACTCATGAAAATGTTTTAGTATTTAAGATAATCTGCGCATTATGTGCATTTAATTGTTTTAATAAACATTAAAGCCTAAATATCATGAAAGTACTACAATTAACAAAGAACACATTCATCAACATTTGTAATTCTTAAAAAATCTTCTATTATTTTGTAATAATTACTCCAACAATTTTAAACCTTTTAAAAGAAATAATTATTCACAATTTTCGTGGTAATTAAATAACGTTCTATGATTGTGTTAAATTAAAATCGTCCCAACATTTCGTATAAATAAAAGGCAGCTGTGATTATTCTTTTGCAAATCCTTTTTTATAATTCAGCGAACCGCAGGATTAAAAACAATGAATACAGCGACGCCCGAGTTTGGGAAGTTGGACACCAACTGTATCATTTGCATCTAGTGCATAAGCGGCTCATGCGTAAGTCGTGTTCTACCCGTAAGTATTTTTTGGCGGACAGCTAACGCAAGTAAATGGAACACGGAGCAATATTATGTTTAATGGATCGTGATTAAACACGTCGTACGTGCTAGAGATGTTGGAATAATTTGGAAAATCAGTGGCCAATTTCATATTGTCATTTCGTCACACTTTGCTTGCGCATTTTCAAGAAGAGGAGACGACGATATCTCCGTTCTCTTCCCTCTGTAACTAACTATTTTTGGTTGATTGATTGATTAGCTATTCCGGACGCGTCCATTTCTATAGTTATTAGTCCCGTAAGTGTAGTGTATTTTACACTTGGGAGTGGCGATGATATTGCCTCGCTAGATAGTGAGATCTGCCGCCTACCTACTGTCGGCTAGCGTTTTTTTTCCAACCAGGTATCTCCCACCAGCGTAGTACCGCCTCGGCCGGAACAAGCTCAAAGCTCACGACCGTCTCCCGGCGTGTGTGATAGTGTAGTGCATGTTAGTGAGAGTGTAAGTAAGGAATAAGAATATACCACGGGAGGGAAGATAAGATCGCCCGTTCCCCGTTCGTTAGAAAACTGCTCCGGTATTTGCCTGGTGTTGATCGGAGAAACCGCGGAAAAGTACCGATCAGAGCAGCCGGCCGCTAGAATTCTCCCCCAGACAGCGAGTGAATTTGACCTATCTAACAAGCTAGAGTTGAAAATCCTGCCGCCGTCGCGGCAGTGACAGTTGATGCACTGGGACACCGTTTGTCTGTTATGTATGGTGCAAAATATAGTTTTACGATTATGCGAAAAGTTGTGCGATGACTGTCATGAAGTAATTCGGAGTTGAAATACATTGTATCTATGTACATTTATATTTATATTTTTTTCTTTTCGAGACTATGTTTATATTAATGTACCTTCATTTACAGTTTTTCTTAACATTATTAAGTTCATCCTATAAATCCTCTGTATTATTATATCCTGACTGTACCTACATCCTTTTTCTGTTTATTTCTATACTGGAGGATATAAAATTCTCGTCACTAGCTATTTGGCTAGTGTCGAAAATCCTGCCCCCGTTGGGGCTCGAACCCCAGGACCTCTCGGTCAGAGGGACTGCAGTGACATCAGTTAATCCCTAAGCCACCTTTCCCGGTCTGTGACTAACCCTAAGTATTTGCGAGTTCAACTATCTCAAATATACATCGCATTTGATACCAAAACACAGTTTGGGTTTAGTTTAGTCAATACTTTATTTTACGTGGCGAGACTCGGGCCATGAGGCCCGCTCTTCCGTCTTAGGAGGTATTATCTTGGGCGACGAAACTGGCGTATCTCAATTTTGCTCAGAGGCTTCTTAAGGCTTGAGGATCTTTTACATGCAGTAAATCTACTACATGGGACAGCCGGCTTTACTCCCCGAAGGAAGGCGTACGAGGGATTTTTTCGCCCTTAAAAATCCACGGCTTCGATCGGATTTGAACCCGCAAACTCGGGTACAACAGTCCGGTACGCTGACCGTTATACCACCGAATCCGCAAATCCGGGTTCACATCAGCAATCTACTTCCCGTAACTATCTTTAAAGTGAATGAGTAACGGCTTCCGGCGCCAAAGTCCCTATCTACATGGGTGATCGAGAGACACCGTGTCCTAGGCTCAACGAAGACGAAATGCCCTGAGGAAGGTTGCAGTATGACGGCCAAAACGTACGCATCTATGCTTAGGTCGCGGCGTCTATGGCACAGTGAAGTACGTAATCACTTAAGTATCTTTACTGAATTAAGTACGTGTATTTCAAATCCGATTCATTTATCCATTTTCTTTAGCAATTTGTCAAAGTAATACACCTAGCTTTCGCAATCTCCCACACAAATAGGATTCTCTGCGCTTCAGCTGGGAGGCTTCAATACCATTACATGTTCTTGATAGAACGGAAGGACAAACTTTTCGATCTTTCTCGCAATTGGTTTCTATCACAAAAAGGGTTCCGAGAACATTGTTTTCGAATGCGCGGTGGATGTCTTATAGTGCAGAATGTATCTTCTGACCGTCGTATTTTTTCCATTTGTGATCAATTTTTGATGATCGAAGAACAAAGGATCATTGCAAGGGCCATGATATAGATCAGCAAGAAGAATTCTAATGCGAGAATTTCGGGAATTAAGCGTCAACTCTTTAAATGCATAGTTTTCATTTAGATAATTTTTAACATTTGAGAGTTTTGATGCACAAATGAAAAGCAAGATTATAAGTTTTAGGGCACATACAATCTCAACAAAAAAAACTAGAACGTTTTACCCGCAGATTTCTTTGAAGTTGACAAAATTTTTCTTTCAAATTGAGAAACTTTAAAAGTATGACTTCCTTCTTATACATTGAAATAGTGTGCTCTTTAAGTGCGCTCTTCTTCGCGTTAAGGACACTGACGCAAGCAAGTTACGAAATCTCTTGATGGTCCCTCCAGTAATAAAATCATTCAGAATAATGTATTTTATTGTGAGGTGGTGATTGGTAAGAAGATAAATACCATGCAAAGTAAAATAATTATTTCTAACCTTATTGTCAATATTGGCATTAAAAATGTGATTCTCCAACCAACTCTTATAATTACAAGGTATCATAACCCCCACATTTTAAAAATTAGACCCATCATTGTTTCCAGTGGTTTTACAAAGGCTTAGACAGAAGTTAAATGACTAAAAGCGAAAACGCCATCTGCCCACGGCGCTCAAGTTTCGTTCTCTTGCAGAAACGCAGTTCTGACAAACGACTCAGCGATAAGATCTAGAAACAGTGGAGCGTCGCGCTGCCAGAAGCGAGTCGAGAGAAACTGCGTTAAATGAGGCGAAAACGAAAATTAAATTATTACCCTGGAAAGCCCACTGCGGCTGGTTGCTATTGTTCGAGAAACGTGCGGAGAAGTTGTGGTAGAGTTGTTAGTGAACGGGCTTGAGAAGAAAAGTGTAGGTGCGACAATTTAAAAAGGAACAATGGAAGATCAAATTACTAAGAATGTGCCGGATACGCAATCTTAAGTTTCACAGATTGTCTTAAAAGATAGGAGAATAATTTGCATTTGTATTTTATGTCACAAAATGTACACGGTAGTAGGGAGAAAGTGCCACTTTTTAAGATCAGAGAAAATTAATTTTGAACTTTTCTTGAAGATTGTATTTAATTCTGATTGTATTTAATTTTGAATTGTTCAATTCGATATCTTTGCACTTCCCACACTGCATTCTATGCCTCGGTCAACAATTTTCTTTTCATTAACAAAAACGTTTTGTCCTCTGTCATAAATAGTGCACTTTTTCAATTTGGTCTTCTGGTGCTTCTGTTACATTTAGTGAAGGTATTACAATAAATTTATTGTAAGAGGAGGGAATATATTTCCTTTTTCAGTGTTCTGAAGTATTACAATAAATTTATTTTATTTATTTTTTCCTATTAAATAAATAAATAAAATAAATTTATTGTAATACTTCAGAACACTGAAAAAAGGGTAAATATATTTCCTCCTCCTTAATTCATTATTATTATTATTATTATTATTATTAAAAACAAATATAGATTTGTGGAGTTAACTAAAAGATAGAATAATATTTAACTAATTCTGCAATACTATTTTTTTACAAGTTAAATTCCAAATGGTTTTTATACTGTACAACTCCATGTGTTACCCTTCATTTTGTACATTTATATTTACAGAGAAGTAGTTACCGCCTTGCTTGTATATTTGGATTTACAAAATCTTGGTTTTTCCTCCGCTTTTCCAAAATAACAAACACGAAAGTTATTAGTATGTTGCCACCAAACGTTTCAATTCAGATATTATTGGAATAATATCTGAGGAGAGAAAATGGACGGTTAGACTGGAGCTGCTTCCTGTTTGATGGCAACCGGGTCCGCTCACAAGGTTCGGCAAGGTCCTTGGAGGGCACTGGAATGCAGAGCACCAAGAATAATTTGGAGCTTTAACAGCCTTTCGTATAAAGGGGCAGAACAGTATCCGGTTATTAAAACATTAACCGTAATATTTTTTCTTATAAAATATTAGGAACGAATTAAAATGATTCTCGCTCAAAGGAAACAATAGATTTGAAAACAAATTGATTTTAGTACATGGTAAAAGGAAAATTCACGTTCGTGTACTACGAAATATACTGCGAACCAGAAATACCTACGTGTAGATATTTAATCTGAAACGCATAGTAGAAAACATCCTAAGAGTCAATCAATTAATAGCAAGCGATATCACATTTAGAGCACGGTACCTCCCATTTAAAGCCAAAACCTAGAAGTTTGGTTGAGTCAAAAGCTTAAATTTCTTTCTAAACGGACAACCATAGTATTTTAAATGTATATAGATTACATTATTAGCAACATTTGCAGCTTCATCGCGCAGAATTGTACAATTCTCTAACACACAAATCCGACGAAGTGCACCACTGTGACAAACCCTACACCATGACAAAGTCGAGTCCCAATGCAGCAAGGTCTCTTCGAGACTAGTCTGACACGGAACAAGCTTCTGGGTCGCTCGGATCGACACATTTCCCTTGTTCCATCACGGTTGCAAGACTAAGTGCCTGCACGGCGTATTTTCCCGAGAGCCCAGTTCTTCTCCGTGTGACGGCGCTGCCGGACACGTTCCGGTCTCTGCGAAAAGCGCTTGCTGGGAGAAGGTGAGGGGTGGGGTGGGATGGCCACGAGCGCAAGCGAATTTGGGTCAAGTGGCCGCGACGGCCATCACAAGCCCCGCGAAGTTTACAACCGCAGGACTAAAGGAGCCCACGCGAGGGGATAGAGGCTCGCCAATGAGAGGGAATACGAGACAGCATTGTGTTCACAGTAGGGATACGATGACATCGATGTCTTGCGCGGATGTTTTTAAACGCGATGTTTAGTGCACAATATTTTTACGTTTTCGAGATTTTGTTTCGAAATGAAAAAAGTCCCATTATTACATTTTTAAATGATAAAATATGAAATAACTGAATATATTTGTGTCAGTTCGTATGTTCGAAACACAGTCAGCTACCTTCACCTATTTAACTGTTTGTCTCTCGAGAAATCATCCCCATTTCCTTGTTGGGTCGGCGGAGCGGGGTCGGCGGAGCGGGGTCGGCGGAGCGGGGTCGGCGGAGCGGGGTCGGCGGAGCGGGGTCGGCGGAGCGGGGTCGGCGGAGCGGGGTCGGCGGAGCGGGGTCGGCGGAGCGGGGTCGGCGGAGCGGGGTCGGCGGAGCGGGGTCGGCGGAGCGGGGTCGGCGGAGCGGGGGCGGCGGAGCGGGGTCGGCGGAGCGGGGTCGGCGGAGCGGGGTCGGCGGAGCGGGGTCGGCGGAGCGGGGTCGGCGGAGCGGGTCGGCGGAGCGGGGTCGGCGGAGCGGGGTCGGCGGAGCGGGGTGGGCGGAGCGGGTGGGCGGAGCGGGTGGGCGGAGCGGGTCGGCGGAGCGGGGTCGGCGGAGCGGGGTCGGCGGAGCGGAGTCGGCGGAGCGGGGTCGGCGGAGCGGGTCGGTGGAGCGGGTTCGGCGGAGCGGGGTCGGCGGCGCGGGGTCGGCGGAGCGGGGTGGGCGGAGCGGGGTCGGCGGAGCGGGGTCGGCGGAGTTGGGTCGGCGGCGCGGGGTCGGCGGCGCGGGGTCGGCGGCGCGGGGTCGGCGGCGCGGGGTCGGCGGCGCGGGGTCGGCGGCGCGGGGTCGGCGGCGGGTCGGCGGAGCGGGCCGGCGGCGCGGGTCGGCGGCGCGGGTCGGCGGCGCGGGGTCGGCGGCGCGGGGTCGGCGGCGCGGAGTGGACGGAGCGGGGTTGGCGGAGCGGAGTCGGCGGAGCGGGGTCGGCGGAGCAGGGATCGGCGGAGCGGGGATCGGCGGAGCGGGGTCGGCGGAGCGGGTCGGCGGCGCGGGATCGGCAGAGCGGGTCGGCGGCGCGGGGTCGGCGGCGCGGGGTGGGCGGCGCGGGTGGGCGGAGCGGGGTCGGCGGAGCGGGGTCGGCGGAGCGGGGTCGGTGGAGCGGGTCGGCGGAGCGGGGTCGGCGGCGCGGGGTCGGCGGAGCGGGTGGGCGGAGCGGGTCGGCGGAGCGGGGTCGGCGGAGTTGGGTCGGCGGCGCGGGGTCGGCGGCGCGGGTCGGCGGCGCGGGGTCGGCGGCGGTCGGCGGAGCGGGTCGGCGGCGCGGGGTCGGCGGCGCGGGGTCGGCGGCGCGGGGTCGGCGGCGCGGAGTGGACGGAGCGGGGTTGGCGGAGCGGGGTCGGCGGAGCGGGGTCGGCGGAGCGGGGTCGGCGGAGCGGGTCGGCGGCGCGGGATCGGCAGAGCGGGGTCGGCGGAGCGGGGTCGGCGGAGCGGGGTGGGCGGAGCGGGGTGGGCGGAGCGGGGTCGGCGGAGCGGGGTCGGCGGAGCGGGGTCGGCGGAGCGGGGTCGGCGGAGCGGGGTGGGCGGAGCGGGGTCGGCGGAGCGGGGTCGGCGGAGTTGGGTCGGCGGCGCGGGGTCGGCGGCGCGGGGTCGGCGGCGCGGGGTGGGCGGCGCGGGGTGGGCGGAGCGGGGTGGGCGGAGCGGGGTGGGCGGAGCGGGTCGGCGGAGCGGGGTCGGCGGAGTTGGGTCGGCGGCGCGGGTCGGCGGCGCGGGGTCGGCGGCGCGGGGTGGGCGGCGCGGGGTGGGCGGAGCGGGGTGGGCGGAGCGGGTGGGCGGAGCGGGTCGGCGGAGCGGGTCGGCGGCGCGGGGTCGGCGGCGCGGGGTCGGCGGCGCGGGGTCGGCGGCGCGGGGTCGGCGGCGCGGGTCGGCGGCGCGGGGTCGGCGGCGCGGGGTCGGCGGCGCGGGGTCGGCGGCGCGGGGTCGGCGGCGCGGGTCGGCGGCGCGGGGTCGGCGGCGCGGGTCGGCGGCGCGGGTCGGCGGAGCGGGTGGGCGGAGCGGGGACGGCGGAGCAGAGAAACGGGAGTGCCTAAACGGGAGGAGCAGTGGGGCCAATGTGGGGGAGGCAGGAGCAGTGTGCGTTCCCGCGGGAGACTCCGGCGTCGCGCCGTCTGGGGCTCCTCGGGAATCGGCCCAACGCCCTCGCGTGCCCCGTGGGGAGAACCCGGCTCTGCCCTCTCACGCTCCGGCCCTAGTTGCCCGCTCTAGTGGAGAGCGGCGATGAGAAATCGCCACCGCACGTTTCCCGCATGACTACCCTGACTTTGCTATTTTCTTAATATTTAATAGATCAATAAAGCATGTTTCCGTTGTTGTTCAGTAGTTACTAATATCTTACAAGAATAATGTCATGTAATTTCATTTTGCACAAGATTTGACACGATATTTTATTAATATTTTTAATTTTAATTTCCTCCTTTTCCTACTTCAAAAAATGTCGTTTTTCACTTGTACGTTATACTTTGTTATTGCCTTCGTTACGGAGCTCGATATACCCTGCATAACTTCCCTAGATTGAAAGGATCGTGGTTACAAAGGAAATATGAAAACAGTTGAATGATGCTACATGTTCTCTTATGAAGGCAATTAAGGCAATAAGAGGGAATTATGGGAGAGAAATCTGAAAGGATAAACCGAGTCAACTTAACATCTAGTTAATTGATATAAATAAGTAAATCTGAATCAATAAAATTAGGAGAAAAATAAAATTATATATGTGTTACGGGCGCTAATTGGTTCTGATGATATTTGTCGAAAGCATTTTGTTGCCGCTCGATCATTAGAACCATTACAACGCCTTTCATGCATCAATAACTAATGTTTACCATTAAATGTTTCACATATTGCAATTTTATTTATTTGAATATTACGCCTTTTTTAAATTGTAATTTAAAACTATGTTATTTAGAGTGACAATTTATTTCATTTATTGGATGTTGGTTTCAGTTATTGGTTTCATCATTAGTTGTTGCTCCACAATTGATTCTTATCAACCTATGAGCGTTTAAACCCTTCCCGAGATAAACATTCTCCAGGTTTTGGATATTCCGCTACAGATCTCGAAGAAGAACGTGTCTTTTTACTTTCTCGCGTAGTGCTTACGTTGTACAGGAAAAGTATTTAATTTCCGCAGAAAAACGGAAATTTTGCCAGAGAAACTTATTGTCGGGCTTTGATAATGAAAAATTGGATAAATATTGTTTCTCTATACAGTAATTCCCTTTCTCTATCACGTTGTGTAGTCATAATCTTGTTTTGTTTGTTCTTGATACCGAAATTAACAATTGTCGGCAAAAAATCTTGTCTATCCACCTTCCTTTGGTCAACACTTCAGATGATGCTCTCTAAAACTGATATTCCCCAGTTGATCTAAAGGAACTCAAGATCCTGCGAGTTTCGGTGATTTTGATTGTTTACACGAATCCTCAACATTTTCTGTATTTTCTGAAAACTGGATCCATTTTTTTATACAATTTGTCATAGAATGGTGAAGAGAACGCTTAAAATAATGAGGTAGGTCACATTTTTTATGAAATATCTGAATTTTTGAAAATGGCAAAAACGTAACATTACAAGTGTACAATATTAATTAAAGAGATTTATTTTTGTGTGTTCCATCTCGAAGATAGTTGCAACCTCTCACGGATGTGGTACCGTAGTCAAATGTAATGGTTGTTGTTATTAATGTTGTAATGTGTTTGTGTTTTATATTAATTTTATCATTGTGTTGACAAGATGTACTATGTACTTCATGTATAAATGTTTGATTTAACGCCTGAAGACGGAGACAACAGATTTCTGAAACGTCAATAGTTAAGGAGTTTGTTGCCGTTTTTACAAGGACTGTTATGTAAAGAGTGAAATGTAGGTATTAATGTAGGTGTCTTTAATACATTGAAGATTAATTTTCTATTAAACGTATACATAAGTTCTTCCTTTAGATAAAATTCTTTGTATGCAATTCATTGTATCCACTCTCCCAAAAAGTCTAGTGCATTTAAATTTTCATATTATGTCTTCAATCAAACCACCACCACAACAACATTGCATCTGTTACATCAAATACTCCACTTAATTATCACTCTGATTAGAATGGTCCATTAAACTTAACGTCCTCTCTTAAGATCGTATATAAACCTTTTTATGCTTGTTGAATTGCCTTCTCAGATCGGCAGTCTCCATGACATCAAAAATTGCCAACCTGTTTCCAGGAGGTCGCGCCTATAGTAGTTTTGTCTTGATATCAAATATGGATGAAATACGACTGATACCTTATCAGAGAATCGTCATAGTAGCACAAAATGGTTATAGACGAAAAATATGCACGTTCGCACAAAATACAATGATGTAACAGAAATTTAATGCTGATGTTGGCTGCGTGGCAATGAGTAATTTCATTTCTTCGTATAAAATATAAAACGCCTTTTTATTGGTACAAACACGATCTAATCCCACAATAAGAGAGACCTAATTGAAGTAAACATTTGTCTAATTAATTCAATACCATTAAACACAATTATGTCGGCTCTCTTCCATTAAAATAAGTACTGCTAGTTTCACATACTTCACGTCGAAACAATTCCTACCCTTCTCTTTAAAGTAGAGGCCATCAAAGTGAGGAAATTTATGTGATAGAAACTACCCGACTCATATATTCCATAATACTATTATTATTATTGCTATTATGATTGCTATTATTATTATTATTATTATTATTATTATTATTATTATTATTATTATAGCTTTCCAGCTAGGTTGAATTCATTCGCTGTCTGGAGGAGAATTCTAGCGGCGGCTGCTCTGATCGGTAGTTTTCCGTGGTTTCTCCGTTCAACACCAGGTGAATGCCGGGCAGTACCTTATCAAACGGGCCACGAACCGCGATCTGTCCTTCCCCTTCCTTGTCCTATCTTCTCTCCTTACACACACACACACACACACACACACACTTACACTAACATGCACTACACTACCACATATCCCGGGAGACCGGTAGGTCGCGTCGGCGCCGGATCTCGCCATCCAGCGGTGGAAGATCACAGCCATCTCCCGAGAGAAAAAAACATGCACTACATTAACGGGACTAATGACCACAGTAGGTGACGCGCCCGGAAACATGAAGAAATCAATCAATCATAATACTATTACAGCACTTAGATCAATTCAATTTCAGGTTCGACAGCGCAAAATGAAAACAAGAGCCGCCTCGCATTTGGAAACTACTAAATTGAATGCCGATAGTTTCGCGAGAAATGGTCCATAACTTCCCGCCTCTGAGCGAGGGCCCATCGCCCAGAGCTTCTCATGAATTAGGAACATCGCATAAAGCTTGGGATAACTGCTGGCGGAGACCTGCATAAAACCCAGCGGTATTTTATGCAAATGGAATCGATGCGGATGAGGGCCAAGTTTTAAACTCCTCGCCTGCTCCCCGCTTTCTGCTCACAAAGACGCACCGCGATATCTTAGCTTTACTATGCAGAACCTAATAAGAGCGCATCCTAGAGAATATTACAAGGCGTGCGTAATTCCATATTACATCTATAACTCCGGTAATCAAAATGTGGACGAATGGAGAATGAGTATGAATAATATTAAGCCTACAAGGGTTATAAAATTTTAATGCCCTAGTAATAAGTCTGGTACTAGGGACACTCCTCCTCCTATTTAGTTGTCTATGGAATATTTAATTAGATGTATCTAAAAGTTCATTAAATTATTTTGTAAAGTGATTTAAAAATTACATACTTTACTAACATGTTTTTAATTTTTTCCATTTCAATTTCAGATTTTTTGCGAGATATTATTTGTGATATCAAATATGGTGGAAGATTATTTTCAGAAATGCAATAGAATCTAGAAGCGTTACAACAGCACATACTTTCTCGAATGATTTCTAACTGATTATACCTCTACATACACATTCAAAAGTGTTTTCAAGCAGCAATAAATTATTTTCTGCACTCCGACTCGAATATAGGCCTTCCGAGTTAACTTGCCGTCAGCCATATCACTATGATATAGACGCGCCGTGTGGTCGAACTCGGTCCGATCTTAAAAATGTAATTGGCTCAACCCAATATTTTCAACATTCAATTTTTTAAATTTTCGAAAATATGGAGAGTTCGCTGAAAATTGGTCTAGCACCATATTTTATATTGTCCGCCGTAACATGCAGAGAAAATTCAATGGAAAAATTTGGTGTGGCTTTTGAAAAACATTTTTTTCAGAAATTGCATAAATCTTAGACACAAATTTTGCGCAATTCACAGTTTTTCCCACAAATTGTACATAACTTTGACAAGAGTTGGGTGTTTGTAAGGGACTTCGTCTCAGGCAAAAATCTCTATCTTCAATTTTGTAATTTTAAAATGTTAACGTTTTGCAGTTTTAAAAAAAATGGTGAATTTGTGGAAAATGAGTTTAGCACCAACGTTTTTCCTCCCTTGATTAGGAGGAGAATTGTTTTTAAAATTTGAAGCTGTTTTTGAGAAAATTTTGAAAATGATTTTGAGGCTTCATGTAAAGTACCTAAAATGAAAATATACGTTTCAAACTCACAAAGTCTAGAGTTCGTTCAAATCAATGAGAGAATATGAATTTTCGATAAAATCCGCTGAACCGTTTTGGGTGCTAGCGTTGATCACGGACCGACGGGCAGGCAGACAAGAGAGGGCAGGCAGACAGGACAGACATTTGCTGACAACCGATTTTGGGGTATCAAGGACTCACAAAAATAGATTCTAGCTATACCACTTGTTAGAGAAAGTAATTAACTATTAAAGGGAGAGGATTTATCTACTTTTTTGTTATCAGGGCCCGGCAATAAGAGTTCTTCTGCCGAATGCTTACCGCTTTCCGACGATTACGGACAATAGATTACGGACTCGTACAATAGATTCTCTTCTTACCAAGTAAATGCGAGAAAGTAAAAACCGATGAGATGAAATTCTGCCTATTTAACCCTTAGAGAGTTAATGTACTACAAATTAGCAAGTCTTTACTGCTTGTGCGTCCGATTCCATTGATTGATAGACTAATTTTTTCGTGTTTCCGGGCGCGTCAACTGCTTCGATCATTAGTCCCGTTAGTGCATGTTTTTTTCTCGGGAGATGGCGGTGATCTTCACCCCGCTGGATGGCGAGATCCGGCGCCGACCTACCGTCGGCTAGTGGGTTTTCCCCCTAACCAGGACTCTCCCACCAAGCGGGGCACCACCCCAGCCGGGACAAATTCCAAACCGGTCTCCCGGAATATGTGTTACTGTAGTGTATGTTAGTGTAAGTGTGTGTGTAAAGGAGAGGATAGGACAAGGAAGTGGAAGGACAGATCGCGCGGTCCGTGGCCCGTTTGGTAGGGTACTGCTCCGGCATTCGCCTGGTGTTGATCGGAGAAACCACGGAAAACTACCGATCAAAGCAGCCGGCCGCTAGAATTCTTTTCCAGACAGCAGCTGAATTCGAACTAGCTGAAAAGCTGGTGTCGAAAATCCTACCGCCGTTAAGACTCGAACCTAGGACCTTCCGGTTAGAGGCGCTGCAGTGCTATCAGACATCAGCACTCAGCTACCGCTACCGGTGTCCGCTTCCATAATTCATGTGACACAACCATATAAGCCACGGTAAGGACGTAACATACATTTTCCATATTCATCTTCAGAATTCCGGGATATTACAGATGAATGGCGCGGAAAATCAACAGGTTCTTTGAATATATTCTCTAAACGTATCAAATGTGAACTACGCACAAGCTAAACATATCTCAATAAATTATTACGACGGATTTAAGTTGATGTTTCACCAAACTTTGAGTCGTTTGCCATTGACAGGTACTGCAGTCAATGATAAACAATCATCTGTTCCTTTAAACAAATATTTTTTATCACAAAATGAAAAAAATGTATATTTTATAATTAAAAGTAATGAATTCTTAAAGTATGTTTCAATGTAGATGGTAAATAATCATAATTATTAAACATTATTATCTGTTATCGTAAAATTAAGGAAATGTGACGTAAATTCATGAATATGTGCTACCTCTCGTGCGCATAACTAATACGAAGGAACCTACTCTGCGATAATACCCAGCGGCACATTAATAATCATAGCTTTAAACTTTCATTTCTCACATACCGAAAAACAGTATCTTATTGACACATACACTAGTCATAGAATAAATGTAACATGTTCCTTTACAGACACATTATGTTTAAAAAGAAAAACGTTTATATACATGTATTTTGTAATTTAAACATTTTGAATACTAAAATTAGAATAATTAATTAAAATATGTATACACAAAAAAAATTTTTAATCAGCACATCATTATGAAAATATATCTGTGGTAAACAACTCATTTACGTAACCTGTTAATAAATTATTGCATGCTACCTGTTCCTAAATGCATATAAATTGTTTTTGTGATCACATAACAACGAATTACGCACTTTATGGACTATCCTAGAAAATTCATGCAATATATACTCGACATTCCACAATACACTCTTCATTCTCACTGAACTTGAGAAAGATCCTGTTGAAAGGAACGTGATATACATTCACGAGCTCTTTCTACCTTCGGGTGTAGCTGTCGTGCCTGGAAACCCCGCCCAACAGCACCGGAGCTCCGGCACACGCGTCGATACACATGTAGCTGCCAGCGCACTCCACACGATAAGACCGCGGGTATTGGTCACGACACGTGCCTCTGGCCTCGACGTCCGCTCTCCACAAAATGCCCCTGCTCGAGGAGGAAGCCATTCATCTTGAGCCCCGCGGGGCCACCAAGACAAGTATGTCAAACCCATTGCACCCAAGAGTCCCATTAAAATAAATAGCAGGGGGAACTATGCGAATGCTAACTCTTTTAAAACATGAAAGCATGTGGGGCACATGCTATGCGAATGCTAGTGTAGACTGCATTTTTTTAAAATGATGGAAAACATGATAATCTACTTAATTTACTTATATACGGATTTGAGATATTAGCAAGTGAACATAGCAGTTTGTGAGTAAGGGTTCATGCCTTTACATAAAAAGAATTACCGGATCGACTTCAGACTCATATAATGACTATCTGAGTATCACACTGTTTGATGCACAAAAATTATAGCATACAAAATCTACCATTTTAAGGATTATAATCTTTCAATTCCAAATCTTCTAAAAGAATTTAAAGAAATATTTTATTATACAATATAAATTATCTATTGGAAAAATCAATTAAAATTTTTTTACTTCATGAATATATTATCAACATTTCAGAACTACATTGAATGAGATTTTAGAGAGTGTTAATGCTCATAGCATTTTGATAAAGAAGGTATTTGTCCTAGTTCAGAGGAAGTTAGTGAAAATAATCTATTAATCCATCTTCTAAAACATGTGTTCTATAATTCCTTCTTGTCACTGGAGATTCCACATTATTAAGGCATATTAGAGTATTAGAGGTTAAGCAGGCTACTTCTACTTAGGGAACTTGGAAGTTACAAACTTCGAAGAGCTCTTGTAATCTCACGTGTACTATGATAATGCGACAAAGTTTGGACAGCCAGAAATAGCTAGCCGTTAATAGATCTGTATCTAAGGTATAGAGAAGAAACTAGCACAGGTATTATACCAAAAAAAAAATTTTAAAAAAAGACATTAAAAAATCGTCCTTGCTCAAAATAGTAACTAGTAAAAAATTAAAAATATCATTTTATAATGACAGAAGCATTTAGTCATAATTTTTTGATCATATCGTATTAAAATACTTAATTCAGTAGGCCAGGAAACACATCAATGAATATGATTATATGCACTAGGGTTAAACACATTTCTTGACAATGAGTAAAATATGGTTACAATTTTTTTCAGTATTAGTTATAGAACTGTCCTCTGAGAGTAGAAAACATGTACAATGAACAGAAAAGATAAATATTTTCATGTGCCTCCATAAAATATATTTTAAAGATTTGTTTTGAAAGGTGGACCTTTTATATATTTTTTTCTACGATGAAACATAAGTTTTCATATAATGTAAAAGTGAGTCTTTTGACGGAGTTAATTCACATTTAACAAAATCCCCAATTATCATTTCACGATACCCATGTTGTTAAATAAGTGGTGCATAAAATAAAATAACTTATTATTATTATTATTATTATTATGTAAATAATTCAATATCAAAATTGAATCACACCCTTCTGAGATAAGGGAAATCACGTAAACATTTCTCGAAGAAAAGTTTAATGTAAAAAAAAATTGAACATGATCTAGGATATTATTCAAAAATAATTTCTCAATCAATTCTAAAATCCTATAATTTTTTACACGTTAAGGTGTTATAATCCGGCTACAAACGACGGCATATTTACCGAGAACGGAACTTCTGGACGCAACCTGCAGTACATCTTCAGTTCCGAGAAGTTGCTACGTGTGCACAAGCGACCAATGAACGTTCTGCAATTACCATTAGTGAACAAGGGTGTATATCGGAAAATCCATTGTTGACCAAAAGATGACGTGCAAGGTAGTTTCGTTAACCGTATATTGCTTCAAAACTCTGGGTGTGTGCGTGTCCAAAAACCGCCTAACAATTCAACGTATTCCCCAGCCCCGACCTCCCAAATATCAGCGCCCATGTTCAACTATAACCTCGCACTCAGATACATTGTAGGGGAAGTAATTTCACAAATAAATTAAAGTTTCATCATTATCTTTGTCGAACGAATGTTCATCTCGGAAAATTCCTCTGTTGACCATAACATCATGTGAAACTCAATTATCTCATTCGCTTCTGCTTCTAAGTATTCCATAGGTACGAAATGACGTACACGTGCAGACGTGTGTGTGTGTGTGTGTGTGTGTGTGTGCGGGAGCACGAACGTGTATTTATTTAACAATATCCTAAAACAGCGTACGAACCCGACACATGTGTAAACTCTTACCTGCCAGGCATCCACCAACGTGTCCAGGTTCGACCGCACCCTCTGCCACATTGCGACACCGGCAAGGCGTGGAGTAGCTCGGCATTGCGCGACAGGGCCGTCAGGAGCAGCGGAAAGGGCGGGGGGAGGGGCGGGGCGGTGCTACGCGTGTCACGCGACGGCGAGGAGAGGGAGGGAGGAGGCGCGGTCGCCTGGAGCACCCGCCCATCCGGGGTCGCCCAGCGTCCCCTCGGGGCCCGGCGCTCGGCCGCGCTCAGCCGTCCCCGCCCACCGCGCGACCCCATTACAGGAATTGCGTTTTCATTTGCGAACTCGCGCTACACGCACAGGCAACGCTATCGCCGTCGCCCGGCTGCGCACGTCTTACCGATGGCGCCGCCACCGCCCCCGCCACCGCCACCGCCACCGTCCCCGCCGCCGTCGCTGGCGCCGCCACCGCCGCCGCCACCGCCGCCGTCACCGACCCCGGCCCCGGCCCCGCCCCGCCCCGCCCCACCACCGCACCGGGAGCGGTAGCTCAGTGCATCAACTGATGTCACTGCAGCGCCTCTGACCGGGAGGTCCTAAGTTCGAGTCCTGACGGCGGCAGGATTTTCGACACTAGATTTTCAGCTAGATCGAATTCAGTCGCTGTCTGGACGAGAATTCTAGCGGCCGGCTGCTCTCATCGGTAGTTTTCCGTGGTTTCTCTTATCAACACCAGGCGAATGCCTGAGCAGTACCCTACAAAACGGGCCAGGGACCGCGCGCGATCTGCCCTTTCTATTTCTTGTCCTATCCTCTCCCCCTTACGCACACACTTGCACTAACATGCACTACACTAACATATATTCCGGGAGACCGGTCGGGAGCTTAGAGCTTGTCCCGGCTGGGGCTTTGCTCCGCTGGAGAGAGAGTCCTGGTTAGGGGGAAAGCCCAGTAGCCGACGGTAGGTCGGCGCCGGATCTCGCCATCCAGCGGGGTAAGACCACCGCCATCTCCCGAAAAAAACATGCACTACACTAACGGGACTAATGAACGAAGCAGTTGACGCGCCCAGAAACACGATAAAATCAATCAATCAATCAAGACACCGCCACCACCAACGTCATTTCCTTCTGGACACGTGCCGGCTTCCGGCGGCGCAGAATTCGTACACACTCTCGCCACATCCACTGCCACTGGTCATCGCAATGTCCTGTTCCGCAATTCCTGCAATGGGTTGATAAAGGCCCAGGGTGACCGGCTCACGTGGGTAAAAGCATCAATTAATGCCATTGCGGTGCCTCTGGCCTTGAGGTCCTAGAGTTCGAGTCCCGACGGTGGGCGAATTCAACTGCTGTTTGAATGAGAATACCAGAGTCCGGCTGCTCTGATCGGTAGTTTTCCAAGATTTCTCCAATCAACATCAGGTGAATGTCGGAGCAGTACGCTAACAAACAGGCCACTTCTGGCCTCACGTGATCTTTCCTTCCTCTTCCCTGTCCATTCTCGTACTTTACTTACATACACACACACACACACACACACACACACTGTACACTACCACGTACGTCCAGAGTTCATTCGGGACCTCACAGCTTGTCCCGGTTTGTCCTCACACTAAAATGTACGTGCAATCACATTTGTCTTAGAATTATTCCCGGCTGGGGCGGTGCCACGAAGGTGGGAGATGCCTGGTTGGAGAAACCTGCGAGAAGACATGCAGGTCGGTGCCAGATCTTGGCATCCAGCGGATCAGCGCCACCGCACTACACGTATGAGAGTAATGAACTTAACAGTTGACGTGCCCAGAATCACTAATCAATCAATAAAAACCTGGAAGAGCGCTTTCGCGACTATAAAAACTCCAGAATGGTCGCCACCGTCGACGATATGTTAAGTATTGTAAGTAGTATCTACTACATATCACCTTTGTCATCTCAACAGTTAATGTTTTATTTAATTTTAGAAACTACGATTGTAGAGGGGCTCAATGTGCCTTTCTAAGCATTAGCGCCCAAAAGCAATTTTATCCGCTTTATAATAACAATTCCTATTTTTTAATTGTTTGGGGTTTTTGCAATCCTTCATAGTCAAATTGTTTCACAAAGATACAATCCTGTTAGTTAAATGAGATGTGAGCAGATTCTTCCCATGGTCTTTCTGTTTCGAATCTCTTATTTCTCCTTCATCGCTACTATCAGTTTCGCTGTTATTCTATATAATATCCCTCATGCGTCTCAATGACCTCAGTAGTTGACAGGCGCCTGAACAGCAAATTAAATAAAACATTAAATTATTGTTGATGGTAACAAACTTGCGTCATTTCACATCCCTCTAGACTCATTGGCTGAAGAGTATGCGATGCCCGACAAGAAGTTCTTCCAGAGACAGAGAGAGAGAGAGACAGAGAGAGAGACAGAGAGAGACAGAGAGACAGAGAACAGAGAGAGACAGAGAGAGACAGAGACAGAAACAGAGACAGAGAGAGACAGAGACAGAGAGACAGAGACAAGAGAGAGACAGAGACAGAGAGAGACAGAGAGAGACAGAGAGAGAAGCAGAGAGACAGACGAGACAGAGACAAGACAGAGAAGACAGAGACAGAGAGACAGAGACAGAAGACGAGAGAGAGACAGAGACAGAGAGAGACAGAGAGAGAGACAGAGAGAGACAGAGAGAGCAGAGAGCAGAGACAGAGAGAGAAGAGAGAGAGAGAGCAGAGAGATGAGAGAGAGAGAGTTATATTCATCGTTGTGGTACGACACATGCTAAAGCACACACTTTTCGTGTAATAACTGTAACCTCGTTTTTTTTACTACGATCTTGTTTAAACGATCTTTCATCTTGTCATTATCATCTCATTTCTTAAAAAGTAGCGAACGATTTTACAGAATTACAACTTGTCTGTTGGAAGGAACATCTCTTTCGTTGTGAGGCATTTATGTCACCTTCTCTCATGTGTCAATGTCATTAATGTCACCAACTTCATAATCACTGCAACTAGGGACAGAACTGTTGACTCAAGTGTCCCCCACCCACTTTCCTAATTTTAATAATTGTGTTGTCCCTGTCTCTGCATTTAACTGCTACCATGAAAGTACAGCAATCTCTGTTCTTTTCATTTACTAAAACTGCAATCACTATACCTCGTAGAATGAAATATTATCTATCTTCATTTTCGTCGCATTTGTCATATCGCTTTCTCATTTTTGCCTTTTGATAAAGCAATATTATACACATACACATTCACATGAACAAAATATCCAATCAAAGTAAACACACTTTGATTAATTTGATAGTTTTATAAGAAACTGTGACACAAACCCCCATTAATATGCTGGTGCGGGATAAGGAATTGCTCTCACAGTGTCAAACAGATTTAATTTTTAAACTAGAAGTGCTACAGAATGGCGCAGACTTTCTTGTAGCAAATTTGTCTAGTTTCAAAACTTCAAAGCCGAAAAATTCAAAACTGCAATTTTCGAAAATTCAGAGTTAACCGTGAAAATGCGAAAATTGTCACCTTTATAAGTATGTTTTGCTCCATTACTACAAGAAATTTAAAGAAAAATTTTGGAACCGTCCGGGTTTGAGAAAATTTTGAAAATGTCCGGGGTCTTCATGTAAAATAACCCAAATTTCAAAGAATGTTTTTCAGAACTTGAAAGCTTGAACTAGAGTCAGATGAACAGAGATTTCTTCAATTTGAAAAAGATCGTACGTGTGGATTAGGCGCTAGTAGTGTTCACAGACGGACGGACAGACAGGCGGACGGACAGACTGACGGACGATTTGCTTTCAATTGGTTTTTCGGCATCGAGGACCCACAAAACAATGATTATGGCTACACCACGTATTAGAGGATTTTTGTTCTTAATTAAGCATCTGGGTTTATCTACTTTTTCTGTGTCAGAGCCCGGCAATGAAGTTTTGTGATTCCGAAAATCCACCGTTATTTCGCGGAGCATTACATAACTTTCTTTCGTACACTACGTAATTACTCCGTATATACGTACTTAGACGAGAAAGTAAAAATTGTACAATTTTGTATTTTCGTATTATTCTAAGAAACACCGCTACACTCTCGTTACACCGCTACACGCTCGTTACACCGTTACACGCTCGTTACACCGTTCCACGCTCGTTACACCGCTACACTCTCGTTACACCGCTACACTCGTTACGAAAAAATATGGATTTCAAATTTTAATAAATGGTTTACAATTTTTAAGATGGATGATATTTCCAGCTATTTATGAGGTAAATGAAAGGAAAGTGAGAGACATAAGATAGCAAGATATAGGTTAGGCAATGAACCGAGAGCGAGTAAATATTGGCTTATTTGTGAGGGAAAAATGTAGGCTCAGTGAGATGGAAGAGAAAGGTTGGGAACATATTTTGGAGAGAAGTCTGGTTTTTGAGGAAGAATGTGGGCAAGAAGGTATATTCACGATAAGATGAGGTAGTAGTTAGAGTACAAAGGTCAAAAGATCAGTGTGTTGATCAGTATGATAAATACAGAAAAGTGCTTAGTATATAGTGTATTATTGTATTTTTAGTATGTATTGTAAAATTACGTATATGTATATCGTTATTCAACTGTTGTATTTACGAAGTTGTAAAATAAAATTTCATTCATACGTTACGCCGCAACATTCGTTATGCTGCAACATAAATGACCATCATACATACGAGTATTTCGAAGCATACCAGGAAAATCAGAATTTGGAGTTCGTCAAGGGCTTCAACTTACGTTTCTGAGAGTGTTGTCTAAAAAAGAGACCGGCTTACACCTATTACATTTTCAAACGTTTTGATTTCGACGATACCGCACTCCGATAGACCGGTTGCCAGAGACGTGCGGAATCTGAAAACATTTGAAATTCAATTTACTATTTGCTATTTAGTGAAATTTAAATTCTCACTGAGAAACATAAATCGAGGTCTGGATCAATAATCTGATTTCAAGGCCAAAAACCATACCGTTTCCACTTACTACTGAAAAATAACATGTATTCTGTGTGTCCGATGTACATAGTATAATTTAAGAAATATTCCATATTTCGTCATCAACGTATATGATCTTGCAGGCAATTTGTCAATCTTCTTTCAGACTTTTGAGTCAAAGCCGCTTTTATGTATTGGATGAAATTGCCAACTTTTCTTAATGTATTAAATAAGAAAGGAGTTGAGAAATAAATTTAGTTTTTACTGTTACGTCATTGCTTGCTATTGCCATCGATACAGAGCTCGATACACACTGCATAACTTACATGGATCTAGATGATCATCGTTACAAGGAAAATATGGACACAGTTGAATGACGCTCAATGAGTTCTCTTAAGGAGGAGACAAAAATACAAAAGGAAATTATTGAAGAGGAATATGAACAGACGAACCGAGTCAAGTTAACGTCTAGTTAATTTGTAAATAAGTGAATGTGAATCATTAAAAGTGGGTAAAAAAAATCTTATATGTACTGTGGTCATTAATTGGTTCTAATGATCCCTTGGTGCATAAATATTGAGCATTTTAGAGAAATTAAAGATCATTAACTTGTGTTACGAAGCCCTTGAAGTTATATACAATACTGAAATTTTTTCATAGACTAACTGTGGAAGAACGGTTAACTGTAAAAGAACTCGCTTTGAACATGATTGAATTTTTTTAATTCAAAAAACAATATTTTACAGAAAAAAACGTCGTGAAATTATTACGTAAGACTAATTAAACTGTTTCATTATTTGTTTCACTGCACATTTACACAAACTTCCCGAAAGTTTTTCTTTTCCCTATATTTCCTTATTTAAAAGAAAAAATCCTGAATATGGCAAAAGTGACGTCTGCCTTTTGGTGCTTTCGCCACGCCCTGGTATCGACCCGTACTCGCGTGTGTCCTCCAGACTAGTACCATTGCTTCTAAATAAACCGCAATGTGGCTCTGTGGTAGTTACCGCCATTCCGCGAATACATTTAATCAACGAGTAACAAGCTTTCGTAACGCGTTTGCCGATAGAGTGGACGTGCGATGAGTTGCTGAAACACGTCCTCGAGTAGACGTGTTTCGTTAAATAACATTTTAACGAGAATTGGGCGAAACATCAGAGGAGCTAAAGGCAAATGCATCGTCAAACATTTCATGACATAAAATACTAGTTTGATTACGTTTTTCGAAATGTCTAAATAGCTACTGTTTTAAATTTCTTGCAAACTTAATTTGTTTTGTCTCTACTTTGATAGATCATCGAGGCCGTTATACATTTTAGATGCGAAAATCTTGAATATTTTTTAAGCAAATCAATTTAATATTGTTAAACTTTAAAGATAAATACGAACTCAACTGCACATCGCTATTTCTAAATTGCGTTAATAATACATTATTAACATTAGTAATACACGAATTTTGGTTTTGAATATTTCGCTAATTAAATACATAAACCGTCACACTTAAATATTGGAACGCTTTGTAAAATTAATTAGTCATAGTCTCAATAATCAGTACTCAACAATTAATATTATTGATGTATTAGAGGTAGGTTTTGTGTGATTCATTCGTATATCTTCGTATTTACTCTACTTTGTATTATTGTTGCTGGCTATCGTAGCAATGATGTAAACTATATTTATAGAAAATTTAAATGCTATAGTTTGAGAATGTAGTCAAACGAAAAAATTTAAAATTCAAAATATTAACGATGTATTTGAGTTTATAAAAAATTTAGTTCATGATACTCAAAATTTTTAGTAATTGATCGAACAATCCATCAAATAATTTTCAGTTTTTATCGTTCGTAATTCGAAGGTTCATAATTGAGACAAACAATTAAAAAATAGAATGACGACAATGTCCTCGTAATTGACATGCGCTTTAAACACTTGTATGGACGATGCTTGAGCTTCAGTCATTTCTGAACGGGTGACACTTTGTGAAACTTAAATTTTAGCAAATTTTATTCTGAAGGTAATTTATTTTTGTTCTGAATTGCATACTTTTATATAACACACCTGATATTTAAAAATCTAAATTGCAATCTACAATCGTACATTTCTCTGGATTAGAAATATTATATGAGAAAAGCGAACTTGTATAATACGTGAATAACTAATTTCCAATAAAATCTTACATACAGAACAATTTTCGTAATTTAGATTATTTTCAGCTGCAAAGTCTCAGTAATTCACCTTCACATTATGAAGTCCGGCGTAAAAATGAACCCCGCGCTTAGTACCGATTAATGGAAATGCAAATAGAGGATTCGAATCACTAGTGAATTTGCAGAAAGCCGAATTACTAATTCAAAGCTCGTCCGCAATCGCTTCCCTCTTGCAACTTCCTGAATAGCCAGGTTTAATCAAAGCGCAGTAACCTATCGAAGTTTACTTGGGCTATTTAAATAGCGTTCATTTCCATCGAGGGCAGTAGAGGCTTCACAAAAGGGCGCTCAGTCTTGGCTTCCCTTTGCGGTGCGCCCTACGGAAGAGGGCTTCGCTAAGACAATTAGAACCGGCAGACGCCGCGCCAGCTTTCCTGAAAGGCCGGTTAGGCCCGGTTATGTTCTTTCCAACGGCCCTTTCTCTTATGAACTCGCTCTCTAGGGAATCGCTTTGGACATTTCAGAAACTCGCTCGTGCACTTACCAATTTCCATTATGTTCTTTGATCAATTTGCTTGCTGTATCTTTTCCCTAATTGTTCTTTTTGAGTCATCTTTATGACTGGTTTCTTTCATTTGTGCTTACGCCTTTAATACATGAAGTCCCTTTTTCTTAGCATCACTGTAATTTTTCTTATCGTTCGTTTTGTCACTTCGTCTTTATCACTTCTGTCTTTTCGCCGATTTTAAGTACCAACTTACATTCTTCGTTATAAGTTGAACATTTACTTACCTTAGTGTCGGAAAATATTTAGTCTTACTAAAAAACACGAAAAAAATACGAAGAAGAATATATCACTGACGGGTATTTATAAATACCTGAAAGTAACGTTGTTTCAAAAGTAATTGAGATTTTCTTACCGCGACTGATAAAGATACGTCTCAGAAATTTTCATTTGATATCATATATTACGTACGACTAACATTTTTCACGTGTTTTAATGTTTGTCAAACAACTAGATGAATTTTCCCAGGCATTTATTTATGACATTTAGGTAACAGAGAAAAAAGAATGATGTGTATAATAGAAGTGTTATTAATTGCATTCCCTTCTACTCTGCTCACTTGTCGCCTCACTGGCCTGCTCGCTCGAGTCCCGCTAACCGTTCCCCCCCCCCTTCCCCACGCCTCGCTGTCCTGCTCGATCCCGCCCCGACCATGCCTCGCACGTCAGCGCGACATGCAATGCCTAATGTGAGCTTTGTTAAATTAAAATACAAAAAAAAAAAAAGAGTTTGACCGCTTCAGAGAATTTTTTTTAAATTTCTTAGGGGTAATATATATAATATTCATCTTAATATCAATCCACAAATTACAATGCTTCTTTCAAAGTGCACCCCATGCGAGTAAATCTGTCGGCAATTTCGGCGACCACCCTCAGCGAGAACATCGCTCTATCCTATGTACTCGGCGACTGAGCGCACGTCGCCCCCGGGCTATGCAGCGCTGGCATATTGCACTTTGATAATGGCGGCGGGGTGGATTACTGCGGGGCTCAATGGCCAGCCGGCCGGCCCATTGAGAGCGCGGGTGTGATATAGGAGCTCCTGGCGGGACGCCGCTGCATCACCCGCGACCGAAGGCGAGCGCCGCCGCGTGGGGAGTGGGAATGGTGGGGCGTGGGACAAGGCGGAGCCCGGAGTGCGGGATTGAATGCTGCGGAGCGATGCTGATTGATTGATTGATTTTTTCGTGTTTCCGGGCACGTCAACTGCTTTGGTCATTAGTCCCGTTAGTGTAGTGCATGTTTCCCCCGGGAGATGGGGTTATCTTCCACCGCTGGATGGCGAGATCCGGCGCCGACCTACCGTCGGCTGAGTGGGGTTTCCCCTATCCAGGACTCTTCCACCAGCGGGCACCGCCCAGCCGGACAAGCTCTAAGCTCCGACCGGCCTCCCGGAATATATGGTAGTGTAGTGCATGTTAGTGTAAGTGTGTGTAAGGGAGAGGATAGGACAAGGAAGAGTAATGAAAGATCGCGCGCGGTCCGTGGCCCGTTTGTTAGGGTACTGCTCCGGCATTCGCATGGTGTTGATAGGAAAAACCACGGAAAACTACCGATGAGAGCAGCCGGCCGCTAGAATCTCCTTCCGGCAGCGATGAATTCACCTAGCTGAAAGCTAGTGTCAAAATCCTGCCGCCGTCAGCCCCAACCGGTCCCGGTACGGGGCGATGCGGATTGGCGCGGCACGAGGAGGGTCGACATGAGCGGGATGACGTAGAGGGGAAGAGAGTTAGGGTGGTGCAAGGCTAGGTATGGTGGGATAGAAAAAGAAGGCGGGCTAAACATCGAGCGGCGGTTGACTGATGTTTCCAGACACATAAACTGTTATGGTCATTAGTCCCGTTAGTGCAGTTGAAGTTTTTATCGCAGGAGGTCCCCGCTATATGTTGAGAATCCACGCAGAAAAACACGAAGGGTTTGTGGGAGATTTCTCCCTCTAGATAACTTTCCACGGTGGGTCTTTGCCCCAGCTGGGACAAGCTCTAACATTTCGACTGGTCATACTCTGTGTGGTTGTGAAATGTATGCAAGTGTAAATGGGTGTAACTAAGGACAGAGAATACGGCAAGGAAGAGGAAGGAAAGATGGCGCGCGGTTCTTCGCTTGTTTGTTAGGATACTGCTCCGGCATTTGCCTGGTACTGATCGGAAAACCACGGACAACTATCAATCAGAGCACCCAGGCGCTAGAATTCTTCTACAGACAGGGGTTGGCCAACCATGCTGTATCGCTAGTTTGAATATCCGCCGCCGACAGGACTCCTACAGCCTCCCGGTCATTCACTGCAAAGGTAGCGTGAATGCTGTCTCTGACCTAAACCCAGCCGGTTGGAGCTGAGCGCATTGGTGTGGGGTGGGATGGCGCGAGGAGGTGTGAGGGCTGTGGGGTGCGGGACACAGAAGAACAGGGTTAAGTGGGAAGAAGTGGGGTAAGGGGATGATGGACGGGGCGGAATGGGGTGAGAGGGGAGGGTGGGGCCGTGGAATGCGGAGCGAGTGGTCATGGTGAGGGATTGGAGGGAGTGCGGAAGGGTGGGGAGAGAAGGGTGGAGTGGGGATGGAAGGACAGTAGCCGTAGAGGTGGGAGACAGGATAGTATGTGAGTGTGAGTGTGTGTGGGGGAGTAACGGATCATGCGGGACTGGGAGGGCAAGGCGGAACTAAGCCGGAACTAGATGGGTCGGGCCGGATGGGCCGGGAGCGGCGAGAAAGGCCACGGCAGGATGGAGCATGGACTCGTGCGGTACGAGTTTGGGGCACCGTATTCTTCATTCATTCATTCTTTCTTTATTCAAAGAGTTCCGGTAGCTGAAGTAAATCAATAAGGCACAAAATGCGCGTTTGCATTTGTTCGTCAGCGTTACTATTTAACACTGAACGTTTACACGAGGGCAGCTAGTTGGCGGACAGTGAACAGGACAGCGATTGGCGTCGTGTAAACTCCTGTGAACTGACAACGCGGAAGTCTGTTCTGTTTGACTCGACGGGTTTGCTTAAAGTTTTGAGACAAGGCAGTGGACAGGAGATGTCAGGGACAGTCAACTGTCACCGTGGAACCGCGAGTGGACTGAAAACAGTGATATGCTTGTAATAAGTGGTACTACGGTTAATGCCGTTGTATGTTCGGTTTCTATGTATTGTTGGAAACGGATTAGTTAAATTAAAATATTATTTTTATTGGCACTTCCTAATACTCCTATAACTGTTATATATATTTGTGTAGAAAATAATAAAACAATAAAGAATCTCCATATTTTAGATTGGTATTAAGAAAAGGTTTTGGGGGATTATTAGCTCTTCCACTCTATAAAAAGGCAGTTCTGAGAGAAAGTAAATAATGCACTAAGAACAATTTAAATATTCCTAATGTAGATTGTGATGTATTAAAAGAGGAAATCAAGTTAATAAGCTGCAGTAATGTCAACATGCTTTTCGCTTACATTCAGTGGTAAACAAAAAACTGTGTAATAAATAATTATTTTCAATTCAAACACCATTAAGTAAACATTTAAATTGCACAATATTCGCACCGGGAGAGGTACCTCAGGGTATCAACTAACTACCAACAGCTGTCCCAGAGACCCCGCGTCGTAGGCATAGATGCGTACGTTTGGCCGTCATGATGCAACCTTCCTTAGGGCATTTCACCTAGAGGGCATTGTGCCTAGCACGCGGTGTCTGCCACTCATATGTAGATAGTGACGTCGGCCGCGGAAACCGACACTCATTTACTTTAGTGATAGTCACGGGAAAAAAAGGTTTGCTGATATGAACATTATCTTTATTTTGGTATCAAATGGGAGGGGTTCTTTGAGGTTGTTGGACTCGCAAATACTTAGGGTTAGTCACAACCTGGGAGGGGTGGCTCAGGTCATCAACTGATGTCACTACAGTGCCTCTGACCGCGAGGTCCTGAGGTTCGAGTCCCAAGGAGGCAGGATTTCCGACAATAGCCAGATAACTTGTTAGATGGCTCAAATTCAGTCGCTGTCTGGAGGAGAATTCTAGCGGCCGGCTGATAGATAATTTTCCGTGGTTTCTTCAATCAATACCCCGCGAATGCGGGAATATATATCCTAACAAACGGGCTGCGCGCCACACGCGATCTTTCCGTCCTCTTCTTTGTCCTATCCTCATCCTTTACTTACACACACACACACACACTTCACTAACATGCACCACACTACCACACACTCCGGGAGACCACACATGCCCGGCGCTTCTCTAGACTGGGGTATGCCTCGCTGGTAGGAGATACTTGGTTGAGGGAAACCCCATTGGCCGATGGTAGGGTGGTGCGGATCTCACTATCTAGCGGGAAAGATCACCGCCACGTCCTGAGGGAAAATACTGCAGAACACTCACGGTACTAAAAACCTTAGAAGTTGACGCGCCCAGAATCACTAATCAATCAATCACAATTCGCTGAACTTATGCGTTGAGTGTTCCGCAATGATACGTTTCCCGATCGCGCGCAAACACATTTCATTTCCCGTCGCGGACCGAGCTAGGACAGCGCACCGTCGCCAGGGGTAACTTTGCTCTCCTCCTCCTCCAAGTCCAGTTCTCGAAGATGTGAAGACGTCAGCTTATGGATTGCTGAGTGTCGACGTGCTAGCCGCTATCGTGTAAACGGTGCTTAAACCAGATGAGTGATAGGTGAGGTCTCTCGGGATACAAAGAAGAAACTACAATCAGTCAGCGAAAAAGTGCGCTACGCGAAGTATCAGTCAATTGCAAACCCTCACAAAGTTCACCAGATCCATTATGGTTCATAAAAAGGTTGTTCATTATCTTCTTTTATTCAGTTCTAATTTTAGTAAATTGCGCAAATGACCACGTTATCATAAGTGAGTTAAACTATATTTGCACATCTAATGTTTCAACAAATTACAACAAATTATTGCATGCATTCAAATTATTTCATTGAAATAATTGATTAAAATCTATAATTAAAATAATTATTACATTTGTGGTTATTTTTAGACCTTTTGGGTTTGGAAAATCGCTGCCATGTCTAGATGAAGTTTGGATGGAACTATCGTGTTTAACTAAGTAAAATTATAACCGTTTCTCTTTCAAATAAGTTAATAAATTTCATATAATATAGGCGTAAACTGCCATGATTTGGAAATATTATCTTTTACACTAAATTATCCCTTTACAGTAACACTCTAATACACATTTAATAAATAATATAATAAACTTAAAAAATAGATAATAATTTCATTATTCCAGCTTTATTATTAATGTGCTCTTTTAAGAACCCGTTGATTTCTACGTAGACTCGTCAACACGTTAACATTCGTTGTTATTCGATAGATGAAATCGTAAAATTTGGTACTGAAAGAATTCACATATTTTTTGCATTCAATAAAACTATTCATGATAATCAATTCGAGAGCGTAAAGAAATAAATTTGTAAAAACGTTTGCGGAAAGCTTGTTCTTTTAATGGAAGCTAATATATTTTGCAATTATATCTTATTTATATTGAATTAGGTTGTTAAGCAATGGTGGGAGAGTTTTTAACGAGATTTTAAAAAACTTTCATTAATTTAAAGGTAGAAAAAATCCTATGAATACAACAAGAAAGTAATTTCCTTTTCGAAAAGAGAGCAACGCAAAATAATAAATCATACGTAACGGTCCATATGTTCCAAAGTAGCAGAGCACTTAACTACCTCTACAAACCATTAATAAACCGCAAATTGTACAATTATTTTAAAAATAAATTAATAATTTCACATTCATGCCTTGCTTCTCCAAGCACTATGCTTTAATTGTAACTCCACAAACAAACAGTCACAATCTGGGCCAGCCGATATGTGATCGATCCTTCAGTCTTCGAGAAATTCCATCAGAGGTCACGTGCACCTGTTTATATTTCATTTCAAGGGTCAACAATTGATCGACTATTGGAGCCAATATTGATACTAGCGCCTCGTTCGCTTCATCTGTCAATCCAAACATCGAAACAGAGCAACAGTGCCCTGACGCTCACCTCAAGAGCCTTCAAGCATCTGTTGCACCAATAACAATCACAGCAGTAAATATTACCCGAGCAGGTAAACAGCACATAAGAATTACAATTACAAGTGCTGTATGTTCCTATCAAAATAATCTAGCAGTTTAGAATCTGAAAAAAAACTGCCATAACAAGTAAGAGAAAAATCGATTTCTTGTTCTGATTTCCCCATTTTCCTTTTCTTTTATTTTCGAATGTTACATTTACTCAAAAGTAGAATTTTAAGCCAAAAACTGCCTTGTCTGGCTCCAAATACTAGCAGTAAAGATACAGTATCATGTACTGTTGTATTTATATTTGCCTCTACAATATCGAAATGAGGCTGCAGAAAATTAGACGCTTTATTTCAAAATCCACTATTTCAAATTACGTTGTCATTGAGATTTATCTTCGTACAAATATAAGGAATCCAGTTACATGATGGTGGTTACAATCAGGAAGAGGAATTATTTTTTAAATGAATGAATAGTACAAAAACGACAAACTGTAAATTCAAGGATTTTTGGTTTTCTTGACGAATTGAATTCTTGGAACTCAGAATTCAATTTTTACGAAAGCTTTTAAATGAAAATTGTTGTAATTTAGCGATAAACGCACAATTCTTTCGGAATCCATTAAATTAAAAAACAAGAATGTCTCCATGTATTGAAGAAAAAGAGAATTTAGGGAGTTTATGAATTAACTGTCTAGGCAATTATTGCACCGAGAGTGCCGTAATTGAATCTCAGCCAATCTCTTCATTCTAAACATTATTTCCGTTTTATAAAACCTTCTGTTGTAATAACAGCGTTAAAAATTGTTGTGTGTATATCATCTTAAACTTAAAATTAATGTATTTATTAAAAACTAAGTAATTGATGTTTCTTAACTGCTATTTAAAAATGTTATAACGAAACTAACGCGATATTTCTGATTCTTTTTAGCGATTTAGAAAAGAAAATTAAATCAAAAACAAAACTTTCTACGTACAGAAAGAATGTCATGTGACCGTCATACAATTTAAAAAGTGGAAGACGATGTTATTCCGTAATCTATATCTATACTAATATATAAAGACAGAAGTGCGTTGTCTTACAGCGCGGTAATCTCTGAATCTACTGAACCAATGCCAATGAAACTTTTGGGCTAGCATCCTTTAAAGGCCTGGAGTACTATAGGCAATGTTTTACAAACATAAACAGTAATATATTTTCAAAATAATTACTTTTCTGGACATTTTTCGCCAAGCTTTACATCACAGATTCAAGAGTGCATCAATACCAATAATGCTACTGCGCACACCAGAGGATGACGCTGAGATCTACTATGATTTCATCAATTGCCAGAATATTAAGAAATTCATTTGAGTTTAAATAAGGTTATGTAATGTCCCTGTGTGAACATTTGAAAGAAAGCCGTAACTGAAGTGGTAAAGAATGTCATGCATTGCTCTTTGTCAGTGTTATATACAAATGGCAATAAATTGAATGAGTTTGAAAGTGTTTAAAAATTGAGGTAGGTTGAGAGAATAAAAAGGACAATAATATACAGTACAGAATATACAGTAATGTACAATGTAAATATATAGATATCGTATACAATCTAAACAAACAACGTCTTCTTTTACAGAAATTTGTGACAACCGAATTGTTTGACGAAACGATTGTCACAATTGTCAAAACAGATTACAAATGCCAAGAGATGGGCAGTATACTAAAATTTTGAATCGGTTACTCAGAGGGAAGATCGACTTGCTGAATTACTCACTCGCCCCATTGAAAATAATACTGCAAGAAGGGAAGAAATGTGAATAATTCTCTAAGTAGTAGGGCAGCTGTTCACTAGGACTCTCAATTTGACTATTTACACAGTCCTTAGGTTCAAAATGGTAAATTGGAAAATGTGTATATGTTTTCACTCCATCCAGTAACTTTTTGTTTCAATATTTGAACAGTGGTGAGTAATTTAGGAATGATATTACATATTAAGACTAATCTGTACTGTTGTTTGTCATATTAATTGCAGTTGTACTTTTTTCTTCTGTATGTGAAGGGTTTCTGTGCAGTGGTATGTAATTTAGGAATGATCATTTTCATATTAAGACTAATCTGTAAAGTTGTTTTGCATATCAATTGCTCCCAATGATTGAGTTCATTAATATTTTTCAAAAAATAGGCAAAAATTAATTTGTCTAAAAATATTTTTGTCTGAGCAAATAATATCTGGGAGTTCTTGGTTTCTATTATTCATATTTCAGGATCCATAATCTCTATCACTTGAGATAAAATAATGATGCTAATATTGTTTTGTTATGTGGCTCTGTGGATTGTCAATTTATTATTTACACATAATGTAATGTTGGTGTATCATTAGTTTTCTAATGTATCAGTCGCATGATGAATTGATTTACCTGAACAAATAAGTTTTATACTACATGTTACTAGCACATAGGACATTAAACATTTTTTTTCGTCTTCAAAATAATAAACATTGGTAATTATGTTTCAGAATAGATACAAGTATTTTCATTTATTTTTATGATTATGATTCATCAATTACGTTATGACATCTATAACTATTACTCCGGATCTACCAACTACCGTACCCGTGCATGAACTTCTGCACGTTATTCTCAGCTTAAAACAATAAGTCCCTTTATGGTCATGAGTTGACAGATCAATTTCAAAACTTTCTTTATGAATACAATAGAAGAAAAAATATAAAAAATAGGATAAGTTTTACGTGACAATTTATTGATAGTGTTTGAATATTATATAAAACTCCACAAAAATTATACATGTGAGTTTACAAGTATTTTATTTTGTAGTTTCGATTTGTTCATTGATTTTAGTTATAAAGTGGATATATAGAAGCTGGAACTTCAAATAATAAATATGAAATTATTTGTGGAAAAATGAGCGAGGTAACCCGGAAATTTCCAAATTCGGGTCAAGAGAAGACAGCTATCGTGGCGTGGCCGGGCAGAGCATGGCAAGGTGTAGGGCGGAGAAGGGATACAATGAAAGAGATAGAAGTAGGTCCCGCCGCAGGGCATGAAAAGACTGAATTCCTCTTCCTGTATTATAATTTACTGTAAGAATTGCCCGAGCAACGCCGGGTACTTTAGCTAGTCTTGAATATGTGCGCATACCATTATCTGATAATGTGCATGTTTCCCCATTTTCCCCTCGCGCTCTGGAACGTTTGCACGAACGCACGCATTGTAATTCGCGTAAGGGCACGCAATTCACATTAACAAAAGTAATGTCGCAATTTTTTATCTTATCACTTGTCGAAGCAATTAAGCAACACTTCCATTAGGAAAGTAGGTTTTGTTAACGATAGTGAAGATTCGCTGGTTGTTTCCATGATTAGAAAGATTCTAATATCTATTTCATTTAATACATACAGATTATTATCTAACACGACACGAAATAACATATTTCAGGGAGGAACATGAAAAAGAGATTACATTTTCTGATTCATTTGATACATGTTAGCTCATTAATTATTTACATAGTTTGTTACACAACAATTTATCTACAAAGAACTATCCATGGTTCGTCTAAAGGTATTTTAAAGTACGTCAAATGATTAGATATTGCGCAATTCCACTAATTATTTGAATATTCAAGGCGAGCATTCAGAAGCAAAGTTCACCACTTATAATTGAATACACGTTTTCCTCATTTTCAAAAGGGGAGTGCGGTGGAGTGGGGCGGGGGCGGGGGCCAGATGGGGGGGGGCAGCCGGAAGGGGTAGGAGGAGCAGGGAGGGCGGCGGGGGCGGGGGTCGGCGGGAATGGGGAGAGTAGGAGTGGGCCGGAGAGGGTCAGAGCGGAGCGGGCGGGAAGCATCAGAGCGGGTTGAGTAGGGTTGGAACGGGTTTGGGTGAGCGGGACGAGAAGGATCGTACCTGAGCGGGGCGGGGAAAGTTGGGGTGAAGCGAGAAGTGACGGAGCGAGTCGGCACAAGGCGGGTGTAGTGGAGCAGGGATGTTTTAAGCGGGACGGAGAGGGGGCGGAGCGCGACGAGCAATGTAGAAGCGGCGTGCAGGTGGGCGTGGCCCGATCCACTCCGGGGCGTCGCCGCTTTATGGAGCACCTGTTGAGAGGCGTCGAGGGGCGGGGGAGGGCGCAGTAAATCTCGGGGACCGCTTTCCTCTCCCTCGTCCCACCCCTCCCTGTCTGGCAGAAGACACGCGGAAGATCTGAGAGGGCGGCGAAAGGCTAATAGGGTGGGGCGCATGTTGGAGACGCTTCTCGTCTGGAGGACAAATTCGAGGCGCCTGTGATCTGATATCAAAGATGTTCTGAATAATTCGTCACGGCAGATGGGGGAGTCACATCAAGCAAAAACACATTCGTGTATTCAAAATGTCAGTTTTTTTAGTTGGGATGTCAAGTTGTTGGCTTTGACATATTTAGCAATTCTTTTTCCTTTTTGCCAAAATCTCTACCTACCGTTACGATCTTTCTTTTTGCTTTGCCCACATTTCGTTCGTTGTATGGCAAATGTATTGAAATAATATTAAGTCAATAACTCGCGTTTTGTTGAGGACTAATTGCTCAATTCGATTCACCAAAGAAAACCTTTAATTTGAAGCATCATCTAAAACACCATTTTCGAATCTTGATTTAATTATTTAATTCGAGAGTTCTGGAGCTACTATAAAGAAAGCTTTCTCCAAAAAACGGGTTTGTCAACAGCATTCCGTCAGATAATTTTAATGGTGTACTCAAGTAGCAAGTATTGTAGGACAGGAATGCTACTTCCCGACGATCATATCGTGGAAGGATTCTTTAAAGGCAGCTCTGTTAGATCCGGCGTTATGTGGTACTTTACTTTTAAACTGTGTATATTTAATATTTTACTGAGATATTTAAAACAGTTATGCTATTATGTACGAACAACACACTCAGTAATGAACATGACCATTAATGTGCTTCAGCGAATACGTCGGTCGTTTGGTTTATCGATTGGTTAGAATTCCTATTATAGATAGGAGAAAATATTAGGATGATGAGGGTGATGTATGCAATTGTCAACGTAAAATTTGTGAATAGCAGTTCTCTATCGAACTGTGTGTTTGAAGTGTCAAAACTGTGTGTCGAAAGAGTGTTAAAAACAGCTCTTCTATCATTATTAAGAATAAATGATTTCGGTGGATTAATAAAAACAAATGTTTCTTACATGTTTCGTATGTGCATTATAACCAGCACAATATCGTATTAAATGCAATACCCTCAAATGTTTGAAAAGTTCAAATATTCCCCAAGCGGAAGGTTTCAAATAAAGCCTATTTTTTCGCTTGAACTAATATCCGCTAAATAACGTATTCTTTATTTTTAATCACCAATAATAAAGGAACTCTATTATCAATGCGAATAGTGTACCTACCTTAAATTCATAAGTTTTTGTTTCAAGTAAGAAATGTGACAATGAACTTTCGCTTCTTTGCACAATTGTATTTTTAACGGCACAAATAGTTTTAATCAAGCAATCATGAGGATTTTTTATATAACAAATACTACGTGGTTTGACGACAAAACATACGTTAAATTTACAAACTATCTGCTCTCATTAACAATACACAGTACACAATACACGACTAACCGTTGATTTGTTCATGCATGGAGATTATTTCAAAATATTTTTAGCGGGGCGTTTTCAACAATAGTATGTAGTCACTTCGTATCACAGAGAATAAATGTGTGGTTTTTAAACAACACAAAATCAACCAACTTCTTATTTTCTTTTTTTGTAATTTATTACTTTCTGTTCGACAAAATGTCTTTCAGAGCAAATTTACAAAAAAAAAATCTTTCGTTTTGGACACTAACAGTAACCTCTTTAAGAGAATTTATTAAGGTAAAATTTGAGAATTAAAAAAAAAATTTTGTAGAGATAAGAAGATTGGAATACAAACAAAATAAAATAAAACTACGGAGGATGAAATTTGTCTTTAGGAAATTTAGAATATACTGCGAGGAAAGGTATAAGTTTGATAGCATGAAGAAGGGTTTAATTTTAAAATTTGTGTATTGGGAATAAACCAAAGTTCATGTAGAATTTTTCTGAAGAATTTGTTTTGCATAATTTGAAGTTTTTGTACATTTGATTTAGCTGAATTTGACCAAATTGGACACACATACGTTAAAGTAGACCTAATAATTGAAGTGTATATTAATTTATCAGTTTTAACACGAAGAGTTGAGTTATTATTTGTAAGAGAATTTGGTTTGTGTATATTAATTGTGATTTTTTGTATCACATTTTTAATATGAATTTTCCAGTTCAGTTTTGTGTCTAAATGGAGACCTAAATATTTAACATACGAAGAGGAAGAAAGCCAAGGAATAGGAGTGTTATGAATGAAAAGGGGAGGAGGACTTACTGGCTTACATAACGCAAATATTTTGGTTTGGTATTTATTCTTATTAATTTTGATTCTTCAGTTGTTAACACACTTCTATATTGAAGGTTAATTATAATATAAAATAAAATATTGCAGTGTAGGTAAAAAACATTGATTTTTGCTTTTTGTGACATCTACCTTAGTGTATAAGTTATATTATATATTACATTCTAACTGTCCGACAGCCAAGAATGTAATATTGACTTACCCGGAAGCCTACGACTTCATATTACTAAGTAGTTTGATTCTTAGGTTAATATACAGCCCATATAACTCCCCACGTTGAAAATTAATAGTTTGATTTTTGATCATCAAAGCCCATGGATTAGTTACAAAATTACTCTGAAGGAGTTCAACCAACAGAGTTCACGGTCTCGCTTTCAACATGCTTCTCAAAGGGCAAAAATAGTTTCCGTTGCCACAGCAGGCGCCCTGCAGGAGGTACACGTTCAGTTAAAGTTCCGGATGGGGTGTGAAGCTTTAACTTTGTTAGAGCCGGCTTTTACAGAACATTTAATGCTGATCACGTTATTTTGCGAGAAGCAGCTCGTTAGAGGGGGTTCAACTTCCATCCGCTGCGATTCGAAGCACGTCGGCAGTTTTATCCGCAAGCAGTTGGACTCGTGCAGATTCTTCATCCTTCAGGTACTCGGGTTTATATATACTACACTCCAAAATAGGTAAGTAGAATACTTCATCATAGTTACTTAACTTTGCGAAAGTACAAAGAGTTTATATATCGTATCAAATATGTTTCTTAAGCTCCCAAATAAATGTGAGTTTCACACGCGGCAGAAATCAGCAATTTTTCGTCACCAAAGCTGGAATTATGGGGTCTGATATCGAAAACTCGAATAAATCTTGTTGCAATATGTTGTGGTTCACTTCTTCTAGTACACATTGTTGGCAAAAACTACGTGTGTCCTTAATAACGAAAAATTGGTTGACGGTAAAACGACCATGAGTTTATCCGTCTGTGGACAACGCTAAACCGTTCTGACGATTTTTACCCAAAATTGATATTCCCCGTTCGACCTGGTCGAACTTGAGGTACTGCGAATTGAAATGAATATTTTGATTTTAAGGACTTTTTACATGAATTATTAACATTTTTCAGAAATTAATTCATATTTTCTTATTATATTGTTACCTCGAAAAGAGCGAAGGTTGTTTAAAAATGTCGCTGGTCTCATTTTTTTGCTGAAAACTTCGAAATTTTCAAAATTTCTAAATTAGAAATAATGCAAAAAATAGCTGCTTTTGTAGCTTAACTAGTATTCTAAAACGTAGTTTCTTCCAGCAAGCTTCATGCAACTTTATACCGTAAATAAAGCGCCACTCGTTGTTCAGAACTTATGCACGTGTCCTATGTATTTTAACACCTGTAATGAATTCTGTTGAACTTACAATTTTTTCTAAACTCTAAATCAATAAATTAAATAAATAGTATCCAAGACTAGCGCTTCTTTTGATCTGAATTTCCTTTTTTAGCGAGACTGTAAAAACCTGCATATTTCTTTTTGTGCCTATACGGCATCATGTATACACAGAAGTTAAATTACATTAGCTTGAAGAGTTTTCATAAAATGATCCACCCGAATTCCCTCATTCAAGCATAGAACTCATTAGAAAGTACGTCAAGGGATCTATAGATTTTGTTGTGACTAAAGTTTTTCGTCACTTTCAAATTGAGTGGCAAACCGGAATATTGATAAGATCGAAAACCCACGTTATATTCATCAAGCCCAAGATCTAGAGATATGGCAAATTTCAAGCGACCGTGCTAACTTTACGAGTAAACTCCTTTCATTTCCCTTATAGCGAACTCCGGTTCCAACTAGAGCGGCACGCCACCCCGAATAAACGGTTATCGTGTGAAACGCCAGCCCTCCCGTTTTGGTCACCATTCAGTACACCGGAGAGGAGGTACGACATGTATTCCTGAAGTTAGTGTTGTTGCAACGCGAAACCTGTTTATAAGGATAATTTAATTGGGGAGTGCCCGAGTTAGCGTTGACTTTGCAGTTCCTCTGACGGGGAGGTCCTGGCGTTCGAGAACTGACGGTGGCAGATTCTCGATTCATTCATTGATTCCTCGCGCCTCTATTGCTAAGGTTGTTAGTACCGTACGTGCAGTGCCTTTTTTTGCTCGGGAGGTGGCTGTGATCTTCCGCCTAAGATCCGGCGCCGATCTATCGTCGGGTTGCAGGGTTTGCATCAACCAGGTATCTCCCACCAGCGAGGCACCTCTCCAGCACGGACAATCTCTAAGCTTCCGACCGGACTCCCAGCATGTGTGGAAGTGCACTGCAAGTAAGTGTAAGTGTATGTAAGTAAGGGGTACGATAGGATCAAGAATGGGAAGGAAAGATCGCGCGCGGTCCGTGGCCCGATTGTTAGGGTACTGCTTCGGCATTCGACTGGCATTGATCGGAGAATCCATAGAAAAGTAACAATCAGAGCAATCGGCCGCTAGAATGCTTCTCCAGAAAGCGACTGAACTCGACTAGCTATCTAATCAGCGTCGAAAATCCTGCCACCGTCGGGACTCCAACCTAGGATCTCCCGGTCAGATGCACTACAGTGATACCAATTCATACCCGAAGCCACCTCTGCCGGTCAGATTTTCGACTACGGCTTGATAGATAAGTCGAATTAAGCCGCTGAGTGGTGAGGAATTCTTTTGTTCTGATCGGTAGTATTCAGTGATTTCTCCTATCAAAATCAGTTGGATGTCCGAGCAGTAACTTAGAAACGGGCCACGGAACTCGTTCAATATTTCCTTCCTCTTCCTTACCCCCTCCTCTCCCTCTTACATACACATGCACTACACCACCACACACATTGGTATACCTGCTTAGAGCTTGTCCAGGCTGGGGGTCCCCGTGGAGGAGATACTGAGAGAAAAATATCACAAGCCGACGTGTAAGTTGGACCCGATCTCACAACAGCGAGGGAGAAATCCACCACCACTTGCTAAAAAATCATTATCATGTCAATCAATAATTTAATAAGAACTCATAAAAATATTTTAGATGATTTCTTTGAGAATTTTTTCCTATAAAATCAACAATGACACAGTATAAGTGAAATCATCGATTACAGCAAATTTGTTTTATATTCTTTGCAAGATACATCATAATCGTAGTGTTTTTGTTTTATTTATCACAGCAATATCTTCAGATGGTACTCAGCCATGTTCCTCATTTAAATATTGCAGAACCCTTCCTTTTTTCATGATAGACACAATCTGATTATTTTATAAGGTCTATAATACGAATATTTATGTTTATGATATATCTCCAAGAGGTTGGATATATCTTCCCAAGGAGAGTTCATGAATTCTAAATAGCTAGAAGTAACGCCTAAACTTCTGTTGTGATAATAGAGGTGAGGGACTTTATTTAAACAAGTTGATTTTTGCGACTGCTTCTCTCTTTAGAATTTGAAACTAATAGTTCCACAGCAGCACATATTTTTTTGCTTTGTAATTTTTTCATTATTCTAAAATTTTAAGTTTAGTCAACTAGCGTTGTTCACATATAGAGACAGACGTTTTGCCGTAAACTAATTTTTCGGTATTAAAGACATAAAACGTAGATACATATTACACAATGAGAGGGAGTAATTTGTTTCATACAGGAAGAAGAACCCAATTTTACAAAATTACTGTCCAACAACGCGATTTTCTGCCGAAAAATCTCCGTTTTTTTTTACAGCATGAAATAACTTTCGGTATACTGTAAGTAGTGTGCGAGAATAGTACATTATGAAACAATGATGTAATGATGGGTATTAATACACGTGTGAAATTACGATACGAGCGAGGAACGTGCGAGTATCGTAAACTTTGCACGAGTGTAATAAAACCCATCACAACGAGTTTCATACGGCACTTTTTCTACAACTTATAGTTACTTTTATAAGTTAAACCTTTACATTCAATCGTTTCATGGTAGTTCACAAGCAGGGATTCAGCCAGAGCTATCTAGCGGACAGCTCCCTAACCTGCCACTGGTGGCTTTAGTTTACTGCGCTAGTAAAATGTTCCCTCTATCACTACCACTGCGCTGGTCAAATATAATCAAAGTGAAATTACAATCCAATTTATTTTAAATAATATTATACGTAAAAAATACTAATAGTAAAACATAATATAATATTAAAAGCGTTTTTAATGAACACAATCGAACGAAACATTTACTGGAAGGATTCTCAATGATTAATTAAGTATCAATACTTGGTTTGTAAGCTCTGTGATTGTTCAAGAATTTGCATCATAATGAAATCTGTATCTTAATGGGAAATCTATATCGAAATCTGTATGGTATCGTAATATCATTACGCAACGGGTGGCAGCCATCAAATGAGAGAATTATGCAATGGTAGTATAAAAAAATGTGAACACATTTTAGTTTTATTCAAAATATTAAACAATGCCATCAACTACTTTAAGTTCCTAAAGTAATTTTTAATTTGATTGTGTTTTCTGAGTTGAAAAATACAGCAAGGGTATATGTGTGTGTAACGAGTAAAATATTCAAAATTGTTTATTGCAAAGTAACAATAATTGCACTATGATAGGGTAGTTGAAATTAAAAGTTGTACAACGTTGGAACTGTCGGCGGGAACGGGATATCAGTGGATATGCGTACGTGGGTGATTGGACGAAGGGGTAGGGGAATGGGTGATGTGCAAGTGGATGAATGAAGCCGCCAGAAATATCGGTGAGAGGAAGATTGAACCTATGTATGATAAGGAGAGAAATTGGTGAAAGGTAAAATATGGGGATGAAAGTACGGGGGGATGTTGCAACAAAATCTGCAAATCATGGGTTGTTGGACGGGTGGATTGGTAATTAGGGTGGCTGAATGAAGTCGCGGATGATAGAATACATGGTGAGTGGTTGAACAGGAGGGTCTATTGTTGGACGAGTGTATATATGGCTGAACTGGGGATTTTAGGACCGGTAGGGGGTTGATAGATAGGTAATAATTTGTTCGGTGGGTGAGTGAGTAAACGGCAGGATATGTGGGTGGTTTGAGGGAATGGGTGAGTGTGTGTGTGTGTGTGTGAGTGTGTGTGACGGGTAGGTGAATGGACAGACGACTGCGTGGGTGGTTTGGCGGGTAGATGTGTGGTTGAAAGGAAAAATGAGTGGTAGAAAGGGAATGTGAGTAGTTGAAAGAAAAAGTGAGTGGTTGAAAAGGAATGTGAGTGGTTGAAAAGGAATGTGAGTGGTTGAACACACGAGTGGTGAACGGGTGAGTGAGTGAGTGGTTGAACGGGTGAGTTGAGTGGTTGAACGGTGAGTGAGTGGTTGGACGGAGTGGCATACGAGTGGTTGAACAGGTGAGTGAGTGAGTGGTAGAACGGTTGAGTGAGCGACTGGTTCAACGGGTGAGTTGGTAACTGGTTAAACGGTGAGTGAGTAACTAGTTGAACCGGTAAATGAGTGGATGAACGGGAGAGTGAGTGTTAAGGTGAGTGAGTGGTTGGACGGAGTGGCATACGGGTGGTGGGATAAGTGAGTAGGTGTCGGGTGAGTGGGCGTGTCGCCACTCAGCGCCTCCTCGCATCGTGTCGTGTGCTGTGCCCCGCCCTACGGACTCAGGCTAATCACGGGCGTGGCGCCACCGGCCGTCGGGTGCAGTGGGGACGAGAGCTGTCACTCCTGCCGGTTACCTCTACCTCTTTCCCAGCACACAACACCCCGCTTGCTTATTGACTCGCGCTGTACAAGCAACACGATTCTCCAAAACAAAAAGAACGCCATCTTCTTTGAAGCGCGAACTAAAAGAGTCCATTAAACGACAAAGACTTATTTTGAATGCATTGATGACTCAGTAAAGAAAAAACTTGTGTAAAATAACGAACGTTACTTTGTAGAGCGATAAGAAAGAATATTTATTTTTTCTCATTGTTTAATTTTCTGTTTGAAATTACCTGCTTCTTTTGTTCAAGATGTTTCGTTACATTTTTGTTGCAATTCAAAGCATGTTAGATGTTAATTCTCTATTATTGCTCGACAATTGCTGTCTGTTATTCCTTTTTGCAGAATTTCCGAATGCATGATTAATGGATGTGTCTCAATGCATATTGAGTACACCTAAATATATATAATATAATATATATATATATATATATATATATATATATATATATATATATATATTGAAACGCACCGCGTTTCCACCCAAAGAAACGGCGAGGCATCAAGCAAGAACACGGCAGAACGGTTGCAAGAGGGCGCTCGCTAGCCACGAAAAACGGTTACGGGCGGCGAGGTGTCGTCGGTTGGCCGACCGTGGGAACGAGGCCGCGAGGAGTCAGTGTCTGGCTGGCCGCCGGCGAGGAAGGACGTATCTGGGGCTGCTCCGCGATCGAAAGCAAACTAGTATCGCGAACGAACGAGTGCAGAAAGATTAATTGACGGACAATTTGTGCGTGATAACAATCAATAGTCGATCGGACATATTGCCCAAGTGATAGCTGCTATTTGGAGTAACACAGATCAAAAGACGTCAGTGGATCGGAGAATTGGAAAGGAGACGTACTTCGAAGCGCAGCGTCTCACCTCGGCTGGTCCCAAGTGAAACGACCCCGGCAAGCAGCGAAAGAGCGCGAAGCAACCCGAGGGTCCCCGAAGCCGCCGACGCTCGTAGTGGAAGAAGTAACGGTAAATATTTCTTCGATCGATAAGATCGAGAGACTAACAGTGATTCTGGGTTATATGAAAGAAAAGGGTAGAGACCACCATAGATATTGTATCATTAGTGATTTGTATAGAATTAATAAATAGTTCAGTTTATTTTGTTCACGGAACAGTGGTGTTTGATTAATAACCTGAGCCCATTCACGAGAAAGAACACCTGTCCCTTACAAATAAATGACTTGACGCTGTTCATTTGATATTTTTTTTACATATTACGGTTTTACAAGCTTATGACTTGATATATATTTACATTTTACATTTTCTGACAAAAATTAACCTTTTTAAAACTGAATTCACTCAATTCATTTGATATTTTTTTTACATATTACGGTTTTACAAGCTTATGACTTGTGTTATTAATTTTTCGGTATTTTCAATGAAAGTTTCTTAATTTTTTCGTGGTTGGTTGCAAATAAAGCATCTGATAGAGTAACTAAGAGTTTGAAAACAATAAGACGAGTATTCTTTGTTCATTGAAAGTAATTGATCTCTTAGACATATCAGTAACACTCCGGATTAGTAATATCTAGAGAAATAAAAATTCGAATCACATCAATACCATCAGAACGATTCAGTCAAATTATTTTAAATAATTATTTTAAAAACACAGATTCCCCTTTCTTGAAGGTAGTATTATTTTAAAATAAAAATATTTTTAAAAAGGGAATAATGTATAAAAAATAAGGTTAATTGGAGAACACATGATCGTGGCAACATATTGAAGAAAATTTTCACATTAATAAAGCAGAAAAGAAAATTAATTTAGAAAACTCCATTATCTACGTTCAAATACTTACAAATATTTTGCTGCAATTCATACAATCGCGGAAAATAATTGCACCGTGTAGTAGTTACGTACCTGTAACAGAAGAAAGTTGTTCCTAATTAGTGTTCGTATTTATGACTTAAATCCATTTTAAAAATATTTTGTTTGTACATATAAATATGGTTAATTTTGATGGTTTAATTAATAGAAAAGCTCACAATTTAAAAATTGTAATGAGAAATCACATACCGGCAATAGAACACATTCTAAAATATTAATGCTACTGGTTTTAAATTCCATTAATTTCATTTATTTGTAATATATTTCAATACAAACTATTATATATTATTACATGAGTTTTTTTATAATGCGGAGTTCACATATTCATTTGATTGATTGATTTTTCCATGTTTCCGGGCACGCCAACTGCTTTGGTCATTAGTCCCGTTAGTGTAGTGCATGTTTTTTTCTCGGGAGATGGCAGTGATCTTCCCCGTGTGTAAGGGGGAGAGGATAGGACAAGGAAGAGGAAGGACAGATCGCGCGCGGTCCGTTTGGTAGGGTTCTGCTCCGGCATTCGCCTGATGTTATCGGAGAAACCACGAAAAACTACCGTTCAGAGCAGCCGGCCGCTAGAATTCTCCTCCAGACAGCGACTGAATTCGACCTAGCTGAAAAGCTAGTGTCGAAAATCCTGCCACCGTCAGGACTCGAACCTTGGACCTCCCGGTCAGAGGCGCTGCAGTGACATCAGTTGATGCACTGAGCTACCGCTCCCGGACATATTCATTTGAAAGTTTTAAATTTTTTGTACTTATTCATTAGAGTAGGGAGTTGACCTTCTACCTGAACTCGAAATCATTCTTTTATAATATACATCAAGGGTTATAACAAAGCTTATTTCCCTCCCCACACGTAGCACAAAAGCTTAAAAATCATCTCTGGAAAGGTGAGTTCTCAGTCGCTCATTATCATTCTGGTTCCTCTCAGACCATTTTGTTCTTCTGTCTCAAATTTACTTGCGCCTCATTCTTCTTTTCTCACCGTCCACTACTCCTTCCGGTAGAACTAGTAGAGTTGGCTTAATACCAAAAGTTAGTGACTAGAGCAAATATGTTAGGGTTGCGAAATGAAATGGAAGGTTTTTGGCAGCCGCCGTAAAATTTCCCAGCAGAAACAGTTTTCTCCAATAATTGACAAAACAGACGGGATATTTCAAATTTCCACGATAACCGTGAGGTGGGACTTTTAGTATTGCTCTTTATGAAAGTATCAAAGAATGATCACTTGACAATTCTACGAGTCAGGTTTGAAAAACCTACGATAAAACACATTGCCATCCGATTATAACGCATTGTGTATATTAACTTGCTAAAATTTGTTGCTGCAAGAAAATGTATGCATAAAGTATGTGAAACACGTCAGACAAGTGCACAATTATGCGGTCTGAATTTTGAAACGGTGAATCTCACCCCGTCACAACGTCCAGAGTTCCGAAAACAATTTTAAATCACCGCAGATAGTCTGGTGACGCAGATTGTTGTCTACATGCGTAGAATACCGTAAAACAAAACGCCTTCACGAATTATGACGGTAAATTATTAATATTTATCAATCCTTATAATGTTGATTGAGAGATGAAACGAGGGGTTAACGTGTGGAAGGGAATAAGACAACAAACTGTACGTGAGATTGCAAGTTGGCAGGAGAATGAATAATTGCAGGAACATTTATTGGAAGTGAGCGCGACAACTACTTACGTCATTAATCATCTTAATTAGGGGCATAATATATTCTGGGTGCTGGCGTTGCTCCTTCTCAGAGCAACGTGAGATCTGGTTCCAATCGGCTTGTGAGTTTCCCCTCAACGGCGACAAGTTGTAAGCCTCCAACTCTTCTACCGACTGGTTTACTACTATGTACGGAAGGGTAGAGCAGGCAGGTGCAATAAATCGTGCGTGGTCTATGGAGGATTTGTTGGGATATTGCTCCGGCATTTGCTTTGCATTGATCGCACCTACTACGAAAAAGTACCGATCAGAGCAGCCGGGCGCTAAAACTTGTCCCAGCGATGAAGCTAAAGTCGAAAATCCGCTACAATAGGTGCTGGAACACAGGATCCCCTGGTCAATATAGCTTCAGAAGCAAGCATTTTGTTGCAGTATTTTCAGACGGAATGCCGGTGGGCAAACATTGCGAATGGCAGCGAATTGATGGCGGCTCCGGGCGAGGTCAGCTGCAACCCCGTGCCTGGAAGAGGATCTCCTCCCGGGGGCGGGGCCCGGAGTTTAAATACGGCCTCGGAGGTGGTGGCAGCCGCCGCAAAGGTCAGCGAGCGTGCAATTAACGAGCGCGCGGCGAGATGACGCACGCAGGTCTCAGCAGGAGTCCCTCCGGAGCGCCGGCGAACGGCGAGGGAAAGAGAAGAGACGCAGAAAGAGCAAAGGAGACAAGAGAAGTGCCCATCCTGCACAGCGCTCGATGCATCGCGAGGCAGATGCTGGGCGTGTGCGCTGCAGACGCTCGCTGCCGTGCCGCACGACAGTCCGTATTGGCAGGAAAAGAGGACAAAATACCCTCTTTGCAAACAAAATTAGCCTAATCCTTTAAATTGCTTCTGCTTACGAAACTGCTACCGCCTGAGGTGACTCAGGGAACCAACTGATGTCACTGCAGTGCTTTTGATTGCAGGTCCTAGGGTTCGAGACACGACAATGGCAGGATTTTCGACACTAGCTAGATAGCTAGGTCGAATTCAGTCGCTATTCGGACACAAATTTCAGTAGCCGGCTACCCTAATCAATAGCATTCCATGGTTTCTTCGATCAACACCAGGTGAATGCCGGAACAGTACCCTGACAAACGGGCCGCAGACCTCGCGCGATTTTTCCTTCCTCTTTCGTGTCCTGTCTTCACTCCTTACTTACAGTCACACTTAAATGCACTGCACTACCACACATGTGGGGAGACCAGTCGGGAGCTGAGAGATTGTTGTGTGGTGATGTATTGTATGTAGTGATGTGTAGTAGATTGCGTGATGTAGTGATGTGTAGTAGATTGACATTCGATTTCACGACCAAGCGGTAGGAAATTTACGGTCACCTCCTGCGATAAAATAATGCACTACACTTACGGGAGTAATGATCTTAGTAGTTGATGCGACCGGTAACTAAATAAATAAATAATATTAATAAGCTCAACCTCAAGTCTCTTTTATATTAATGCGTTAAGTAGAGGCGTTTATGGAGGTGACCGCTGAGTGGAGATGTCTTTTTCGGTGGCTTTCACTATTTATGTTCTTTGCTAATAAACTGAAATTAGTAGCATGTAGTAGCATTTCTGCCACAATTTCGTAATTTGGTTACCTCAATAACAGAATGTTCGATTTCTGGTGATGGACAAGTTCTGAGTACTCGCAGTGGCGGTGTTTCGACCTTCACTAAATAACTGGGTAAAATTCGGTAGTCTCTTTAAGAACTCTAACGCGATGCCTACTCTGGCCAATTTCTTTCTTTCAATTATTATTCAATTACTATGGATATGGGGCCAGTATCGTAAACATAGGTAATATGGAATTGCCCGGGTTAGTTCCTTCTTCAGTGTCTTCATCCAAAACTCCATAAAAATTTTTGAAGTTTATGTAGATGGCGGAAGTTGAAAACAAAACCTACAAGAATGTACTTCGAATATTGTACGGAACACCAAACGCAGGCGTTTTTATTTTTTCGTGTATTGAATCATGTACATTTGGCAGATTTGGAAAATGACTTTATACCGACATGAACATATTTTAACCCACTGTGAGCTGGGACGCGAAGCCGACTCCGCTGCATAACGAAGGGCGGCGGACATCCGCTCGAAATTCCGCATTCGTCAGATTCCGCTCGCTGCTCTATGCATATTTGAGATTTATGAACTACAGCTTAGCGAAACGCGAGCATCTCGGAAAAGCCAAGCAGCACATTATTTTTGTTTCCTTTTACTTCAAATAACTACAATAATTAACACATTACACACATGCATTGTTTCAAGTTGTAAATGAGCAACCTTTGAGCAGGTTGAGATACTCCTTTGTTCTAATTAGTAAAACCAATGCCAACAAATAAGACAACGTATGCCGGTTAAAATAAGAAGACATTTTCCACACACATGCAACGTGATTTCGTTATCAATTGAGACAACAGGAAATACCACGTAATTTTAAAGACTTTAACATGACATCATCTTGGAAGTAGATAACTATCTAGAAATATGTATATAAATATACCATATTTATAATTACATTGTTTACGTTACAGGAATCATGCTGATCCGGTGCAAAATTTCCAAAATGAGAAGAAAATTTCCAAAATGAGAAGAACAAGTTTGAAAACCGAGAAAAAAGGAAATATTCTAATAGTAAAATAAAGGAAAAGGTAAATTGAGTAGATGTTTTAACAGAAACTGGGAAACGAGAACAAACAGAGTGCTGAGGAGGTTGGGAAAATAATCTCTCAATTCCCTGAACAGAGTTACTCTCAAGAGTCGTAAATCTACCTCGGGAGGCTCGGAGCACGCGCAGGCAGCGAACGTACTACGGGCGTTCTCCGCGAATGAAGACATCACGAAGCGAGTCCAACCACGCCCCCTTTCTGCGGTGAGTCGGAAAGCTTTAGTGGGCACCAGAGGGACAACAGCGGGAAGGACGTTCACCAGAGGTGCGTGGAAAAGTCGGAAAGGACGAAGCCCGACGTAATGGTCGCAGGTCCGAGGAAAGAAATACGACCCAGTTGAGTATAGGTGAGTGGAGGTGTAATGAATGAGAGTCTCGTTGTGGGTAAAAGTTAAGAGAAGACGGAATTACAGGATAAGATGGCCAGTTGCGAATGGAAAATGGAAGTTGAGAAGCTAGCGAACGGGAAGAAAGGAGAGAAGCGATCATACAAGAAGAGAGGGGAAGAGAGAAATAAAAGCGAAAGAGCAGAGCAAGGAGGTACGATTTAAGTTCAGAATGACTCGGAGCGGGCACTCGGAGCGGGCACTCGGAGCGGGCACTCGGAGCGGGCACTCGGAGCGGGCACTCGGAGCGGGCACTCGGAGCGGGCACTCGGAGCGGGCACTCGGAGCGGGCACTCGGAGCGGGCACTCGGAGCGGGCACTCGGAGCGGGAGCCGAGAAGAGAGGGACACGAGATTGCGCGGTGGGAGGGCGGACGTGACACGGCGCGCGTGGGAAGGGTGTCGAGAACGGGGGGCGGGAGCCGAGGGCGAGAGGGCGGGACGCGAGCACAGGCGTAAGGGCGGCCGCGGAGGCGTTTTATGGAGATAACCTGGGCGGCTAACTGCAGGTGGCTGCGCTCGCGGGCGCGCGAATGGCCGCCGAGAAGTGACACGCGGGACGATCTCCGCACCGAAGGCAGCGCCGCACCCACCAACGCGCTCGTGGTGGCGCGCGTGGTGCTGCTGGCTGAAATACCGCATCGCCCTTGCCCTGCGTACCCACGCTCGGAGTCTACGTGAGCTCCAGAGATAATTACTGACTTCAGATAAACCTTCTCTACAGAAAAACAAATTCTAATGTTGGTATTACCATTTTTCCCCCAAACTGTTGAAAAAAAAAAACAAATTTTAAAAATTTTTATTTATCAAAATAAATTTCAAATTCTTTTTTTCCTCAAATAAAATTTGTACGCTTTCAGTTTGTGAAGAGAAATTATTCAATGTGGGTATAAAATCTCAGTTTTGCTTCATTCCACGCATTTTATTTGTTCAATACATTATACGCAAATATGTTCCCAACGTTTTCCTTTGCCGATTTATTCATGTTCCTAATTTCTTGCTCCACGTACAGTCTTTACTCAGCACAGAAAACTTACCGCCAAGCCTAATAAGTGCAGGTCAAGAAGCCCCTCGACGCTAAATGGGGCGACCCAGCCCACTGCGCGTCCTTTGAGCACTCCATTCCAAGAAGATAACAAATTTGTACAAGGCGGGTCCATCCATCCCCACTGCGTTATAGAAGCGAGCAAAGAGGACTAGAAAGTTTTGCGCGATGACACCGCTGCGGGAGATAGGGCATCTGGGAATATGGCTTAGGTTGACCGATTAAGTCAAATCCTGTGAATTCACAGGACGTGTTCTTGTGAATTCCTAGGATATGTTCTAGTGAATTGAAATGAAACTGAGATGGCACATGTTGACCGATGAAGACAAATCCTGTGAATTCTTGTGAATTCACAAGATGTGCTCTTGTGAATTCCTGTGGATTCTTATTCCCGCAATGTAGTAAAATATTGCGCCCCGTAGTGTCAATTTTTGCGATACACAGGGGTAGAGGCCAGTGACGGGGTTATATGAAGAGGTAACTTTTCCCATTGTTGTTCCCATTGGATGGTTGGCAACGTTACAATGGTTGCCATTAGTACTGAACTGCGCCTGCGGGCTAGCTTGTATCTGCTGGACGACTTACGTGTTCACGTACATTTTGTGTGTATGGTGATGGAAGGTTATTTTCAATTTGATTTCCTATAACATAAGAAATTGATATCTTATTAAACATCATTTGGTCCTTAAAATTTAGATGTAGCTTTAAATGTTTCACGGCTTATTTATCATAGTTCTGTTGTGTATTCCAAATCTTGGGTTAAAACACGCAAGTCGTTCTTTAGGTGTAGAATTCTTCTATTAAACGTACATCTAATTGACTTTCTGAGGTGTCGATACAAATATTTTCAAGATGAAGTAAACTTTATGTTAGAAATGAAGTAATCAAGTACTGATTTAAAACAAACAGCAGGTGTTTCAAGATGCACTCTTCATTTCCTTTTTTTGAGCAAAACTGCACGTTCACTTTCAAAAGACTAACTCCACATGTAATGTTGCAGCTAGATCCAAACTTTCCTGACTTCGGAACTTTTTTAATCCCCACGCACCTCCCAACTCTTTTCATCAAAGCCCTCTTCCTTCAGTCTGTCGTCTCCCAGAGCCTTCGCCTTCAGAGGATTCCTTCCTTTACCTGAACTCTCTATTCATTCTTTTGGCTCTCGCGACAATACTCAGTCTTGCGTCATATGTAGCCTTCTACTTTAACTTTTCTCGTACCCGTAATCATGGTTTCTTATCCCACAACATTGCTACCATCCATCTCAGGCTAGTGTAAATTGGTAAATACATTAGCACAATAAACCAAATTTTCGGGCACTCGTGTTTTGGGAACGGGAATTTTAAATTTTTTTTTTATTGAATCTGTGTTTATATTTATTCTATTAGGATAGTTTATGAGTTATTTGTTTTTAATTTATTTGGTTAGATATGATACGATTAAGACCTTCGTAATTTAATAGCATCAAGACAAATTCAATAATAGCTTTTATCTTTTACCATCGTAGAAACACAAGAAGAGATAGAAGGAAACAATTTACAATAATTTTGTAATCAATTCTAAAATACAGTGAAAATGAAGAAACAATGCAAACACTCGACACCTTTGTCTTTTATAGATATCAGAATTGTCCCTTGTTATATTCCAACAAAAATCAGCCAGTATTGTTGGCATACACTTCCCCTGATATCGTCTTTCCATGGTCTCTATATCCTTACGGAATCTTTCACCATGCTCATCTGACACTGCCTCACAGTTATCTGTGAAGTTGTTATGCGAATATAAGAAATGAACCCTAAATCTTGGTAAGTATTCAACAGTTCTTTTACTGTAGCTTTATAGTCAGTTTTTCGTTACATTTCTTTCTTCTATCTTCCAATTTGATCTGGCCAAGATCCTTATACACATAACGGAACTGTCTTTTCCGACTAACCCATTCACATAGGAAACAAGGATATTTGGTATAACCTAGCTGCTTTCCCAAGATTATGGCAACGATCTTTAAATCCCCACATATCTCAGTTGTGTTAACCATATTGAATTGCCGCAAGCCTATGCTCCAATACATCATACGTTTCCTTTGCCATAGTGACATAGGCGATTGAAACAGAAGGTATTGTATTGCGTGCAGTAGAAAAACCTTTGGGACTAGTTTTTGATGCATATATCAATAACCTTCACTGGTTTGGACCATAACTGAATCTCAATGCCCCCACCAAACCACACACGTCAATGCAGAAAGATTTTCTCTTGCTTAAGTCCAGATTACGAACTATGTTATTTAGTTTGGCTTGCGTTACAAGCTGTGAAGTTTAATCTGCTACCTGATTGGAAGGAGTTTTTCTTTCTGAGGATGACTAATCACTACTCTCACGATGCAAAGTTCTGTCACTCTCATGTCGTACACTTGGATATGGTGGTAATGCAACAGGAAATGTTTCAGACGGAGGAACTGACCACATTGTTGACAGCATTTTTTTGTATTAAATGGACTTCTTTGATCTGGGTTAGTGAAGCCTTGCATATTTGTTATACAGAAATAGCAATCCGTAAGGTGTTCTTTGGACTCTCTCCATAGCAATTTTAAGAAACGAATTTGTCAAGAATTTTTTTATTCTTTTTTTCTGGGATAATGCGAAGTACGTTTGGAGCTGGTCGTTGAACTCGCTGAATTTTAGAGAATTGCAGAAGTTTCTAATAATAACGGAACGTAGTATGTGTTGTTGTAGCATCACTAGTGTCGTGTCTTTAAAGGAAAGTTACGATCTGCATCTGACTTATATCAGCAAAAGTATCACTCTAAAACATCATGACCGTCAATCTCATTAGCAATATTATCTCATAACAATAATTTACATAGTTTAGTTTGTTTTCTTATGAAACAACTCTCCTTCAACGAGACTCCCATACAATTTATCTACGCCACATTCACCACCTCATTTTACTATCAGCCGTACATCCACCATATGCTTTTGCAAATTCTTTCTTCTTACACTTTTTACCACATATATACGAGCTTCTTCTTTCTGCAGAGCTTTTAGACTCACTCTCCATTACGCTGATGAATGTTCGCTTTAGTTTTTGTTCCTTTTTCTTCAAGGCATCATGTCTAGTCTGTATAGTGCTAGGTCACAATACTGCATTTTTCAACTGAACTTTCCCCTCTCCGGTGCTACGACTGAATTCAAAATCATAACCCTTCAATAGTAATTGGATGATAATTAGATATGATAGTAATAGTATGATTATTGTTAATTTGATTGTCATATTAATATCAAATTTCAAAACATGATTATAAAGAAATGAAAGGGATCGTATATTGAAAGTGGCGTGAAGTAGTAATTGAAAAGAATATAAGAAAATGATTTTATCATTTAAAGTACTCCAAGTTTGTTTCCGAGCGTTAGACTCCGCAGTTTAACTCCAGAGTTTGGCTTTAGAAAGAGGAAGACAACAGCGGAACAGCTCGTGATATTCGATATTGAAAATTATTACGACGGGCAGAAATTCCAATACCATTGTTTCACGACAATTAAAATGAATAGGGCGCAATAAATAAATTAACTCTGGTGGGAATGCTAGAGCAAGTGGTGCAGTGACACAATTGAACTATGTAATAATGGGAAAAAAATAGTAACAATGAATTGGGAAGGATAATTTCGTAATGTTATATGTCAATATTGAGAATATTTATTAAACGAGTTTTATTTGGATTTTAGAGGTTTCGAAGTGTGTTGTAATGTAAAATAATTTCTTAGTAACCTTTCATTATAATTTGAAAAACTTTTAATAGTATTTTCGAGAGTTTTCTATGTACGACAATCACAACAATGTTACAAGCATGTCGATAGTAAATGGTGAAGAGTAGTTAAATACTTTCAATATACAAAGTCTACCAATAAATGCTTCAAATCCCTAGGGTATGAAAGGATGTCAAATATTATTTCACTTTGCCAATAAACATAAGGTGGGAAATATTCAACGAAATTATGTATTCATTCACTCCTCGCTAGTGAGAAATTCCTTTTCCAATGGCATTTGGTAGGCAAACGAAATCTCTTTGACTGAGGCGGAACTTGTAGTTGACAAACACCAGTGCAAAAAGCGTTGCCTATTTATCCAAGTCATGCTATATGTGTAACTTTGCCGTACGAAATTTCCCACCACAGGTTCGTTTGCAAATTGATCAGTCTTTCTACTACATCCTCCAGAAGTTTGTACATTTTTTTCAACACATCCTGAGACGTGTATAAAAAGACAGATTTTCTAAAACAGTACAAAAAAGCAGCAAAAGGTCTTACGTCCAAAGGTTTGAAAAATTGCTCTTCAATTCGACGAATATATTAATAAAAGTATTATTAAATATACATTTTGAGTTTTTTGTTAATTTATTATTAGACGAATTTTATGTATACTTCTTTTTAAATAATTAAAGTTTATATAGGAGGTTTCTGTTTTACTAACTGATTCCTTTTCCTGTTTTCTATCCACATCATTTGTCTCCTTTGTTGACCACACCGTTATTTCTTCCACCTGCACGCTAACCTCCCCCTCCCTCCCACGAAGCCTTTCCGACAAGATCCTAACCCTCACCATGGTGGGGGGAACGGCCGGTCATAATTGAGCAACTTTGGTAAGTTTCACCCCCAAGGGACGGGAAAAGAAAAAAAACGCCCAGGGATCACAGGCTGAAATTGGCTCCGCTCGCGTCAGCCCCATAATTCATCGGGAGACGTCGTCCTTGCTCCCAGCGGGGGGAGGTAGACCGCAAGAAGACTACGGGCGTCACACATCTTCCAACAGCACGGCAACGCGCCCTACGCCTTATTATTAACCTCCCACTCATGATATTTAAACCAACAGGGTTTAAGGGATCTTCTTCTCCCAACCAATAAAAGTCGAATTACTCGAGCATTTTCTGACTGAAAAATTATCGCTCTATTTTTAGTTCTTGCTCTTGTTTTCTTCAGGTAGTAACTTTATATACCTATCATGAATAAACATAACATGTATATTTGATGGTATTCACGTTACTCAGGAGAGTAAAACGAAGTTACGTTGTTACGAAGCAACCGGGGTTATGTTAGTTGTCGAAGTACAATTGTTTTTAAAACCGAGGTCAAATAATTAATGTATTAAATTTCAAGTAATAAATGAATAATATTTAAATTTTAGGGGATGACTTATAAGAATCTAACAAGTTCAAAATTTCATATTTTGAGATATTTCACCAAGTTATTCACTACAATTGGCGCTAACTGCTGGAGCATTTCATTCCACCACGTGCCAAATACATTGAAAGTATTTTTAATTGGTTTATTTAAGGTCGCTACAACATCTAAGGTCATTAGCGACCACTATTGCTGTTAACGGTATGGTAACTATGTGGATGATACGATATGCTGAGTAATGATAAGGGTGAAAGGACGAACACAAATACAACCATGCCCGAGGCGGACACGAACCGCGACTTCGGTCCGAGATCACTACGACACTACTGCCTTAGCGATCTCGGCCACCAAAAAACCCTTCATATATGCACTACATTGAAAGTTATGAGGCGGGGAAAATCATAAATTCATTATTACGCTATGAAGTCTACGCTAAGAATTATTTTTCTCTTTGAAAAATCTCGGATTTGAAGTAGTTTGGTTTTGAAAAAACCCTTCATATATGCACTATATGTACAAACAAACAACGATCGCTTAAGAAATAAGGGCGATTTCGGTAAAACATCAAGTTCAGAAATTCTTAGTAAGTAAATTCCATTTATTTGACAAAATGTTCCTGTATATTTGTGCACAAAAAATGCATTCATCACATTTTGTAGGAAACAACAAGCATCCTGATTATATCGACATTGTAAACAACATGCTACAGAAGTTCGACTTAGCTCTCAAGCTCTTCATGTATTAAAACTAGCTGATTATTCGCCGTTTCTCGGGAATTTATTTATTGTGTATGAAGCAATCGCGTCCCCTCGCACCCCGGTCCATTCAGTCCGCCTCGTCCACTTTGCTCTCCTCTACGTTTTTCCCACCATCCCCCTCCCCATGCCCATGCCAATCGCCCCGTTCCTCCGTTCTCTTCCTCCGACACACCACAACCTAATTCACCTGCCTCAGCACCTACATGCGTTTTGCATCGTTTCCTGTAACACATTTTTTTGGCGGTAGATTTAAAGGTAAGGTAGCTCTTTGTATTCGCCAACCACACCAATATTTTTCTCAAGACCTTAAAAGTGTTAAAGCAAATATTTAAATTTAAGTTTACTACTTGAAGATGTGCGGTTTATGTGGCACACGAACACGCGCGCAACACACACCCAGCGCCACACACGCACACACACACACACACGCACACACACACACACACGCACACACGCACACACACACACACGCACACACCCACACCCACGCCACACACACACCACACACCACACACACCACACACACCCACACACGCACACACCACACACACCACACACACACGCACACACACGACACACACACACGACACACACACGCACACACGCGCACACACACACACACCACACACGCGCACACACCGCGCACACACACGCGCACACACAGCGCACACACACACCACACACGCGCCGCGCGCACACACGCGCGCGCGCACACACACGCGCGCGCGCACACGCGCGCGACACACGCGCGCGCACACACGCGCGCGCACACACACACACGCGCGCACACACGCGCACAAACACGCACGCGCGCACGCAGCGCACGCACGCACGCACGCACGCGCACCCCGTGCACCCCCGCGCACTCCCGCCCCGCCCCGCCGCACCCCCGCACCGCACCCCACACCAACCAACCACCCACCACCCCACACCACCCCACCACCCCACACCCCACACCACTCCCCACACACACTCCCCACACACCCACACCTATATGTGACGTGTATGGCAAATTATCTGAGTTTTTGACAATGTTTAATGTCATTGTTCCAAGGAAGGGTTGGTATATCTGCTGTGCTTCTGTCTTAGTTTAGTCTCTAGTTTAGTATATTGTTGTTATTATTATTGTATTATTATATTATTATTATATTGTTATTATATTATTATTATTATATTATTATTATATTATTATTATTATATTATTATTATATTATTATCATATTTTGTCATATTATTATTATTATTATTATTATTATTATTATTATTTGTAGCACTAAAGATGGATGCAATGCGGCCGAAAAAGCTTTCTGATGAAATAAACAAGTACGACAAAACAACGTTTCAAATCCGTTTCTATGATGCAAATGTCGTAAACTCCACACCATTTCCTATCAATACGTTTTGTTTGTTTGGTGTATGTTTTGAAATATTTTGAACATCTGTGGTAATTGTGTGAACTTTTGAACGTAATTTCTACGATATTCAGCCAACAACAGGCATTCACAAAATATCAATGTTATTTGTGCCAGTGGGATAGTAGAGTAAAAGACAAACTTCGGAAACAAATGCAATGGCACAAAAGAACACCAGGTACTAAGAACATAATACGGGATAGCCTAGTGGATTCTAAGAAAATTATTTTGCCGCCTCTGCCTATCAAACTCGGATTCATGAAAACGTTTGTGAAAGCTCGTGATCAAGATGGTGATTGTTTTAAATATCTGTGACAAATTTCCTTCTCTAACTGAAGCCAAAATTAAAGAAGAAAATATTATCGGTCCCCCAAATCGGAGCTCTACCTAAAAAGAAAATTTGAAGCTACTCATTAAAGAGAAAATGCTGTATGCGTTTAAACAGTTGTACAATTTTATAGGAAACAAGCATCCTGATTATATCGACATTGTAAACAACATGCTACAGAAGTTAAGAACATTGGCTGCAACATGAGTCTCAACACTTTCTGTTTTCACATCTGGACGTATTTCCTGACAACCTGAGGGCAGTCAGTAAGGAACAAGAAGAGAGTTTATTCGAATTCTAAGTAACGGAAACTACAAGAGAAAATCCAAGAGACAAACATCCGATACCAAACCAACAAGATATTATCAAAGTGCTTTTTATAAAGTGACTGAAATGGGAAATTTTGTCTTAAATGAATTTCACAACTCATTTGTAACTGTTATACAAATCATGATTATATATTTTTAAAGAAAATATGTGAATAGTTCATTCTTGATTTGTCAAAAAACTTGACGTGATTGAGAAAATCTAAAATCATTTTTGAAATCAACGGCTTTGAAATATTTATTTCAAATGTAAAACAACTATGAACAAGTTTTAATTTGCAGACCTGTGTAATTGATTGTCAGACGTTCTACATTGTCTTCAAGAAATTCTAATTTTGTTATAATTTATTTGCTTATACGTTTTTGTCGTGAAAATGCACTGTTGGCATATAATAAAATAATATGTAAATGAGTAAAGAGTGAGAGTGCAAGGCTCCCAAAATTGCGTCATAATGACAGCTTAGTGATCGGTAATGTAATCTATTTTGTGTTCTCGTTGTGCCCTTCATGAATGAAAACATCCCTCTTGCGGTTTTGTTGGTAACGGCAAATTAATGATCCTAACATATGTTGCCCATCAAAAGTGTGGTTCTGTAAATTTAGATTCATGAGAGTCAGTCAAATTAAAATGTAACCGCATCACTGCATCACATTTAGCAAATTATGAACATTTATCAACTGAATATGAGTGCTTCCGATTTTTTGATATCTTTGAATGTGTCCAAGCGTAGTATAAATGGAACAACTTGTTAGGACATTAATCTCAATGAAGTAATGATCAGAGATTTAATCCTCCTAATATCACAGATTTTTTGTTACACTGAATACCACAGGGATCACTAGAGACTCCACTTTTTCGATAACTAAATACAAAATAGCTGTACATTTTTACAGTTTTTAAACCACATGACTTTTTTGACAATTCCTGAAGTATTTATATTCAGGAAAACAATAATTTAAAATGTGAAATTTGCATAAAAATGTAACAAAAAATTAATACAACAGTAAGTATATTGAAAAGGCATAATGTTATGTAAACTTTACAGTAATAATCAAAATTAGTCATGCTAATTATGTATTGCATTTCTGACGTATGATTGAAGAATGATTTTTTCAAACTGATACTTCACATTTGATACATTTGTCTGTATATTTGCGATCTAATGATCTTTCACAAAATGGGTATCCACCACGCTATTTATTTTATGATTTTGTTGTTGGATCGAGTGGTGTGCACAATTTTTTAGTCACTACTAAATAGCTGTTTTCCCAGTTCTATTAAAAATTCTCTTCGCTTGTAATTGGTCTTTTCTTTTCAGTTTGTATTGAGATAAACCAAATAATAAACGCATTCACTGCACTAATGTCAATAACATTATATAAGAGGATCATTGGTCATCATCTACTCCTTCTTTTATTTGTACATGTTCTCACTAATTTGTCAAGTGGGTCTACTCCCGACTTGATTTTATTGTAATCAATTATTATTATTAATGGTTTTGATTCTTCATTGTGGTTACTTCTTTCGTAGAAGACTAAGTGGAAGTAGTAGTTTAAAGAAGACTGTACTAAGAAGAGTCACAGCTTTTCCTTTACTAGGGCAATAAGACACAATCTAAGCTTGTTTTTGGAATTCGAACAAAGATGAAATTTTTTTCGGCCCCGTGCAGAATTAAAAACCTCTGGCAGTTCCACTCTGCTTTTCTTATAGATTCTAGCAGGGTAAGGTCTATTTTTTAAGTCCTCTTGCTAGGCTTAAGCTAGTGAAGAATTTGTCAGTTGTTATGTTCCTCTCACATTTCTTAAAACCTTTGACCATATCTGAAAAACAACCCTCTTCCTTGATTAATTTACGGGGTTGGTTTGCCTGACGACCTATATAAACTTGAATGGTCAAGGGATACATAGTAATACATGCAACTCAAAACTTCAAGCCATATTTTCCCGGTTTTGACGGCATATAGTGCCAAAAAGGGCATTTACCACGAAAGGTCACAAGTTGTTCATATACTGTGATGTTGCTATGTGGTATGTATGCATCTTGAAGTGCATTTGCCCACATTTCAAACATATTTCTAATAGGAACTAACTTATCTGGGGCTCGGTTACGACGTCAATGTTCGGTATCATCAAATAGAATGCACCTTGAAATTTGTGTGAAGCAATTTCTAGCCATTGCTTCATTCAATATGACCCCTCGTCTTCATTGTTCCACAGGTGCGTTATTGCTTCAATGTGGGTTTTGTATGCACCACTAATGTCGACACGTCTATAAAGCATTTAAATTCAGTCGTATCCAGCTCCATCCAACCATAGACAACATTTCCTTCATTGTTGGTCATTCATCAATTATACCTTGTTTGAAAAATAAGTTGAAGGCTGACACTATTGTATCCACATTCTTCTTTGCATTCCTTGTTATACCTGGATATTCTCGTATGATGGTGCAGCTTCGTGCTCTTCCAAATGATTTTCTTTGCACATAAAATATTTGCATACCCAAGGAGTGTGTGGGAAATGAATCAGGAATACTCAATTTTTTCAGATTTTTTAAAGAATTGGAAACTGGAAAAATTATTAGAGAAACATATTGTCGGGTCTCCAGAGATCAGGTCGAAGAATACTAGGCCAAAAGAAACAATAATATGGGGCATTGGAGATTCCTAGGAGAAAAGGATCATAGCTGTGATTTGGAAAGTTGACGTTTGTGGAATATAAATTTTAATTGGAAGCGTCATCTGACGAAATACAAGAATGATGGAAAGCCAATGGTAACAAATTTTAGTAAAGGCGTAGGCGTCGAGTCAAGATAGATTTCTATCGGGAAACGAGTTACAGCAAATAGCGAAATTACTTACAAAAATTTGGAAAACAAACGGAAGCGAAGGTGGCGTGTTTTATCCGATCAGTAATTTTGGAAGAAGATATTTATCGCAGCCGCGAAGACATGGGAGGTTACTGATCACTGTCGCGAATATTTAGAAGATATCTGGTCACGTCGCGAGCATATTTAAAGCTAGCAGCATATCAGTAGAACGTAGTCATCAGTAGAGCGTTTAGTTATCGTGATGGAAAGCAGTCTCGAGTGGGAATGTCCACCTGAGTCATTCGGGAGTAATTATTTTATTGAATAGTGCAAATTGTTCAATATTAGATTTAGAACATTAACTTTAATGGCATTTCAATGTCAAGAAAGAAGATCACATGTGAACGACAGGATTCTTTAGGGAAGATCTGACCGGGAGGTCCTAGGTTCGAGTCCTGATGGCGGCAAGATTTTCGACACTAGCTTTTCAGCTAGGTCGAATTCAGGCGCTCTTGAGGAGAATTCTAGCGCCGACTGCTCTTATCGGTAGTTTTCCGTGGTTTCTCCAATCAACACCAGGTGAATGCCGGAGCAGTACCCTACCAAACGGGCCACGGACCGCGCGCGATCTGTCCTTCCTCTACCTTGTCCTATCCTCTCCTTACGCACACACTTACACTAACATGCACTACACTACCACAAATTCCGGGAGACCGGTCGGGTGCTTAGAGCTTGTAAAAATCAATCAAATCAATCACCGAGAATAAAATGACTAACTAACGGGATAATGACCAAACAGTTGATGCCCGAAAACGAAAAAATCAATGTAAATCAAATCAGGGAAGATTCTTCACTTCGACAGTGCGGGCTACCAGAATATCAACTTCACATACTGTAAATGCCACGAAAAACGTCTCGCAAGATAGCCAAATCACTGTTTGCAAAGAAATTATTTGTGAAATTTTATAACACTGAATTTTTAAATTTACTGCCAATTTAATCATGGGTTCGACATGTAACATATTTCTCAATATCTGTTGCATGTGGATGTGTAATTCTGTACAGAATCACGATTCCTGGAAGTTATTTTGATTGAAACCAATTATTAGACTGATAGCAACTAATATAAATTATCAGCCTTTTTCAACAAAAAAAATTCACATTTATTTTTATATACATCAACATATATCTATATAATTTCTTTATATCTCATGAGAATTGCTTTTCGATATAAAACATTAAAACACCGTACGGGTTTTACTAACGTTCGTAAGCTTACTATAAAATTTTGATAGATGGCTTCTCGGCTGACTAGCCGAAAGTTGTCCATGGAATCCTAGTTATACCAATTCTCGCGTCTTTGCCTAAATTAAAAATGTTCCAGAATGTCTTCAACGGTTTACTATTACTAGGACTTAATTCCCATACATAAATACGTGGTCGCGACTTTCCCTATCTGTGTTTCGTATGAAAACCTACTCGCGACTGACTATATTCAGCACTTATTGAAAATTTTCCATTTACGGAGCTACCCTATGTTATTTCCTCCAAACACGAATCATTTTTTCAAATTTCAACTATTACATTAATAAATTTCTAATTACTATTTAATATTAATTTACAATACCAAGCTCTGAAACCTCAAAATAATCATAAATTCCGCCTCACAGTCACTTTCATAATACCCAGTCTATGTTGAAAATCCAACCTCACCAACCGCTTACGTGTGTTCGCTTAATGTTTTTTAAGATCTATTCCTTGCGTCTTTCTAAAAAAATCACGGCTTTCAATGCCCTCTCCAAATATTCTTCATATAATGTGTTCGGGGCCGTGTCCATCAGCACAACGTTATGACATCAAGCATGTTTGTTGATCGGTTGCCCCAACAACGCATATTCTTTGATTTCTGAGTTTGAAAAAAATGCCATTTTTGCAACTTTGTATGCTGATTTTATCATTTAAACTAAACTCAGGATTTTTGGCTGATCACATTTTAAACATTTTTTTTAATTATAGAATTTTAAAAACTAACAAAGGTTATATTCAATTTGATGACATGGTAATATGTTAGAAAGCAAAATGTGGTAAACAAGCTATGAAAATTGCAGCAATAAATAATGTAATTGTGTAATCGAAACATCAAGGCTGATTTTTATTAATAGATAGACTCCGCAGATCATCTTGTTTTCTTCTTAAGAGAATAAATTTTCAGCATTACCTACTCCGTACTGGATGAGGCGTTGGCCCACGTAAGTAATATTTAATTGTAAAGAACGTCGAAATCAGGCACATTGTGTTAAAAAATATTTTCAAATATACTAATTTAAGTTCGTTTCAATACGTCTATGACCAGCGTGGATACATTATGTTAATAAATAAGCGAGATTTAAAATCGTTTCAATACGGAGAAGTTGATCAACTCTGTTGTAGACGACCGAGCGGCAGGCAACGAAGAAGGAAGTGAATAAGGGTGGGCGCTGGACTGAATGCGGGGAGAGGGAGCACTGGAGTTGGGGTTGGAGCGACCTCCCTGACCTGCGGGACGCTTGGGAAATCTCGCTATCCACTCTCCCACCCCCACCCCACAATCCTCTCCCTCCCACCCACCGCCAAATAGCAGCCCCTCCATGCAGAACACGTTCGGCAAGCTCAGCCATGTGATGTTCCGGCGTACAAAAGTTTTTATGACTGTTCTACCGAACTGCAAACTGCAAGGGTGCAATCGTAAATTTACTTTGCTCGACTACTTAAAGTTTAGGATGATAAGGAATGTGTACTCATTAAGGTTGTACTGCTAATAATATTAGTTGCTTGACGCTCTCAAATTTATGTCTTTCAGCAACATAAACACTTACTGTGCAGAATCGTAAACAGTACGTGCATGTCTATCACTAATAATTTCTAATGAATTATTTTTCAGAAGGATCGTCATTCCCTGAAGGACAGTACGAGTAATGTAATTACGTGAAACATTTTCGACGAATGATTTTGACAATAATAAAGTTCATTACCGGCCTTACCCAGATATTTATTTACGGTTTGGCCGGTAAATCCGCTAGGCCCTCTTCTTTCGACTCGCATGCCCTTTCCACCCGTCCATCCTATCTCAGCAAGGCAACAATTTAGATAACAATGGGGCATAGATTTCCATTGCGATTTGAATTTAACTATTCTTTTAAATAAAAGAAAACAGGTGTATTTGAGGTGCCTATCATATTGAATTTCAATCTTCCCATCTCCCAAAAAATTGTCTTCGGTCTCTCAAAGGTGTTTCGTGTAAAATTTTGGAGCAATTTCTCCAGGGATTCAAAAGTTTTTTCCAACACTCTCTCACACACATATTATAGATTTTTGGATAGCTGCCATACTCATCGACATATATCCTGATAAATTAATCGCATTGAAAATATTTGTATAAAAACATATTCTTTTAACAACTATTTTATATCCAATACGTTTATACACACTAATTCACTCAATCAGAATATTCAATAATAATTCCATCAAATAAATTATCTTACGACAAATTACGAAGTAGCCCTTATAAATATTTAGATAGCAGCCTTGGAAGATTCTCTGACGTGCTGTGATGAAGATTTGAAATTCTCATTTTCTCAAGAAAAACGCATCATTCATATGCACTCAGACGCACGCGGCACAAAATAAAGCACCCAAAGCACACAATCAATTACAGAAAAAGATAAAAAACAAGAAAACGAATTCCGAGAGATTGGGGTGAAATAACGGCACGCAGAACGGCCATTAACCCAAATATCCCGTTCGCAAAGCCACGGCCTTCCTTGATGCACTGCACTTAAGGAAATGAGCGACCGCGTTAGGCGCCGCTCGCAGCGCAGACAAGCGGCCGCGCGGCGGACGGAGGCGGGCGAAAGGCCAGCTGAGGCGAGGGTGTAAGAGAAAGAGGGAGACCGGAAAGGAAATACTTATTAGAAAGTTTTTGCAAGACGTGGATTTGAAGACGTAACGCGACAATTCTGATAGAATTGTACTGCGCATGCGCCGGTATCAAATGACGGGATTTCGATTGACGGGTCCCATCATTCTCCTTGTTTTGTCGTCTACGACAAAATGTTGATAACTTACACTTTACGTAGTTTTTGCCGCCACCACTAGACACGAATCCAACACTTAAAACGCAATGAGCGTGGAAGAAATGAAAATACAATATTCATAGTACCAAAATAATATGGCAGGAACTTAAGGGTAAATGGTTACTCAATTTAAATCAAATACGTCAGGAATAAACTAACATAATTGTTTAGGATTTGGAAGTTATGTTTTTAATGAAGCTACATTGACTGTCACGAAAAATTAATTGTTTATTCACACTGCGTTATAATTGCCATACATTCCCCATACCTGATATAAACAATATAAATATTTTGTAGTAAAATAGCCGGGTTACATTGTAAGATTATCTAGGTAGCTATACTTTTTCTTTGGAGACAGAGACATGTATTACATATTCGTATGATACGCTACAATCAGATTTCATATATTAGTGTACGTTATTCCATCTTGTGATGCTCATAAAAGCACAAATTGCCTCAGAGATAAATAGATGTTCAATAAAAGTTTTCATATCCTGTTAGAGGTATTCAGTTCCAATTAGTTCCTAGTTTTAACGTAAGTTTTCGATTGTACAACATGCAAAACCTCATTTTTCTTAAAATACGCTATCTCCTATTGATGATAATGTTTACGTACTACGAGAATGGATTTCCTGTCTTGAAAAATCTCTCTATTGATAAGGAAAAGTGGGAGGAAAATAAACAAGATATACTTTTAAAAAGCAAATGCAATTTCAAAATATCGAAAAATCTCGGAATTTATGATTGTTGGAATGGTTATTTTGTTTTTCCGGGCGTGTCAAATACGATGATGATTTCTCCCGTAAATGTATTGAATGTTTTTATACCAATAGCTGGCTGTGTTCTTGCCCCACTGGGATCTGAGCTGCAGCACCAACATGCACGTCAGACGTAACACAACGGGTATCTCTTTCAGGTATCTACCTGTTGTGCACCGCTTCTAGCCCCAAACTAGCCTCAAGCCCCTCGACTGTTCTCTCGATAGATGTGGTAGTGATATGTAAGTGTGTATTTTTAGGTGAAAGAAGGGGAAAAACATGAGAAATAAAATATCACGCACGGTACGTATCCCGTTTGTTAAGGTACTGCTCCGGCTTTGCCTAGAATTTTTTGACAAAACAACACTGAACACTATTAATCAGAGCACTCTGCCGCTAAAATTTTCATCTAGTCAGCGACTTATTTTGACGTAGCTATCTAGTTGTGTAGAAAATCCGCTAATGTCGGGGCTCGTACACCAGGACCTCCCGGTCACAGACGCTGCGGTGGCAAGAGATGTTTGTTCCAGCCTTCTCAGTAGGTTTGATTTGTGATGAATCCGTTCAAAAAGTATGAAAAAAATAAAATGAACGAAAACTGAAGTAATATGCCATAAGAAGTAATATAATTCTAAACAATCTGTTGCACTCCACTGAAAATGTTAACAAAAAATGCATTATGAATTCTATCGTGTAAAATCGTGAATTTTGTGTGTGTTCTTCTCAATCAAAGGACTAACCCTAGAAACTTTCTTTGAACCCAAGGTGGCTTACTTAACAGTCGCACTCGGAAAACACCCAACGGAAACATTATTGATTGTTACAAAATATTTCGGATGAATGCGTGAAACCATACCCAACCAGGATCTAAGGAAGAAAGTCACGAAGACAAATGATGCTTTGGTGCCCGATCCACGAAAATAAATAGTTGAATCGTATGGACAGGGAGAACGAGTTTGGCTTTGATACCACTTTCAATTTCTTGAAAACCGAGCGAATGTACGAAAGGTGGGGAAAAGTTTCAAAGAATTCTTCATCCTCAACATAAATAAAAAACAAGACCAAAAAGAGATATCGACTCTACAAAAACAAATGGTGAAAATAAATAAAACAAATTGTACGAGTACATTACAATTTAATCGTTGAAAAACATACCATTTAGAAATTACGATGAATCATGAACAAGCTGCCTGCATCGTATTTATGAATAAGAAGGGAGCAAAACAATTGTCTACTAAAATCCGCATTTAATGGTGTAAGAATCGTAACATCAGTGGTAATTGGGGTTGATACAAGAAGTTACATTAAAGAGTTCTGTATTAAAGAGAAATACTGTAACAGCCTATATGTCGGTTCCATTGATTTTTGAGAAGCACCAGAGAACGTCAAGACACGACAAAATGCAATTATAGTGTTACAGAATTGCAAGAGATCGCGCCAGAAGTAAATGGTATCCTTGCGACAATTTATTAAAGTTTCTGAACGCACTCGCGTAGAATGGAACGACAACTAATCAAAAATCAACCTTGAAAATATCAGCACTATCGCAAAGCACTGCTACGAAAAGCTTTCTCTTTCGCTGCCGACCGCCGATCTGGACACACCGGAATTGTTCGTGTTTAACGGAGAGGAGAATTCGACTGCCACGTCCTAGACACAGTCGTCCAGGTCTCGGTCGTCATATTACAACCTTTCTGCATTTTCCTCTAGCGGAGGTCCCAGTTTAAACTGCGTCTAGAACGCGTCATTTCCCCGGGCAGCCAAGTATGGAGCTTTTCCAAGTATTTCTTTCCAGTACATCAACAAACCTCTGAAAAAAATAGTGTGTCTTCTATAATGTTTAAATTCGAACAGACTAATCTAGCTATTTCATGACATCAGTTTGATTAATTTAAAGATAGTTTTGCACGTAAATATAATCACAATGTTACAAATAATAATGATAATAGTAATAATATATCAGTACGCTGTGTTTCAATTTACTTCCAAAGTAAAGGAAAATGTTTTCCATAAAGTGTCTCTGTATCACCTCAGCCAACAGTACTACTTTCATTTTATTTTTGTATTGCAGAGGAAAATCCAACAATCCTCGGCGTAGTATCTGCAAAGTAGCTACAAATATCGCAATCGAAATGTGGTGTCTCAACTCCCCATGCACCACAGTCACGTTCCATAAGCAGATAGCCCGCTGTGCTGTCAAAATATTCACCTTCTAGCGAACGTCCTTCGGCGACGGGAGGGACCCAGCTGCGAAGCCGACGGTTACCGAGCCACGAGACCTGCATCGCAACGAGACTCGGAGAACCGCAGTGGGGGCGGTTGCGATGGAGGTGAGGGGCGTGTGCGATAGGGTGGTGGCTGCGGGACGTGGTAGCGAAGCGGCGGGCACACTGCGTGGTGACGGACGGTGAGCCGGAGAGGCGGTAGGGCGGAGTGTTGGCGGTGGGGAAGGGGGGGGGGGTGAGGCAGGGGCGGTGGGGGTTTGGGGGGCAGGGTGGCAGAGGGGGGGGGCTGGACGACAGGGATACGGGAAAGCGATGTGGCGATATGAGACGGCGGTGATGTGGTGGGGCCCCGAGTTGCGAGCTGGCAAGGCGGAGGAAAGATGGCTTGCTGGGATGGTGGGTTGGCGGATCATTGGGATGGTGAGCAGGCGTGAAGGCGCGGTAGCAGAATGACGAGGTGGCGGGGGGGGGGGTTTGGTGGGGCATAAAGCGGCTGGGTGGCGAGGTGGCAGACGGCGGGGACAGGGGGGCTATCTGATGGCATGATGGAACCAACGGGAGTAGAATGGGCGGAAACGATGGGACAGAAAAATCTTCACAGGCGAAGATGGCATGGCCGACAACGTAGGCAAGTGGGCTTATGGTGCCAGTGGCGAGAGGGCAGGGATGATACTGTCGAGATCATCGGTAATATCTGAAACGGGAGAAAAGTTTGGTGGAGACTGCAGATGCCGCGCATGAAGCGGAGGGTTGTTGAGGAAAGCCGGGTGAAAGAGTAATCGGGACTGAAAGATCTGAGTTGATGGGATGAGACAGGACGGCGGAGGAGTAGGAAAAGGAGGATGAGCGGGAAGAGGCGGTGGAGGCGGAGGCGAGACGGTGGCAGTCGTGGTGACGGTGGCGGTAGGATGGAGGTGGTGGCGGAGGGTCAGAGGCGGTAAGGCGGAGGTGTTGGCGGTGGGGCAGGGGCGTGGGGCAGGGGGCGGTGGGGTGGGGCAGGGGCGGTGGGGTGGGGCAGGGGCGGTGGGGGGTGGGGCGGAAATGGTGCGGGGGAAGGGCGCAGAAAAGGCGGGGGAACGGCGAAGACCGCGACGGCGGGAGAGAGAATGGCGGTAGAAGCGGGACGGCAGTCGTGAGGTCTGCAGAGGCGAGCTGGATGGCAATGGGGGTGTGAGGGCTGACGCAGCGGTGAGACTGAGGCGGGGGGTCGGGCGCGGGAGCTACTACCGCAGTCGCGTCGCTCGCTGGCAGCACTAAAGCAATTTTCGCGCCATATGAAAGTCGACGACGCTCCATCGAGCTCCGAACTCGTGTTTGTGCTCTCGTCGGCGGGTTGTGTGTAAAAGAAGGTTCCTCGGCGACATAGATTTCATCTTACTATAAAAATATACGAGGAGAAAATTGGAGTCGAATGACTGGTGTACAATGCAAAGATTACGAAAAGAGAAGATGACATATGAACAAAAATAAACAATACAGAGTTAAAGAGAGTGTTAAATGCTGTGCTAGAAAACAAAATTAAATCTGTAACAATTGTAAGAACGGATTTTGACTAAAAATTAAAAGAAAAGAGTTGTAAAAAACTCGAAATCCGTACAAATATAACAGAGTGAAATTCAATGCGAAGAAGTTGGAAGAACGAAGAAAGTATGAGATAATGAACAAAACGTTTATTTGCATATGCATTCTTGTGTTCTTCATTCATAGAAAAGTATTTCATAAAAATTTTTGTTTTTTGTTCAATTAATTGTACGGAATAACGTTTTTACACTTCTTATGGTCAAAAATGGAAGGGGTACCATTTCAAAAAGAACATCACCAAAATTAAAAATCATCTTGAGCTGATCAATGAAATTTAATTTTTCATAAAAACATATTGAAGTGTGAGTTTCCTCTAAATTATAAATTGCACAAATTACGATCAATTTCCAATATCACACGCAAAGTCTCACTTGATGTTTTAACAGTTAGTGTTCTAAAACTTATGAACCCCAAACAGAGTGGAATAAGCGGATCATTATTAGACATTGCTTACAATACTAATTGAATGACCCAAAAATAGGATGCAGAGGAAAGTCGGGTAAGGATGGAAGCTTTTTTGCTGAACGTTATAAATCCTTCAGAAAGTCGACCTATATCTACTATATTCCATAACACTAAGAGTTTTCGGCTAAAAAGAACTTTGCGCTTTCTACTAAAACAAATTTCGTTTCCTTTATTTCTTTAAATGAAAGATAGTTAATACTAGATGTGTTTTCTGTGTGACATTTTTTGTGAAGTAATTGTGTAGAAAAAAGTGTAACTTCAAGAATATATTAAAGTAATGAACAAACACTTATTTGTCATTTTTTTAATATGTCGCTTTCAAAACCAACTTCAATAGCTCAGAGGGGCTCTGATTTTATTTCATTAAGTGATAAAAGATTCTCTCAAGGAATTCAAAAACCAAAACTTTCTTTTAAAAGAATCTGACTGGAAGATTGCGTACAGTTCACTCCGGAGAGCTTCTATAGATGCTGTTTGCTACACGTGAGAAATCCACTCAACATTTTGAGAAAATTATACGTTATAGTTATTATTTCAATAATTTAATTCCATTAAGTTTTCGAAAAAATGTATACTTTGCAATTAAAAGGAATATTGTTTATGTAATTTACATGAATTAAGTAACGTGTGGACTGATATGTTTCACAATCACTTCTTGATAATGATTTTGTGTCTTTTTCTATTACAGCCAATCCTATGTAACCGCCCAAATCAAGCCCATGTAACGTCACATGGCTCCATATGGGCAGTTGGTGGTAGTATTTCTCAATATAAGCAAATATATTTTCCCCAGTTGGCAATAAAATCTTTTAAATTTTTTTTTCATGAAATTTTTTTCCGTATGATATGCTATTCTACATTACAGTTTGTAGTTCGATAAGTTTTCGTTTTAATATACAGTTGTTCTGTAAACTACATACTATTTGTAATGGTATGTCTAATCTTACTGATCGGTTCATCTAGCCTGCCTTCTGTAGTTAGACAAACCACTTTCATTTCACTGGGTTGATATTTTCAATTTCTAAAAGAAAAAAACTAATATTAACTTAACAAAGACTTAACATTTTTAAATACCACAGAAAAATCATAAAAAATATTTACACCAAATTTTATCTTGGTCGTTTTGTTTTGCGAGCAGTCGTTTCCTTTTGTCATTCGCGTTAGCTAGCGAGTGAGTAAGAGGTTATGCATAATGCGAGCCTCTTACATCGTGAGGTTATAGTTGACAAAGTGAAGATGGAAGATTTTTTTATTCGAAGATTGTTTTCATATTGAATGATTAGCAAGCAAATGAAAGCAATATTCAGCATTCGTCTGACATGTACAAGGAAAATGTTTAACTCTTGATTCACGATGAATAGTGATTGTGTAGTTCCAAAATTGGTAAACCTATCTATTTCATCGTTTTGGGGAGTAAGTACAGTACAGAATGAAACTTTTTGGAATTTTCAGTTGATCGTGTAGTACAAACTTTTCTGTTGCAACTTTTCCAGAAGTTTTTGCTTTGTACGATTTAAATGCAAGGAGTCGGCTTATTGTTTCTTATAATCCGAAGTTCTGATACCAAGGTGAGCCGTAGCTTTTAAGACAGTTCATGTTAAATGTCACTTTTAAGAACATATAACTGCTAAAAAGGATTTTTCCAATTTCTCACACTTGCTGATTACCCTACCTGCTCCTTATAAAATCTCTCACCTCGTCATTACATTAGAAGCACCATGTTCCTTGTGTTTTGAACTTCGTGTCACGTGTTTGCATTTATGACGTTGTTTATACCGTTGACGTTGTTATATAATATTATTTTAATTAGGTAAGAACTGATTGTAATCATAAAACAGAAGATTTTACTTTAAAATCTTAATGTATGATACATAATCTTTAACCGACATTTTACGTCGCTTCATTGAAAATGGGAATACTGTCTATAAAAAGTTGGTTTTGTCAAACAAATACCATCTACATGTGTTGCAGAATTCCTTTTAATTTTTTGTACTTTTTCTGATGTACTTCAGCAAGGACAAATGGAAGAACTACAATGCTTTTACGTATTCAAGACACGGTGACAGAAAGATGAAAGATACTACGAACGTGAGTTGCATTTTTCATACTTCTGGGTGGATGGACGAGGAAAATAACAGACCCATTAGCTACAACAAAAGTGACATCCTTTTAAAACTACCATCAAGTATAGTCCAAACTTCACTTTGAACCTTCAAAACTCTACTTACATTTACAATTACACCAGAAAATAATTAAAATAATAATAATAATAATAATAATAATAATAATAATAATAATAATAATAAGTGTATGAAATGTGTGTTTTAGTATACTGTTTCATATACCATTTTAAACCTTGAATTTAATGAGATTTTCGACACTAAACATTTGAATATACGTTTCTTTTTCTCATTTTGCACGATATAAAATATTCTCACACATTCAACAACACAGTTCTTGTAATAAGACTCTTAGCAAGTCTTACACGATTACTAATCAGGTATATTTTACTATTACTTTATTTACGAAATATTCTGATTGTGGCCAGTTTATGTAGTTGCGTGAGAGTAAATGTCTTCCACCAGCATAATTCTGTTTTCAGCGAATTTTTGTACTTTGTTCAACTTTAAACCTGTTTTGTCCATCTGAAGTGTAATGACAATATTATCATGTATTTAAAATATCAACATTCGTTGTGTGTGAAATTATCTTCGACGTTATGTAACATGATCAAATGTCAGCATTACTGAGACAAAATTTTGTGTTCCTCAGTAATCGCAACGCAATCTCAACATATATCTCTTAATTTTTCTTTACATTATTCGTCGAAAAAATTGTATCTTTGTGACTTGTCTGTTAAATTTATTACGTATAACCAGGAATGAAAAATATTTCAAGATTTTTCCACATTTTTAAGTTTGTAAATAAGAATACATCGATACGATAATTAGTAAATACTTAGGTAGATTAGTAAAATACATAATTATTTCATGCAATTATATATTCCACAAACATATCAAAGCATATTCTAGAAACTCTCTGAGAATAAATTTGTTTCTGACTGTGACCAACGAACAAAAATACACATCCTTCCCTCTATCTACACTGTGAAAAGAAGACATATTTTAGCAGCCCAATAATATTTCGTTTTTTCAATTATTATCTGTTTTTCTGAGTTCGTTTTTTCCCTAAAACACGACAATTTGTAACTTCGATCTTTCTTGATTTTATTTTCTTACATTTCAAAAAAATGTCGAGGTGATAAAAAACTATAAGCTTCGATAACACTAATGAGAACAAAACTTGTGATTTCATTTTACTAAAGAAATGTCCATCCATGATTTTCTCAACTAACAAAGGGCTCACCGACTCACACAGCTCCGCACCAATTACACAATCCTCTGGAACCAGAACAAAACAGAGCGTATCAGAGCCAAAAATTCGCCGTAGCTCTTCCACGCTTCTGACGCCAACCAACGCATTAAAAAAAACAAAAATAGCCAGCCGACCGTGGCCGCTAACGAACAGCCACACGCCGGAGTGTGGCGGGGGGAGGGGGAGGGGCGGCGGGGGATTTACGAGTGGGGGAGGGTCGCAAGCCGCCGGGTCAGCGACATCACCCAAGCGGTGGGGGGGGGGCGTTTTAGGAGGGGGTGGGGCATTCGAGTCGGCAAAAAAGTGACACCAACCAGGCAGAAATTCTTACAAAGGGCTAAATACTAAGAGATCTACCCAAGGCAATGAACTGTCGTGCCATGTAGAAACAAGTCTTGATTTGCTTCTTAGTGGTCGTTGGGGTAACGTGAGATTTAAAATTCGCATTTTTGGCGACGAAAATAAACTGGAAGCTGGATGTTGCTGAAAAATATAAATCAAATATATTATTATTAACGTTTTAGCGCTTGAAACTTCGCATTGCATAGTTGCAGCGCAATTGTACAGCCCTCCCCTCCGGTCTGATAAGATATGCTCGGTTCGGGTACATAGGTGAGCAGGGGCCTAGGGATCCCTTCTTAGGTCCATCTAGTTCCTCACTAAACGTATCCTAGAAACAAACTCTTTATTAATGAATTTTAAAGAAACTTCCGGTTTGTTTTGCCAGCTAAACTTTAGGCCGACAAGTACGAGTGGTTTTAATTATAACTTAAAAAGAATTGAAGTTAAAATTTTGATATGATATGAAAGTTCATGTCTTGATAAAAACAATATTTTAAACTACAGATTAGTTAGAAACGTTAAAAATACGCGTAGAGATTGTGTACCAAGAAATTGTTACAACTACCAAGACAGATCTTTGAAAAGATATTGAGATTCTTTTATTTTTAGTTCAATCACACAATATTGACAATATATTTTCTAAGAAATATTTTAAGTTTTGGATTCAGTATATTTCATTCAACTGTTGTCGTTTCAAGTGTCGCGAAACGCCGATAGCTAGGGTATTGGAGGATAGTCCAATCTGAGGAAATGGATGCCGGCACGGTTATTCATTGAGAGAAATATTGCATTGGATTGTAAGAAAGATGTCGCACAAAGGACGGTGTCTAGGAAGCAAATCAAGACGCACACAATGTGGTGTCTCAATTCCCGTTCCTGGAAAGAAACCGCGAGAGGCACAAAGACAAAACGCCTTTGGGGCGGATTGCGAAAACAAAAGGAAGGTGGCGAGGGGAGCGGCAATAAGGAAGAGTGGTGGTGGAGGCCGTGCGAATTTAGTATTGGGATGGGGTGATAGTGTGTTGGGCAATGGGAGAACATCCGGTAGGGATGGGGCAATAAGGGAAGAACATGGCGGGGGTGGTTGGGGGGGTTTGAAGATGTGATTATGAGAGATAGGGCCAGATTTTGACGGTGAGAGGTGGATGTGATAGTAACGAGAAGGATTGTAAGAAGAGGGATGGGGGGAGCTGTCACCGGGTGGGTGGGGCTGGAGGTAAAGAGTGAAGGGAGATGAGAGACAGTGAGAAGAAACAAGAACAGGCAAGGCAAGGAGTTGCAGGATGAGCTCGGGCGAGACGAAGCAAGACCGGAGGGACGAGGAGAGGCTGGGCGAGGTGGGGAGAGCCCGAGCGACGTGAGAACTGACCGGGCAGGGTGAGGCCCGGGAAAAGGCGAGAGGGGCGGGTGTGACGGGGCGAAATACAGTGCAGAAAGGCGTAGCAGGACAATCGGAGCGACGCGAGGACAGGCTGGAAGAGGCAGGCATCGCAGGTTGGAGCGAGACGGGATGGGGCGGGGGTGGTGTTGTGGGATCGAGAGGGACTTTGCGATGAAGTGAGGCTGGCCGTAGCGGGAGAAGTGGGGCAGTGCGGCAAGGGCGGGTGCATGAGTGTGGTTGCCGTGTTGTTGGCGGCCGAGGCATATCGAATAAATGCGCTGCAAGGGAACTGTGGTCGGTGGGCGGGGGCAGAGGTGGGGCGTGGCGGGGTGCGCGTGCCTGCTGCCTGAGTCGCTGCGGTATTTCCATCGGGCCAGGAGGCCTCCCGCCCGATTGCTCGGCCTCCTCCCCTCGCAGCCCCACGGCAGCGACCGATTCGCCTTTGTGTTCGCGTTTCCCCCACCACCCAAAGCACGCAATTGAAAGAGCAATACCCCCTGGCGGTAAACAACTTCGCAGTTTAACGTAACAGAATACAACTAGAACATTCGTTTAAATTCCAATTACACGAGGACCACTCTACTTATACCAAGTGTTCATTTACGTGATTCAAGATTATTTTTCACTGGTTTACGATTCCACATACGTCTTACGATTTACGTACGTTACAAAACTGACAAGGAATATTAATATTGTTGATAATTTAAATATTTATTTGATTTATAAAATTTTAGATCCGGCGTCCGCTCCTCACATTACTGCCCAATTATATAAGATAATTTAATAAAAATAATTGTATATTTTTAGTGCGAGTAGAATATAGTAACTATTCGCGAGGAACCGGAACGCGACGAAACGGTGTTTCTCAGCGAAGGTATCGGACTGAGCAGAATAGGGTACGCGGAGCGAACCAGGAGAAGCTGTTTAACAAATGATTGTGATAAATAAATTCTCTGGATTGATTGATTGATTTTTCATGTTTGTGGGCGCGTCAACTGCTCTGGTCATTAGTCGCGTTCGTGTAGTGCATGTTTATTTTTCTCGGGAGACGGGGGTGATCTTCCCTCGTTGGATGGCGAGATCCGGCGCCGACCTACCGTCGGCTAGTGGGGTTTCCCCTAACCAGGATTCTCCCACCAGCGGGGCACCGCCCCAACCGGGACAAGCTCTAAGCTCCCGACCGGTCTCCCGGGATATGTGGTAGTGTAGTGCATGTTAGTGTAAGTGTGTGTGTATAGGACAAGGAATGGGAAGAATAGATCGCGCGCGGTCCGTGGCCCGATTGATAGGGTACTGCTCCGGCATTCGCCTGGTGTCGATCGGATAAACCACGGAAAACTGCCGATCAGAGCAGTCGGCCGCTAGAATAGCTACAGAACGCGACTGAATTCAACCTAGCTGAAAAGCTAGTGTCGAAAATCCTGCCGCCGTCAGGACTCGAACCTAGTACCTCCCGGTCAGAGGCGCTGCAGTGACATCAGTTGATGCACTGAGCTACCGCTCCCGGTAAATTCCCTGGAAATACCGGGTTATCAGCTAGTAAATTTTAACGATGAAAATGCGTGACTAACATGTATATAATCTAAATAAATAAAACAAATCAGGTTAGTTTCACCATTTGTAATCCAAGAACGACTAGACCAACTTTCTTTTTCTCTGATTTATTGCACTCATATCCGACCCTATTAACAGCATAAATTTAAAAAATATCACGAAAAAAATCATAGCACTGTAGAAAAAATACTAAATATGCATGTCAAATGCAACTCGCAACACTCGGTATTTGCATCTATATAATTAAATAACTCATAAACGAAGGGTTTTAGGGTATTAAAAATAAATTTTGAAGCCCAAGGCCTCAAAAATCGTTTCGCATACCGTAAACTACAGGATGAGATCTTTTGAACGTTTTATTTGATTTTTGCGGGTCCGGCGCTTCTTGATATTACTCCACCTCCTCAGAGACGAGCAAAATCTGCAACTAAATGTGAATGAGAAGGACAGAGAGACACACACAGACAGATACACGGACAGAGTCAGACAGACTGAGATAAGGAGAGAGAGAGAGAGATAGAGAGGGAGAGAGAGAGAAAGAAAGAGAGACTGAGAGGGAAGGAGGGAGTGGAAAGGAGATGAAGGACAGAACAACGTTTATTTCTTCATTTATCGAATATCAAATATAATATACACAAACAAATTGAATATCAAAATATTACTAACGTATTTCAAATGATTTTTAACATTCCACTCCTTGAAAAGACAGTGGGACAGGAAAAATCTTGCACCATCAAGGAACTGGGGGCAAGATGCATCAACGAAAAGTGTACTATCAGTTCAAATCTTGAAATTAAATTGTGCAAAATATTATGTACTAATGATGAATTTTCTGAACCCATTGTTTAGCAACAATTTATTCTTCTTAAAATTTCTTCCAACGTTTCCAACTCTATATCTTTGGATTCTTTTTCAGGCACTTCGTATCCTTTCCGCATCTGTTGCGTTCCCGCATCCAACCTCTTCCCGTCGAAAACAAGTATTTTCGTTAAAATCTGAAAATCAATTTTTGACAGTATCTCATAATTTTCTTTATACTACATATATTTCTCCATATATACGTTCGTATACGAAAAGTAAACCCTGAAATCTCTTATTCGTAATATCAGTGACATAACAGGGATTTTTTAGATTCAACCTGCTTAATAATACAAAACATTTTTCCTCTTGCTCAAGAAGAAAGATTTTCAAGGTATCTTTACCAACAAATATGTAATGAGATTAGTGGAACTTCAGGGCAAGTTTCTTAACAGTCGATAACTTAATCGTAATCATAAATTCTCCATCCATAAATCTTCCATATTCTAACGCTTTATCTCCTCACAGACTTTACCCTTTTTTTGGCTTACTTCTCTTCGCAAGATCGTCTCGGACGCCTTACAACATATGGAAATGCCTCGTACACAATTCACGCAGCATTCGAGACGACTTCTATTGAGGTTCTCTTCATTCGTGTCATTTCCTCATGTCATCAAAACTGAAAAGCCAAGACACTCGCGTAGTAACTTTCGTCATGCCTTCTTGTCTAAAGCAGTTCAAAATATTAGAAACATTTATCACACAACATAACTCACGCCAAATTCACCAGCTGCGGATATCCGGACTTTGAGGAATGATCTCCTGAAATCTAGAACTGGAGCAAACGGCCTGGAAATTCCGCCCATATTTCATCGATAACCACCATCTGTGGATACGCCGACATTGACTTACAAGGGTTTGAAAAACCTTCCCCGATTAATTCACTGTCAATGTTTTACGTTTCAGAAAAAACTTTCTACCTGTGAGTACCTGCAGCAGTAGAGTCGGACGCCTCGAGTCGACACCCATACTTTATTGAATAGAGTAAAAAGTAAAATGCCACTGTTTTAATTGGCATTCGCATTACACGTGATTCTAAGAAATAAGATAAATTACTTATAAGCTCTTCAAACTACAGATTGTATCCTAACATGATTCCCTGATCTATTATTCGCGATGAAAGCCTCTTATCTCGGGCAAATTTTTATTGACTTTTCCCTTCTTTGTTTTAGAATATATTTCAATTTTACACTTCGTATTTCAATATAAAAGCTTAATTTAAAATGTAATGGGGCGGCCTACACTACGTCCCATTCTAACCCACTACGTCATAACCGGAATACGCCCACTGGAAAGCCTTGTGACCCCTTCTACTGTGCGGAAATAATGACAGAAAATAGATGTACTTCATAATATTTTTTATAACCTCAATTGTCAACATAATTACTAATCTACATTATGTTCATAAGTGGGAAAACCAATCAGCCTTCGCTATGGATAGCAATATCCAACATTCAACAAGATATACGGTCGTGGTAATCGCAATAGTTCATACGTCAAACGAATTCACGTCTTTTGTATATTACACCATTGTGTTAAATGTAGAGAACTGCAGCTGTTGCAATACGTCCTAAGACAGCCTACGAACGAAAAACCGAGTATCATGAAATTACGTATGTGAAAGCGATTGTCAAGGCAATGAGAGGTGGAGAATGTTGTGTGTTCCTCCTGAAAACTTCAGTAGCTTTGTCATGTATTACACTATGTATTGGATAAATTGCCCTAAAGACAAAAATACAACTACGAACGAAGAGAAGGGTTTTCTCATTATTATTTAACAGTAACAAACGAACGACTACAGAGGTCAGACCAGCGTTGTGCTTTCCATGAAGTCCTTTAAGTTAGTTCCATGTGGAACGGCAAAACGAATATTTATTATACGCAGAATTGCTCGTGAAATTGTTGGTGCCTTTCAGCAGCAGACGTACAGCAGTTAATGAAGTGATTCAGAGTTCACCAATTACCCCTCTTAAAAGGGCTTCTCCGCTCCGCCGCACGGCAGGGGTGCCTGCGCTGCGCTGTCGTCGCCCATGTCGTCGCCCATGTCGTCGCCCATGTCGTCGCCCATCAGTCGCCCGTCGTCGCCATGTCGTCGCCCATGTCGTCGCCCATGTCGTCGCCCATGTCGTCGCCGATGTCGTCGCCGATGTCGTCGCCGATGTCGTCGCCGATGTCGTCGCCGATGTCGTCGCCGATGTCGTCGCCGATGTCGTCGCCCATGTCGTCGCCATGCCCGTGCACCGCCATGTCTCGCATGTCGTCGCCGATGTCGTCGCCAAGATGTCGACTCCTGCCTTCCCCGTGCCGTTCGCCATGCCGACGCCATGTCGTGCATGTTCTCGCCGAACATCCAGTCTTCTAGCCCATGCGTCTGCCATGTCCGTCGCTTCTTCATATTCTGCGAACAAACTTCCAGTTTTCAGTATTTCATGGCTCATAATGTTTTATATTTTTCTAAGTCGCAAATGCTACATCATTAATATGATGTTCTAATATTTTACCGGTACATTAACTTAGCGCAACCTAACAAAGGAACGGAAAGGTATTCTTAACGACTGATATTCGTTAAATATTTCCTAGACTGTCATCGAGAACAATGGAAATGAGTTGGTACAAAAGTTGGCGGATTAGTACTTCTACTCCAAGATAATGAACTTCTTATTTATAATATTTATTTTTAATTTTACTATCCCACCTTTTGCTTACGCAGCGTACAGAAAGTATTGTAATGGTACGGGAAAATGTTAGTACAGATCAGAAAACCAGTATTGTGGGACCCTAGTAAAACTGGTTAAATTTTATTCCAATACGTGGTAAAAAACTTTCCGTAACATGTTCTGTAGTCCCAATTTATTTCCGTGGTTCCTCAATACCGAAAAATTGGTCTTCGTAAAAATGTCTGCCCGTCCATCTGTGAACAAGGCTAGTAAAACCGTAAGCAGAATTTTCACCACGGTCTGATGTGCCTTGAAATTTGAAATTGAATTTTTTTTTGGGGGTTTAAAAATTAACATTTCAAAAATACAATTTTGATGATCCAGATTTTGTATTGAATGAAATTTGTTCTTTGAAATTAAATATTTAAATAGAATCATGTATTTTTTTAAATACGAGTAATTTCGCGTAACTTTTGTAATAATCGAAACTGCAAATTCGAATTTACCGCATTTCATTTGCTAGTCTTTCGCGAGATCTCATATCACAATTCGACAATGGAAATTCCACGTCAGTTTGAAATTCTAAGATTGCTTTCTCATTCTTGAGCGATGTTTATAGCAATATGAATCGCAATTCTGGGTTGTCAATTTGTGTTGATATATTAGCATTAAAAAATTAGTTAGCGTACTTATGCTCTACGGATTTTAATGAATTTTACAACTGGTGGCTGAAATGTGTTAATATGGACAGAAATTGCGGAATTGTAATATTACGTAACTGTTACTAATGCTAGAAAGTACGTCTTGTTTAATAGCACCTCTAGTTTCTTACAAGAAAATGGCATTACGAAACATATTGAATGACACACGGTCAATACCACAAATAATGGACTTTATGATAAATCTCTAATAACAACTCGATTTACAAACGTTAACCTCGCTTTTAGAACAGTGGTAATAATATCAGACTAATGAAGCTAAACTTTTTTCTTAAAAAAATTGTCTGGCATCATAAAAGAATAATTGTGTTCGCTCGTGAGTGTGTGACAAAGTGTTCCTTCCACTCTGTCAAATTGATACCGCAGAAGACGCGCTAAAAAGAGGTCAAGAGCTTCGTTGCGCGTGTAACGAATGACGTGCTGTCCAGTCGGGTTATTCCACCGCGCGTAACACCCCTTCAATCCCCCGAGGCCCCTCCCGCCCGCCCGCCCGCCGCGCTCGACCCGCCCTCTTCGCTTCGGCTCATCTCCGCTTTCAGCGGCGCTGTGCGGTCGGGTCCGCTCCGGCCGATGACCCTGGCGGACGGCACGGGCCGGCGGCGCCGGGGACGACGGCGCGGGTGGAGGGGGTCGTAGGGAGAAGCAAGGACAGAGGCGAAAGCGGACACGGTTGGGGAGAGTGACGGGCGGCGGGGTGGGAAGGAAATGAAAGAGGGTGACAAGGGAGGTGACTAACGAATACGTCGAAGGACACGCTGATAATAATGTGTGGACGAGAGGGGTGGGTGGATTTTGATTCATTGATGATTATGGGCGCGTCAACTACAAAGGTCAATAGTCCTGTAAGTGTAGTGTATGTTTTTTGCTTGGCAGGGAATGGTGATCTAAATAATGAGATCCGGGACCGATGTTACGTTCTTTGGCGGGTTTTCCCCAAGAAGGTATCTCCCATCAGCGAGGCACCACACCAGCCGGGCTGCTGACAGGTGTCCGGCATCTGTGGTAGTGTAGTGCATGTAAGTGTAAGTAAAGGGTAAGATAGGAAAGATTGCGCGCGGTCCGAGACCAGCTTGTTAGAGTACTGCTCCGACATTCGCCTGGAGGAACGTAGAAACCAAAGAAAACTACCGATCGGCGCAGCCAATCGCTAGAATTCTCCACCAACCAGCGACACAACTCGATCTAGCTAGTGTCGAAAATCCTGCCACCATCGGGACTTAACCCTAGGACTTCCCGGTCGGATGCACTGCAGTCGGCTGATGCCCTGAGCCACCTGTTCCGGTGGGTGGAACCAGGGCGAGAAGGGAGGATACTAAAGAACACGTCGAAGGACACGCTTTTATTTATTTTTATTTATTTTACGTCAAAAACAGTTAAAAACTGCGTATGACGTGCTATGGGAAAAGTGAAATGTGTCACATTTTCAAAATTCTGTGATCCCTACACTAAGTCATATACTACTTAAATTTTGAATTTTGAAAGGAGAAAAAACAAACTCCCATGTAATAAAATCTATTTTCAAGGATAAACAAGCAATAAATTTTGAATTTTGAAAGGAGAAAAACAAAACAAAAACTCCCATGTAATAAAATCTATTTTCAAGGATAAATAGCAATAAATTTTGAATTTTGAAAGGAGAAAAAAACTCCCATGTAATAAAATCTATATTCAAAGATAAATAAGCAATAAATTTGGCTCTTATTACTTCCTGCCATGACAACATTGAAACGATAATTTGAATAATTGTATTTTCCACTGAATTTAGAAGATGTGCACAGAAAATGAAGTTACATTTATGTCCAGAAGCAAAACAAGGGCCATCTCAGCATTTGCTCAATGGATCAGGGAAACTGGACGAAAACCTGATAACGTATAAACGAGAGGGGTCGGCGAGGAGAGAGTGAGTTGTAGAGACAGGATGGGGGGGGGTGGAATGGGAACTGGCAGGAAGTGGGAATTCAGGACAAGGGTGTTTTATAGAAGTGGGAAGGTAGGAACATCGTTGTTAGCGGCGAAGGAATGATTGAGTGGGAGAAGCTGGAAAGAAAAGATGGTAAGAGAAACAGCAATTCGTCGTGTGAGTTCCCGGAGAGGCAAAGATAAGCATGCCTGCGGGTAGGTGCTTCTTCTTCATCTTCACTTCACGGATTAGGGAAATTCCCTGTTCCGGCTTCGTTACACCATCTCTGTCGTGGACGGCCAATGTCCCTTCTTCCTCGTGGTCTGTACATAAAGGCTTGTCGGGGGATCCTTTCGTGAGACATTCTTCCTAAGTGCTGTACCCACCGTGATCTGTATTCATTTACTTTTTCATTGATAGAAAAAATGTTAAGTTGCTTTCTATATCTTCGTTTTTTATTTTGTCCAATAGGGTGCAGCGATTTACTCTCCGGAGGAATTTCATTTCCGAGGCTTGTATCTTCATTTTATCTTGTTTTCTTAATGTCCATGATTCACACCCGTAAAGCAGTTGTGGTACTGCCATGACTTTATAAAATTTTAACAGTGTCTCTTTCTAGTTTTATTGCAGAAGATATTTGTTTATTGTTCCACAAGTATGTTGGAAACGTTGTAATTTTGTTTTATATCATCACTGTAATCGTATGTGATATCACAGCCCAAATAATTAAAATGTTTCTGTAGTTTCTGGGTAGGTGCTGTAATCCATTTTCTATGATGAAAAGGCTGAAAAAATCGTAGCACGTGGGTTTGTGTTGGCTTTCCTGTCGTTCAATCCTTTTCCTACATGGGGAGACAATTGATATTGCTGAACATAAAGCTGAACTTCGTGAACGTATGTATTGTGGTGTGGTTGTACATCCGTATATGCGTATCCATAAAAGTGAAGAAAATACTTTCACGTCAAAAATGCTACACCATACAGAATACTCAAATGTTGAATTCTTTACATTCCTTAAGACAAATGTTAAGAATGTAAAGAATTACGTTAAATAAAGAAATGACATTATTTCTTTAAAACCAATTCATTATATATTGTATTTATAGAAAATTCTACTCTGAAATTCCAACAAAATAGAAAGATATGAAAACAAAGACAAACACGGCATCAATAGACTCCGGAATCGGGGACGCGTTGGATGTGTTTCAGGTGAATGACACAGATTCCTAATCAAGTCACACCCTATCCTCGTTTTTTTCGTCTCCAACCCTTTCCCCGTTAACGTAGTACATTTACTTGAGACGAAAACACCTGTACTGAGATTCATCGGTTCTAATACTATTGAGGCCACATCTTTAGTGCAGTATAAAGAACACATAATGTGAAACGATCAACACATCTAACTCATTGGATTCACGAGAGGATCGCGGACTCCATGTGCAAGAGAGAAAATGTCGTGGAGCACAGCTCGAGCAGTGCGGGAAAGAAGAATCAGGCTGCTTATGCGTTCGGGTACAGGCTCTTTTTTATCCCACCCTCGACGGCCGGCTCGGTCTTCTCCAACCGGTCCAGCGCAGCACAGACCACCGCACCCCATCCCACTCTCCCCTTCCACGATCAGTTCCGATTTTTCCCGCACCAGTTCATCTAACCCACGCTCCACGCCCCACTCGCCATGTCACGCCCACCTCTGCTACTCCCGCCTCCATGCTCCTCTCTATCTCCGCACGCCAAGCCATTCCCGCCAAGCCTCATCCCAAATCAGACCAAATTCCTTCGTCCCGCCCCTTCTCGCCTTGCCTAACCGAACCAAACCGAACCCAACTGGACTCAACCGAACCCAAACCGAACGCAACCTAATCCAACCGAACCAAATCAAACCAAACCGAACAAACTGGACCAAAGCATTCCAAAGGGGACCAAAGGGACCTAAGCGCATCAAAGTGGATCAAAGGATCAAAGCGGATCAAAGGATCAAAGGGACCAAAGTGGACCAAAGTGGACCAAAGGGACCAAACTGAACTAAACTGAACCAAACCAAACTAAACCAAACCAAACTAAACTAAACTAAACTAAACAAACTAAACAAACTGAACTGAACTGAACTGAACTGAACTCAACTGAACCAACTGAACCAAACTGAACTCCAACTGAACTCAACTGAAACAACTCAACTGAACAACGAACTAAACTGAACTAACTGAATCTAACTGAACTCCAACTGAACTCAAACTGAACTCAAACTGAACTGAACTGAACTAATCAATAACTGAATCAAACTGAACTAAACTGAACTCAAATGAACTAAACTGAACTAAACTGAACAACTGAACTGAACTGAAAACTGAACTGAACTGAACTCCGAACTGAACTAAACTGAACTCAAACGAACTAAACTGAACTAAACTGAACTAAACTCGAACTAAACTGAACTCAAACTGAATCAAACTGAACTCAAACTGAACAAACTGAATAAACTGAACTCAATCTGAACTAAACTGAACTAAACTGAATCAAACTGAACTAAACTGAATGAAACGAATAAACTGAACTAAACTGAATAAACTGAACTAAACTGAATCAAACTGAATCAAACTGAATCAAACTGAACTAAACTGAACTAAACTGAACTAAACTGAACTAAACTGAACTAAACGAACAAACTGAACTAAACTGAACAAACTGAACTAAACTGAACAAACTGAACTAAACTGAACTAAACTGAACTAAACTGAACTAAACTGAACTAAACTGAACTAAACTGAACAAACTGAACAAACTGAACTAAACTGAACAAACTGAACAAACTGAACAAATAAACTGAACTAAACTGAATCAAACTGAACTCAAACTGAACTAAACTGAACAAACTGAACTAAACTGAACTAAACTGAACTAAACTGAACTAAACTGAACTAAACTGAACTAAACTGAACTAAACTGAACTCAAACTGAACTAAACTGAACTAAACTGAACTAAACTGAACAAACTGAACTAAACTGAACCAAACTGAACTAAACTGAACTAAACTGAACTAAACTGAATCTAAACTGAATCAAACTGAACCAAACTGAACTAAACTGAACTAAACTAAACTGAACTGAACCAAACTGAACTGAACCAAACTGAACTGAACCAAACTGAACTGAACTAAACTGAACTGAACCAAACTGAACCGAACCGAACCGAACCGAACCAAACCGTCTCGAACCAAGCCAAGGCAAAGTGAACCAAGCCAAGAAACACTGAATCGAACATAGCTAAGCCCTCCAGCCTCTTTCTGCCTGCCCTTCTCGTCACCACCTCCCAACTCCGCCCGGTCGCCGAGAAAAGGCGCGGTGGCGATCGCACCGCGATCGAGCGCGTTTGTCATGGAGAGAGGTCTTTTGTGCGCCCAGCGACCAGCGATGGTCCCGCCTCCATTTCCCCCCCTCCGGCAGCGCTCAGAGCAAATAACGCAGCGAGTCGCGGCCCATTGTGGCGCGGGTTTAGTGCCGCGCTCGTGAAAGTTAGAGGCCTCTTATATTTCCAGATCAATCCACGCGACTGTAATGCATTACGCCTGCAGTTTCTGGAACTACTTGATAGTCTATTGACAGACCCTGAGAGAACAATTTGTATTGCGTGGGTGTCGATAACGCTTGATGAGCGAAATAAAATTGAGTTTTTTGCTTGAAAGTTCCAGTGTTCAATGAACTGTTATACCTTAACAACTGTTATGAGTGCTCTTCACGTGCGAAGCTTCAATGGCGGACAAAAGACAACAAAATTCAATACAAGATTAAATATTCCTGGATGCTATTAAATATTTGTTTCGAAGTAATGAATGTTTTGGAAATGATGTTTGCGAATCTTTGCGGTTTACGTATTACTATTATTATTATTATTATTATTATTATTATTATTATTATAGTAGAAAGATGGATCTTTTAACTTATTGATCAATAGATCAATCAATGAAGATATCAGAATTAAGACGTAATATATAAGACATATACATGTATTTACTGCTTAACGTTTCGCACATTTAGCATGTGCCTTTTCAAAAGCATTTGAATGCTAAATGTGCGAAACGTTAAGCAATAAATACATGTATATGTCTTATATGAATTACACGTCTTAATTTCTGATATCTTCATTGATTGATCCTATTTGGTCCAATAAGTTTAAAAAGATCCATCTTTCTACTATATAAAACGGGATCAACAGGAATAACTCAACCATTCTAATATTATTATTATTATTATTATTATTATTATTATTATTATTATTATATTTCATATTTCAAAATTTCACGCTCTTCCGGAGTTTTCAAGTATAACTCAAGGACAGAACGTCAACACATATGGTGAGAAGTTCTTGCTCCAGTGTACTCAGGTTCCGCTTCAATGATTTAGGGAGAGAACCTTGCGCACAATGTTGGGGTTAGCAGCAACACGGCATTCTGCATGGTTCTGAGGTGCCACTCATTTAGATGGAGTTTTTCTTTCACAATCCTCCAATCTTCAGCCACAAGCCCATTAGTTAAAATAACTACGGGTACAATATCTACCTCTATTAGTTTGTACAAGTTTTCAGTTCAACTGAGAGTGGCTGATATTTTATTTTATTTTCTGCAATAGTTGTCAGCAGATTATGATCTAGTGGGACTGCGATATCTATTATTATTGCCCTACGAGTAGTTTTGTCGAATACGACAATATCAGGCTTATTTGCTTCCACTGTTTTATCTGTAACAATGGGAGTATCCACAATATTTTGGTTCTCTCATTAGACAAAACTTCTTCAGGTAGATATTTGTAGTAAGGCAGACATTCCTTTATCATGTCCGATCTTTTGGCGAGAGGTTGGTGGATGATTTTGGCTACATTATTATGACGTTGTAAATAATCTGTTTGTGCCAACTGAGAGCATCCCCTGCAGATATGTTGGATAGATTCGGTGGCCTTCTTACACAGGCGACACTTGTCACTGATGTTCTCTTTCATAATATATCGCCTGTAGTTATTAGTGGCTACTACCTGATCTTGAATGGCAAGTACAGATCCTTCCGTCTTACCAAAACGTCCAGCGGTTCTCAACCATTCAGTCGATCCCTTCACATCCATGGAGTTACTTCGAAGAGCAGTAGCAAACCTGCCATGGAGTTCCTTTGATCTCCACTGCTCAATTCGGTCCACAGGTTTCGGAACTCTTGGATTGTGATCTTTCTGGAGCAGCTTCAGAGGTGTATAGCCGTGATCTTGTGCACAAATGGCCGTCATGGATTTGTTGTTGATTGAATAATTTCTGAGCTGTTTTTCTTGCTGGCGGCACATAACTTCAAGACTTAACAGTCCACGCCCCCCATGATGTCTTGAAAGATACAGCCTTTCGGTGGAACTTTGAGGATGATGCATCCGATATTTTGATAGAAGTGTTCTGACTTTTCCATCGAAAGCTTGCAAAGATGTCTCAGATCACTTGACAACTCCAAATGTTTGTGATGCTGCTGAAAGTACCCAAGTGTTAATACCTGTAAATTTGTTTCTCGAATTAATACAGGACTTGCAGATTTCCGTCACACGATAGAGAACCTTTCTTTCCACTTGTTTTCTTATTTTTTCATCTGCAGTTCCTAAGAGCTGCTGGAGGCCCAGATACTTATATTCATCGCCATTGAAGAGTTCTTGAATTCTCAAATCTTCCATAAAACGAGGTTCATTCTCTGTATTCTGGACGCTACCTGTCTTCACGTGAACAACTGCGCACTTCTCCAAACCAAGATCCATACAAACAGAACTGCTGAAGCTTTCTACTAGTGTCAGCATGCCACGAAGTTGTTCTGACCCTTCAGCATAGAGCTTGAGATCATCCATATATAATTGGTGGAAATCTTCTTGCGTTCTTCAAAGCATACCCATAGCCGGAAGCATTCAAAATCCTACTCAAAGGGTTCAATGCTAGGCAAAACCAGAGCGGACTTGGCTATCTCCTGAAAAATGCCTCTACAATTTTTTAAAGTATCTGTCTGGTAACTGAATTTCCATCGCATTACAAGCAGTGTTGTTCGCCAGCTGTTCATACACGTTGTAAGAAATGTAATGATAGAGGGATGAACCTAGTAGAGTTGAAGGGTTCGCTGCAACCAAGAATGTGGAATAGAATCGAATGCCTTTAGGAAATCAATCCAGCCCGCTGACTAATTATGCGCTTTATTATTATTATTATTATTATTATTATTATTATTATTATTATTATTATTATTATTATTATTATTATTATTATTATTATTATTTTTATATTAAATTTAAACAGCAGTGAATTTTTTTCTGTTTTTTCACTATGAAGTAACAACAAAAAGTATTGAAGGTATTGCTGGAATAACGTTTACATTTTAACGGTTACATTTTATAGATTATAAATTTATTATGGTCTCATAAAAATTAAAGTATCTTTTCTATTTTAAAACTTTGAATAATTTTATGACATAAACACTGAATATTGTCTTTTATTTACCTGTTACACACCTCTCTGTCTAGCGATCCCAATATTTGGCTCTGCAACATCGCTTTTAATATTTCAACCATTTCGTACATATATTAATAAGGATGTATCTCGAGGCATTGCTTTCTTTCGTCTACATTAAGAATATAACCTTACCAATAACGAGTTTTACTTTAAAAAAATAACGAACCATAAAGAGTCGGACAAACTCACTTCGGTTGCGTTCAGCAGAGATAGGTAATGAACCAATTTTTGAAAATTTTCTAAGATAATGAAAATATATTCCACAGGTGGTTGTCCTGATCAGCTTTCATGGCAGTGTCCAACGAGCAAACTTTGCCTCCTGCGGATGAATATTCATCAAGAACCCTGCGCAAACTAAGTGATTTTGCCTTTGAAAACGAAGCAAAACGCAATCAAGCTTTAGCGCTTCCAGAAAAACGATCATGAGAAATCTTCGAGCTTCTTCGAGAATATTATTTTAGGCAATGCATATGAAATTTTATAACGCAGATTTGAAAAAAATTTCATTTATTTTGTGTGTACGCATTGACAATTTTGAAAATAAACATTATTTCAAGGCGATTTTTTGCTTTATCATTTCGAAGAATTTACTTCACATTTTACATCCGTTAGAGCTTCGAAAAATAATTGCGCCTGAAATAATGATAGCGCTACTTCCATGAATCGTTCATTGCAGTACTCAAACAGCGTAAGGAACTTGAACTGTTGATTTAGTAATTACAGCTTTACCAAACTTGCTAATCGCTTCCAGATCAAAATTCCCGTCCGTGGTAGCATTTACTAACGGTCAAAGAAGGTATCTCTTGCGAACTTAACTTCCAATAAAAAACCTACCACTTCTTCCCTTTGGACTTTTCGGTCTGCTTAATTCAACCGTTTCCTTATTTTTATCACTATCTCTTTCTTTACGTACCTCGCATCTCTTGCAAATACTGCAAATCGCACATATACCGTAAATCTAACATACTTTACTTTTCTCGCAAGCTGTCACTGATATCATATTGACATCTAGCCGGACAAATCCTTAGAGAAAAAATGTATAGCCAATTTTGAGAAATTCTTGTTTTATAATTGCTCATTTTGCAATGACAATTACTTGAAAACCTTTTTAAAAAACTTCAAAAAATGTCCATGACAATTAAAGAGATAATTATAAAGAACAAATTTCGTTTGAAGAAATAATCTCTACCTTTTATATTACAATTAAAGATGGGGACCAAACAATTTGAAACAATTTTCCTTTTTTTGAAAATCCGACGATAACAATGAAAATAAGGCTATCTTATCTTTAAAAGTGTATTTCTCACTATTGTAACAAGAAATATAAAAAATAAAGCCATTTTCAAAAAAATTAAAATGTTGCCTGGCTTTATGTGAAGTACCCACCAAACAAAAATAGGATTTCAAGTTCCCGGGGCCTCGTGTCGAGTGTCGGATATATTCAATTCAAAAACAAAAAGACGATAAATAGCTAAGGCGCTAGTATTACACAGACTGATGGATACTTGGATTGACACAGGGACAAACACAAGAAAAACACACTTTTCGGTATCAGCAACCCCAAAACATGTATTCCTGTTAAAGTCTCAACATCTTTTTCCAGAAGCATTATTTAACGTTCTCTACACTACGTATATTACTCAGTATACACATACATAGACGACAAAGTTAAACATTCGTTACGAATATTTATACTTCTGAAGCCGAAACAGTAAAGGAATTATTTATTAATAATATTATGAAGAACGTGCTGCCGGGTTGTGTCCATCCGAAATGACCCATCCTGTGTCTTACATAGTCAAACAATCGCGCTCTCCGGCACACTAACCTTTAACCTTCAGCAACTCGGAGGTAGCACTGCCCCAGGAAGGCTGAGCATTTTCCAGGCGTTTACTGTGTGTCAAATGCACCTGCGAGCTTCCACTTCCTGTGCAAAGTAAAGATGTCAAAAGCACTCTTCTCTGAGAGTTTATTCCTACAGAATGCAGGGTCTTCACAAGATGAGTGCAGTCTACGTCAACCCCCCTCCCCACCGGCAAGATAAATACTCGGAATTGAAACGGGTATTTTCGAAGAAAGATTCATTCTATTCATACATTTGTTTTAGCTCTGATTTTATTCCAAAAGTCTTCTTCTTTAAAATTCATTTTTCACTGTATAGAAGTTCCGTCATTTTCTAGTTCAAAATCGTAAACCTATTTTTAAGTTGCTTGTTGTGAAGATGTCGCTAATTAAAGCACCTGTTAAAACACATGATAATAATTGCACCAACAACGATCTTGCGTTTTCTAGAAATAGCTTTTGTAACCAGAATATCGAAGACAGAGTCTTTGAGACATTTCTTTTTCAAAGTTGAAACTTCTGATATTTTACTTTTGAGATACGATTTTACTTTTGAAACAAATTACAAGTGTTTCTATTACAATGTAACTATAATTAACGCATGAAATGAGAGAAAAACATTCACGAAAAATCTTTCTTTTAGTTAATTTATAAAAAAATTTAGACTTAACCAAAAAAAATACAATCTATTTTTTAAGTTTTTCTTTCGCTTGTGCATTTACGAGCAAATTTATCATAGTGGCACAGTTTTGAAACAATCATATAAAACATTCATAAATATAGAAATATTGAAATGAAAACAAATATTTACGTTCGAGAACATAGAAATTTCGCTATTTAGCGTCCCCATCTGTTTAAAAATAAAACAAGTACGCAACAAGCCGGGAAACCGGTACTTATTTATACACAAATAAGTCTAATTCATCTTTCAATTTATTCATTATTCACATCAGGAAACACGCTATAAGATAAGCGGAATGTAAGAGCAAAATTCTCCGTAAAGTGACTCGAGAAACGACAACGAAAATTTATCTTTGTGTGTCACAGCTTTTGTGAAAAGAGGAAGTGTTTCAACGTCTTTCTAGAGACACAGTTTGAACAATTGCTCATTTATATAACACAAACGCGGTATTTATAACGTGTTTAATTAATTCATAATATTTCATTTTAAAGTTTACATTTAAAAACAGCATAGAATGATTCGAATTTCTTGCAACAATAAAAAGATAATAAATAAATAGCTTTTGCAGTTATGTCACTTTGGAAATTAGGTAGCTCTCATACTTAGCACGTCAAACTCTTTATTATACTTGAAGCTACTACCGCCTTCTCACTGCGCCCTTCTTTGCACTATCGACGTGAGTATCGCCGAGAAACTCAGGTCTGGGTAGACGTTTCCAACTCCACCAAGATCCTCAGCTCTTGGGACATTTTACCCTCCCCTCCCTCTGGCGGGTTATAGAGGTATGTATGAAAAGCGACGGTAGCTAATCGACACTCTGTTTCAGCGACATTACGCGGTAAATAGAACTTTTTAAGGCCTTTTCGGCCAATGGCGAGCAAGCTCATCAGTCAACTCAACGCTGTCTGTACTTACTGAAACACATTAAAGTCTAGACGGCGTTAGTCAAGTACACGTACGTGGGTCATTGGCCGAAAAAAAGCCGAGAAATGTTCCTTCATTCATCGTGTGACGTCGTTGAAGCAAGTGATGTCCGGTTAGCTGCAGAAGTTTTTTGTACATACTTCCACCACGTTCAAGACTTTGAGATTGGGCGTTAATGAGTTAATATAATGAGTTAATTAATTAATTAACGGAATTAATAAGTTTAATCGCACAAATACTGTGTGAGTATTCCTTTCCTATAAACTCCCTCCTCCCTCGCTTTTACTGTGTTATAGAGAAACCCTTCACTCTAATTGCGTACGTATTTTCTTTGAATGACATCCTTTTTATTAAATACTCTTGTATCAAACATTTTGAAAGTGGTCATGCGGAAGAACAGGCCATATGGTCTGAGTCCCGCCATCAAAAAATCATTTATGTACTTACGAAGTTTCATTGTTAGGTGAGCAAATATCGCTGCGATTGGTCGGCAACCTGTACTTTAATGAATTTAAATCACAATGACGACTAGTAGAAATCAAGCTGCAGCCGTCTAACGAAATATTCAAGGAGTGTAAAAAAAAGTAACCTGCCTTTGTTCAATAATCGTCTCCTAGAGCCGCAAAGGGCTTCTGATGACAGCTCCTGAGTTAGAATATTCTTGTTCCGTGGTTTCAATGTGCATGGTTGAACTTCATGTTAAATTTAATGAAAAAACCTTCTATTAATATCGTGTCTTTATGGAAATTTGTTTCAGTAAAAAAGGCATAAAATTTCTTCAAGAATAATATACAACGCACAAAGACTGAAAGCGTGAGAATAACTACAATATAAATATTAGTTCGGGCTGGGAAAAAAATGTGGAGACGTTTGATGTGCAAGACACACAGAAGATTCTTGACACGTATTTCAGAAGCAATAATATATGCCTTCTCAATAAAAAGGTACATCATTTCAGGTTCTTTATTCTTTAATTTCGAGAATTCGTTTTCTGTTAAATTCTTCTCTCTTCTAACAAAATGTTCAGCAGCAAATAATTATGGCATAAAATGAGATGTACAGAGGTGGTTTTACATTAATCGCGTTTGCTGAAATTCTAAGTTCACACTGAAACTTGGACACGTATTGCGAAGCATTAATTGTGCTCTTTAAATACTGTAGATTGTAAAACACCAATATGCTCGCGTGTTGGCGTACCATGTGAATGCCGGAGAAGTAGCCTAACAAACGCGCCACGGACCACGCGCGTTCTTTCCTTCCTCTTCCCTGTCCTATCCCCACCCTCCACTAACAAACATTTACACTGTCATCTACTACACTACCATATGAGCCGGGAAACCGGTCGGGAGTTTAAGAGCTTGTCCCGGCTGGGGCGGTGTCCGCTGCTCGGAGACACATGGTTGGGGAAAAACCCCTCTAGCCAACGGTAGATCGGCTGCGGATCTCGCCATCCAGCGGGGCCACAAAAACAACCACATCCTGAGAAAAACATGCACTACACTTACGGGATGAGTAACCTTAGCAGTTGATGCGCACGAAATCACTAATAAACCATTGAATCATTCGTGTTTTCACATTTCCTTTCTCGAAGTTATCGCAGTCATGAGCTGATTAATTTTTTCTTGGGGCACGATAAAGAATAACAGACATATATTTATTACGTGGAATTTACGTTATATAATTTTTTAATGTTTTTAATGCGTCTTTCGGTGCATTTCCTTCCAGCGACGCTTTGCTTTCCTCCCAGCAACCTCCACCTCTACCGCAGCGCTGGGGCGGTGGCGTGGCTCCTCATTAAGCTAATCGAAGCTCCGATTCATCCTCCTCTTTCCTCCTCCCTTCCCCGTTCCATGGCTTCTCCGAGCGCTCGCCTTCCCTTCTTCCCTGCACTCAGCGCCGACCGGCACCCGGCCCCGGCCCCGGCTCCGCCCGTCCCCGCCACTGCCCGCCCCCGCCACTGGCGCCCCCGCCACTGGCGCCCCCGCCACTGGCGCCCCCGCCACTGGCGCCCCCGCCACGGCCTCGCCACATTCTCCTGCAAAGACCGTAGATACTGTGATTACATCCCTACGCAATCGTTTCTCATATCATTCGCCATATCGTTCCCCGTTCATAAACTCTGCCCAAGTCTCGTCCATTTGTTCTACATCCCAGCCTCATCATACCTTACTTCTCACAGGCTCACGTACCATAATTCTCCAAAAATTCCAACATATTCGGCTAATCAAACGATGGATTGAAGCTCATTCCGCCGCCAAACTCAACCGCCAGATTGCTTTATCTTCGTAACGTCATCACTCCTCTCCTCACACCATCCGTCTTTTTACTGCAGCAACTCCTGCTATCTTCGAGTCTTTCCGTCGCACGGCCGATTTCGTCCCAATCTCCGTCTTTCTCGTCTCAGCCATGTCCCCTCCGGACGCATCGCATAATGGCCCAATTAGTGTCGTCGGCGAAGTCCTGTCGGAAGGATCTTCTAATCCACTTTTAACTAAAATAAATCGTTTTCCTTCGTGGAACTCACGGACAATTTTACATCAGACTCTAAGCTGTTTTCTTGTTTTTTTAGTTACAAAGTACTTTGTGAAAAACACTGCAAAATGAAGAAACATCGATATTCAAAAGCTAAAAGCAAAAATATTCATTTTCTTTTTAACATTAATGTCTTCGCAAATCACAATTGCCCATTTTGTGAGAGTCAACCATCCTCTTCAGCTCTGACTTCATGATCGTAGCGTCTCCGCAAGTGAACTTCTTGACTGGCACAAACTCGTAAGCGGGAGATTCCACGCTACGGCGGTGCACTCAGGCCAAGAAAGACTCGACTTAGAAAAACAAAAACAGCTCGCTGGGCCTCTTTTGTTTTTACTCTCCTGTCCCGCACCGCACGGCGCCACACCGTTTCCCGCTCTGCTCTACCCCGCCCTTCTCCACCCCGCCCTTCTCCATTCAGTTTCGAACCGGTCCAGCCCACTCTGAACCGCTCCACCCCACTCTGAACCGGTTTCTCCTTACTCCGAACCGCTCCACCTGATCTCAAACCACTCTATTCCTTCCCAAGCGATTCACCCGCACTAACCGCTCTACTTAGCTCCACAACGCTCCACCCCGCTTCGAACAATTCCTCCGCTTCGAAGCTTGCTCATACTGCTTCGCCCCTCTGCCAACCACTCCGTCCCGTTCCCGACCGCTTCATCCTGTACCGAACTATTCCATCCCATTCCGCTCTATCCCGCTCCGCTCCTCTACACCCCACGGCGAACTGGCGAAACGAGAACGGAGAGATCTGGTCCTTACCGCCCAAAAATAGAACTCCCCTTATTGACCCCGGCTTTCTTTTGCCTGCCGTGAAATACTAAGCTATATTTAGGCCATGTCTTCTGTTTCGCTTCCATTTCCAAGTCAAGTGGAAGAAGCATCTACCGGCGCGGCGTGCTGAGGCGAGAGGCGGCGCGTATCTGAGCGAGGGCCCCGGGCGCCGGTTTTTATGGGCAGAGTTAATGCTAAAATTAATACAGGCTTCCGTTTAAGTACGCGTCTCGCAGGGGCAGCGGGAGCAGGAGCACCTCGCCAACGCATGCAGATGGAGCGCGGTGAGTCGTGGCTGGGGAGATTGTGCGGTAAAGCGAAAATAAACCCCCAGGGGGGCGCCGGACGGACGTGGAAACCTGCGGGAAAGCCCCATCGCTGGTAGTGGCGACGGAAAATGGGTTCTCCATATCCTAATGCACGGTGCGCTACTACCTCGTCAGGAAAAAAATTCTTTCATTCTCAACTCTCTTCCTACTGTTCTTTTAGTTTCTCTCATTCCGTAATATTCTCCACTGTATTCTATATCGACTCTTTCTCGTCCTCCCTCTCCGGCTTTACCACCCTCTCTTCTTTCACCCCTATTTCATTTCTATCTTCTGTCTCTCTGTTCCCTTAGATTTCCGTATTCTCCATTTCCTCCTCTTTTTCTGCCTTACTCCTTTTCTCTTCCTCCGCTATTCTCTTTTTCCCTCCTCTTCTATATGTTTCTCTCTCTATCTTTATTTTCTTCCTCTTTCTCCACTCTCCACTTCCCTTTCCTCTTCCCCTCCAACATTTCCTTTCAACATCACTTCTCTCTGTCTCATCTCTCTTTAAACTCACTTATTCGCGGGGCCTCTTTTTGTCCCGCCAATCCGCTTCTTCTTTCACATCGTTCGCTTGCGTGTGCTCTTATTATTTTTTCTCGCTCTTCCGCGGTCGTTGCTTTCCGCGGCGCCCGTCAGAGTCTGCGTTGTATCTCGGGGCTCCCTCTTTAAACAGATGTATCGATAAGAGAATCTTTATCGGCTTCCTGGCGCGCCCGCGAAGCGAGCGCCGAAATTTCCAGCAGCCACTTCGACGAATCTCTCGCGTTTTTAACGAATGGTTTACCCTCGTAGATTCAGCGGCAGACAGATTATTGGCTTATTCTGAAACCGATTATAACACCTCGATTGCAACTAGAAATTTCGATGGTAGACGAATGTGACAACTGGAAGTGCAGGATGTCAATGGAAGTTTACTTCTGCCTCTGGTTTGTATCTTTTTCCGATGTATATCGATACTTTGCCTGGCGAATTTCTCTCAGCAGCAAGTAGGTAAGCTTCAATTTTAGGAGGATACTACAATTTAAGGAAGTAATTTCAGACCACGTAAGCGCCTTCCAGGCAAAATAGTAATCCCGCTTCTCCTCGTCGCTTTCATGCACTCTCATGAAGTAAAATAACTATTCTCATCTCTCTCTTCATTTCGCTTGGCCATTTTCCTTTCCTTTATGGTACATTACTGAGTATAACCCTTCTATGCTAAAAACCAAAATTAACTTATCTCCACTATAGAGAACTCATGCGTATGTATGATTCCATTTCTACAATGCGCACAGGAACCGTTTTATTATCTCCTTTTAAATTTCAATATGTGAACGTACTCTCTGAACTAATATTTTTGTGTGGTAAATGAGAAATAAAACTACAATTGCGGAGTATCACCTAGGAAAATAGGTCTGCTCTTTGATGAAAAATCATAAATTGAGTGGAAACATTTCCCAAAACAATTTTGTGAATTAAGAACAAAAATCCCTAAGAAAATAGCAAAACAAGCCTAATAAAGAAGTAAATAAATACAATCTGGTCATGAAATTTTGAACACCCAATTAAATGAAGAATTTCATTCTTATAAAATAAATTGCTAAGAACAATATTATTAGTTCGCCAAATAATAGCGCTTTATTTGAGGGGTGCAGTTTGTAAGGTAACTTATATTCTATTTATACATTCATTCAGCTGACAATTATATTGAATGTTATTCATTCACAAATCTAAGAAAATATAATATGTGAGGTACACACAACTGATTATCGATAAAATTAACGTATGCTTTTAGACTTAATTACAGGTCAAAAATATTATGTGTAACCGTTCACCTGGCTTCTATATTCCAGGGTCTGTACACACTACAGTTTAACTTTCTGTTATGCCTAAAATATATTATGCTCATTCCAAACTTGAGCCAATGAACTTGTCTTATCTCTGGGCTTTGGAATCTTGATTGATATTGCAACTCTAGGTTTAAATTAAATTTTAAAAAAAATTGCAAAATTTCCTCGATATGATCATCACACTTACAAAAACCCCAAAATTGGTTTGGAAGCTTGAATTATGAACAAAAGGCTCTGACTTGCAACAATAACCTTTCATACCTCTGAGAAGTAAAGACAACTAATTCAACAAACATTTACGTCCACTACTCAACATGCAACAACTAAAAACTCTCATTTACAATGAAAACAACTGAGATGAATCTTCTTAACCACTTTCTCCCACATTCTAAGAAAAAAGACAGATTCCCAATTGCTAGAGCTGAATCAGTCAGCATAAAATTGTTTGTCTGTGGTCTACTCTTCTACATCAACTTTACTGGTTGTGGTAGCTCCAATAATGTCGCCGTACTACACGCCCTCACTCAGAGGCTATTGTGAAATAATCTTGCTGCCGAATAATCCTTCAGTATCCCAAAGTCAACTGGCTTGATACGATCTCATTATTTTCACAAAAAAACACTGGCATTAAGCAAAAAAGAACACGTCTACTTATCGGTGACGATGTTAGAACGCTGGTAGGCGAAGTCCAGAATATTGTCGGCCGGTTCCTGGTTCCAAGCAGCGCCTTTCTCTCAGACACCTCCAGACGTACTTGTGACACCTTCCATAACCCAAAGGAACTCTTTCTCTTCACTCAAGCTTTTACCCCCACTACCCAAGTCAAATGATCGACTATTTATTTATTCGTCACAGAGCTTACACTGCTTAGTCTAGTCAAAAGTGGAACTAGGGTTATATTGTGACTTATTACGGTCACACATGGCAATATGCTATCGTGCCTGGGTATCCTTGCTGTATATCCTTTCAATATATTATCGACCACTCCGGGTTATGAAAACTCGGACACACTTTTGGTAGCAAAAAATTAACAATTAAGGAACCAAGTACGTTGGCTTGCATTTTCGGTTCTACATTAAAAAGAATATCGGCAATACACGTTTATTTCGCGCAGCCATCTAGACGTTACGGCATCAAATTCGAAGCAGCAAAATAACGCAACGAAGCAAAAGTGTACAGATTTAATTTCTGATATTCGTCGCTATTGGCCTAATGCGAGTGAAGGGCGCACAAGGCAATCGGGAAAGGGAACACGGATCAGCCCCTCGAGCCGAGCGAGCGGCGTCGAAATGAAATCGCGGGCGACAGGACGTGTTAACTCGGCGCGCTGGCGTTATTAAGCCATGTCACGCGTCGCTACCACACCGCACCTGGCGCGCGTTTTATGCCGCATCCCCCCCCCTCGCCTTCCCCCCCCCCGCCGGCCGCCTGATGCCGCCTTCGAAACTTCCCCCATTCCCTCCACCACTGCCTACACCACCTTCACCCAGTTCTGCTCCGACCTTGAGTTCCAGTTCGGCCTCCGACACTTTCACCTCCAGTTCGGCCTCCGACACCTTCAAATTAAGTTCGGCCTCCGACACCTTCAAATTAAGTTCGGCCTTCCACACCTTCAAATTAAGTTCGGCCTTCCACACCTTCCAATTAAGTTCGACCTCCGACACCTTCAAATTAAGTTCGACCTTCGACACCTTCAAATTAATTCGCCTCCGACACCTTCAAATTAAGTTCGGCCTTCCCACCTTCAAATTAAGTTCGACCTCCGACACCTTCACCTCCAGTTCGGCCTCCGACACCTTCACCTCCAGTTCGGCCTCCGACACATTCACCTCCAGTTCGGCCTCCGACACCTTCAACCTCAGTTCTGCCTTAATCATCTCCAATCCCAGTTCTCACCCCACCAATTTCACAGACCCCCCCCTCCGCCTCCGCCACTAACGACTCTACTTCCGCTGCCGCCATCTCCGCCCTTCCGCTGCCTCCGCGACCTACGGCGCCCCTCCGAAGAGCATCTGCCCGGCGGGTCTAGAGTTCGGCAGTGACAGGATTGTTGACATTAGCCAGGCAGCTAGGAAAAATTTCGCTCCTTGTTTGGAGGAGAATTGCAGCGACCGGCTGCTCTGATCGGTTGTTTTCCATGGCTTCTTCAATCAACGCCAGGATACAGGATCAGATCCCCAGAAAGAGAGACACAGAACGCGCGCAACCTTTTTTCCCCTCCCTTGTCCTATTCTCACCACTTACAAACACACTTACGTGTACTACACTCTCACATATGTCAGGAGACCATTCTTTTAAGAACTTGTCTCCACGGGGGTGCTGCCTCGCTGGTGGGAGATACCTGCATGAGGAAACCGCGAACGACATGTAGGTCGGCGTTGGATCTCGTCTTTCAACTAGCATCTCCAGAAGAAGAATACTGCTATAAAAACATACCCATACTACAGAACTAATGACCGACCGTTAACGTGACCGCCCACACAAAATAATAAATCAATCCGTCGCTCACTGCAATCTACGCCACCACCAGATTCGACGGTCTCGATGTCTCAAACTCTTCCACCGTAACCACGTGTTACAATCACCCTCACATTCAGTCATCGTCTGAACCGATGCTAGGTCAGCCCCTTCGTCCTGTACCCCATTACCTTTGCCCCCCCCTTCCCACGGTACCTTCAAGCCCCCTTCCTTTCACTGACGATGTGTTCCTCGTCGTCGTTTCTTCGTCCTGCCCCAATTTTCCATCATTGTACTCTTTCTCTCTCTCTCTTTCAATTACAGTAATTTCCTCAACGTTGGATTATCCTCAGTCTACCACATTCAACGTTGGATTATCCTCAGTCTACCACATCTGCTCTCGTTTTTCCGCTTCCTCCTTCTACCGCTCTCCCCTTTCTGGTGTCACCGCTCTGCACCGCCCGCCCGCCCCTGTCTCCCCGGCTCCACGCCCCTCCGCTCACCCCGCTACCTCCACCGCCACCATCCCCTCCATGCCTCCATGTCCTTTACCATTTCCGCCGCTCCACGTCTCTGAACCACTTCTGCTGTGTGTCACAGATGCCATGTTATGAAAGGGCGTTATGTTAGTTGTCATTGCTACATTTTTTCTCGACCTTTCTGTCCAAATGCACTCGCCCTTTCCCTGCCCCTAATGCAGTCTCTACTCCTTTCGTCATTATCCACTATACTCTCATGTCCGTGTACGTCCAGAAGCCTTTTCTCAAAGTTCGTCCTTTCACTGCCTCCGTTTTTTTAACATCGTCTCTTCCTCGTGTTCTCGTTAATCATTGTCGTTTTACCGTTCCCGTTTTCATCCGTCGTTTCTTTGTCTTTTGCATCTTCTTTCTCCCAACGTCATCATCGATTCTGACGTAGTTATTTTCTTAATTTTCGTAATTTTCAGAGCATTTTCATTCCAACCGTTACCATTTTCACACTAGTTTCCTCAATCATTGCTCCATTCCGACGTCACTTTTGTCATATTTTCATCTTCCCGGCTCTACACAACGCGTTGGCCCTTCTACTTTCGCGTTTCCTGTCATTGTCTTCCTTTTTCTCTCGCCTCATTTCTTTTCACTCCCACTAGAGAGGAACGTCTTTCTTTCATCTATAATCACGCCGTAGAGGAAAAATAGACCTTCCTCTATGAACACACTATCCCTTCGGTACCATGGCCTCTGCCGTCGCTCGCCCCCAGTCGTTCCATCGTCGCGTTCGTAACGAGGACTTTCCGCCCGGCCAGGTAAAGGGCTCCCCTCGCTGTACCTTACTCCTTCTCGCTTTCGGGCTCTTCCGCAGCGCTGCTGAGCAGCGTTGCAGCAAAACCTCGTCAACGTTTCAGATTTTTTTGTGTTAAACCGTTTTACTTTGCAGTCGTGTTCTTCAAAGAAACGCGTTACTTTTACATAAGCTCGGTGATTATTTGGAAGGGTAATTTACCTTTCTTCATTCGCCACTTCATTTATTTTCAAGGGTCATTTATATCGTCGGCGCTGAAGAAAAGCGATACATCTAAAAATTGCAATTTTTCTGGAGAATACTTTTAATCCGAATGGAGTTGTCATTCAAATGTAAATAATTTTATTTCGTAAATTATTTTCTAAACTTCTTTAGTTAACTATAAATGATCATTTTTTAAACATATTACTTTTTGATCCGACGCTAAATCTATTATTTACCATTCTTGAATCATTTATATTCTGTAAAATCTACATTGTTAAATATTTTGTTTTAATACTTTGCGTGTTATTGATTTTTCTTCGTTAACATATAGTCCACGTTAAAGAAGATCTATACCAATCATAATATTGTTGTTAGTTGCTTGTCTTGCGATTACTGTTTCTCCATTACTCTAATTTCATCGAATCACCTTCATCCCGCGTCGGCCAATTGATTGATTATAATTAATTTAGTGTTTTAGGGCGAGTTATTTACCATGATCATTAATCCGTAAGTGTAGTACATGCTATATTTCGTGCGGTAGCGGTTCCTTCCCCGGTGGATGGGGAGTTCCGGCGCCGAACTATGTCGACTTAGGAGAATACCCTCTCGAGGTATGTCCCCCAGCAAAACAACGCCACCCCTGGAACAATCTTTAAGCTTTAGTACGGTTTCTCGATGTGTGATAGTGTAGTACATGCGTGTGTGTGTGTGTGTGTGTGTTGTGTGTGTGTGCGTGTCTAAGTGTAAATAAAGAGAAAAGGATTAGCCAGGAAAGATCGGGCGTGGTCATTTGTAAGGGAACTGCTGGGACATTCGGCATGAAAAATTAACGATCAGTTCAACCATCAGACAGGATTATTTTTCCAGACAGCGGCTGAATTCAACCTGTAGCTGGTGTGAAAAATCCACCCTCGTCGAGTCTCAAACCTTAATACCTCCCGATCAGTGACGCAGAAGAAATATCTGAGTCAATACATCATCGACCAAGACCTCAGAAACTTCAATCGACTATGAACGGTTGTCACATAATACACTTATTTTTGTGTTTTTCGTTGACCGATGAACCCGACAAGATGAGATGTGTAACTAGATTTCGAAACTGTAAATTCCATTATTTCATACAAATGTAATTTTGGTATTCCAAATTCAGATTTTGAAATCTAATAATGTATAATTAAAGGACGGTGTTCTGCCACATTCTATTTTTTCAATATTATATTTTTATACCAGAATTTTAAACAAAAACTCAAAGTTCAAAAATGGTTCCGTGTTTGTCTTGGCAACAGTCTTAATAATTATTTCATATGGCTTTAGTAATTAATGTAGCTTTGAGAACACGCGGTGAAATTATCTTCATAGTTTTCAAATTCTATTAACTTCTTCTTGTAATATTAAAAAAATGCCTTTCACATCTACCGTCAATAACTTTGCAAATGGTTTCTAATTGAGGAGAAGTAATAGATTTTAATGTATTATTACAAACGCACAATTCTCAGAGATTTCGAATACATTCATTAACACACCATCTGAATTTCATTAAACGTCAACGGAAAAAAATAATATATGTTTGATTATCTTCCTTGCCACATTGACGCGTTTGCACTCTGTACCCTGTCATTTTTTGTTTAACGTCATCTCTCATGATGTTGACTTACAGATTTCGAATGGAATTGCCGAATTCGTAAAACTTTACTAAAGATAATACTTCATCATTTATTACAAACCAACTAAAAAATTCCTGAGTCCATCTACTACTATCTGAGGTTTTACACGGTACACTAGTTCGAGATTACACAAGCTTGTTTATATTCGTGCTTCTGGAACACTCATGTCATATGTATAATTTAATCAGCATTTTATCACATAATAAATGCGTACTGTGCGTTCGGCATTTTCAAAGGCTGGTATTGTCACACTCATAATACTCGGACCAACTAGGGCGTATCAATGCCACGGACGTTTATGGAAAAATGGAATGAGCGCTAACGCTGAACCGAGAGGATATCTGCGCACTGTAACGACGTGCGACGCGCGCCCCTCCCCCGCCAGCGGATATTCCCAGCAGCGCAAAACGTTTGTGGGAGAAATCGCAATGAAACTGGATCTCATCGGATCTGATGAGTGTGATGTCTCATCCTTTAGCCAGTAATGGTTTCCCTGGAAAAGTGAATTATCCATTTTTAAATAAATGCAATGCCATTCAGGAAGGTCTTATCAGTTGAAAACGCACTTTTGGTAAAAGTTTATACAATCTCTACTTTTAAATATTTGTCGGTCTATTTGTAGGAGTGGTGTGTTGCGTATACGAGTTTTTGGGTTACATGATCCGATAAATAAAACAATGTGGATCGTGGTTGATTGTGTAAACACAAAATAAACCGACAAATGGAATTTAGATAATGGCATGTAAAATGTACGTTGTTTTATTTTGATTTCTCTATAAATTGAATTCCAATTCACTGTGTAAACTGATATGAAAACAGCCTTAAACACTGAAAATATGTAGACTAACAAGAGATCAAAAAGGCCCTAGTTTTCATTTCTTTCTTTATTAAAACTTCACTTGGTTTTTCAAAAATACGAAATTTAGTTGAAATAAACATAATCTATTTTAGTATAACTACGTGAACGGCGTCTGAAATGTATTACGGCTTGTGCATAATATAGAACTGACTAGTTAATTCTCATACAAACTAGACACTTTATAAATATGTATAAATGACGATCAAAGGAATTCGATCTTCGACTAATTTTGGCATTAGCCACAGGTTGAAGGCTACATTAAAATGATTTTCCGAGTATGAGTCAACATGATTGTTCGCGAGAAGTACTTTGAACATAAACATTTGTTGAAAATTATTTTTTGCTTAGACTCAGTATTTTTACAGTATAGGCGATAGACGGAGCCTTGTCGGTCTAATCAGAAAACGTGCAGCAAATCGGCAACTGAGGTGTGTGGTGAGATTGGATGCTATCGTGTAAATAGAAATTTATTAGTGATGCAGCGGGACTCGAACTAAATACCTTGACACTCACTAGCCGTAGAAACGTCCTAATAACCGACTAATTACTGTTTATCAGATAATATAAGATATTCTTCACCTATTACGATGCACTTTATCAAACTTAATAAGTATCGAAAATTTATGTTTTTCCCTGAGTTCTGAAATTTGTACGATTTATTCCACTCATTAGTCTATGGATATATTACGATACGAATTAATGTTAATCTACGAATTATTAATAGAATCATAATTTCCCTGACATTAGTAATAAAAATAATTCACACATTCATCAATGTGACCTTAATAGCAAATTAGCATGAAAATCACAGCAGGGTGTCCAAATCCAGCTTATGACAAGTGTGACTCACAGAATTTATGATTGAAATTCTCTGAAATCGATTTCTGGCAGCATTACAAAACTATCTCTATACTACCTATGTTTCTCTGTGTATATGTATGTATACGAGAAACAAAAGAGGTTGTTTCTTATTCTTTATTTCCCTTCTTATTCTTTAACATGCTCTTCAATCTCTAGCCTTTTCGGTCATAGCTGAGATGAGTTGCTTTGCTAGATGGCTAACGATATGATTGAAATTATGCTGGAATAACGGTGAAATGAATGATAAGGGAATAGGGAGTATCCTGGGAAAACCTACCATAAACCCGTTTCATCCATCACAAACGCCATAAGGATCGCCTGAGGTACGTAACCCATACCTAGAGGTGAAAAGTGAGTGATCTGTCCACTACCGTATAGGATGCGTTGATGTTACAGCAGATGAACAAAATTCTTTAATTTTTGTATTCTAAAGGAATTTTTCAGCGAAGAAATCTCTATTACATGTTACTTTGGACCCAAATTTAAAGTCCCAAAAATTATTATTCCCGATTTTTAGAAATATTATTTTTTATTTTAACACAAAAGTTGGGTATATAACCGCTTATATGAATGCGTTTATTTCAATTTTTCACTTCATTAAAACACGTTTGCAATAAAAGGAGCAAGCCATCTCATTACAGGTCAAGGATTTTGGTCCCACTTAGGCATGGTTGTTTGGTGTTGTGACGTGATGAATTTTTCCATCCACCAAGCACCACCTTTCAAATTGTGTCCTTTCTAACCTGACCAGCCAGGATAGTGTTGACGCATGTGTATGAAACACGTAGACGATCCAGTATTACAGGCGGACAACTCTTTTCACAGACAAGTTCTCTGTTCCAAATCTGAAGGAAGGAAGTTAAAGCAATTGTGCATATCGAAGTAAAGGCGGTAACAAAATCAAGATCCTTCTGATTCAAAATGCCCAATTTTACTCTCAATTTATAAGTTCTAAAAGTTTGTGACGTATTTACTACAACAAGAAAAAATATTTTTTATTTTGCATTAGGAGAGCATTAATATAGCTAAATTAGGGGCAATGTAACAGACTTCTCCAAAAGATTGGACCGACGTTTGATCCCCTCACTGGAAAAGTTTGTGTAACCCTCACAGTTGCACTAGTCGCAGTGCTAGCGAATTATAGTAGGCTAGTTACCTTGCCGACCTTGCCGGACGTATGCTATCGTGTTCAGTAAATAACAGAAATAACAGATGTGGCAAAGAAAACTGTTTCCTCCATGTCAGGGGGAGGAAAATGCAACCAGAAGGAATACAATACAAAGGTGTGTTGCAGATTGCCAACCGCAGGCGAAGTAAAATTACCCACTCATACGATACGGATAAACAAACAAACAATATTTAGTATTAAGTTAGTAAAATAACAGTAAAAAACTTAATAAAAATAAAATAAAGTTTGTGCAATTGTTAGCATAAGTGATTAGTCAATTCAAAATATATATATTAACTAGAAAGGTAAATACTGTACATAATTTTTAACGTTCATAAATTAATTAATTAACATATTAAAAAAAATTAAAGTTATTAGAAAACGTTTTTATAAATAAATTAATTAATAGAAATAACAGAAATGCGCTTGATATTGAAGGAATCAAATTAGCAGAGCGTTATCATTTTAAGCTGATTTTTTAGGGGGAAGCCAATTGAAAGAGCCGAAAATAAATTATAGTTCTAAACGGATTAATTTTTATATTTTCCAATTAAGTTCTCAGTAATAAGATTAGCGGAATTTGAGGTCGATTGAGACCATTGACGAAGGAAAAGTTTAAAGAAAAGGTATTGATCCGTTTTTCGAAATAAATGAATAAGTTTCTTTTAAAATTACTATTAATACTCAAAAATATACAACTTAAAAATATATTACTGTTTACAAAACTATTTTATGTATAGTTTCTATTTCAAATTTGCTCTGAAGAACAAGAAAATCTCAATTTTTAGGAATCTTGATTTTATTCATGAAGAAGTCTTGAAAAATCAATTTGAACATTACATTTAAAACTCAAAGTTTCAAGCAAAATCAGAATGCGACTTATATTTTAAAATTCTTTCGATCTTTCAAAAGCTGATTTTGGTGATGTGTGTGAGTGCTGTGTGTGTTTTGATTATGTTTTTATTTTCAAAATAAGTTAGAAAAGAAGAATAGAATTAATGCGCCAGATCCAGGAGAAAATTTGTTAGAATACTTGTCCGTGATTGTAATAAATTAATTGAGAGAAAGCATGGAAAACTATGAATTTAGAGAAGCATCCTGAGAAATCTGATCTTCAAGCAAATTGGAGTCGTGAAAAATTTAACATACATGTTTCTGCATGAACATCGACCAATGACTAGGATTTGCAACCTCTTTTTCCGCCCGGCTGTTGCGGACACAGCCCACGTTTGCAGCTGCAGGACCGCCGATTCCTTCCCCGTTCGGGACACAACTCGGATCTCACCAGACAACCTCGCGCCTGCTTTCGAGTTGGCCTCGCCCAGTCGACGGCTGCTATTACGCGGCACTATATTACAGACAATAAAAAAAGGCAGCCCAAGGTCATTTTCTCATGCCTCCCAACTTCTCGCTTTTGCGTCTTTTGCCGTCTCCCCTTTCCTGTGCACTACTAGGAATCGCTCAACATTCGCATTTTCATCTCTGTAATATTGGATTGGATTGGATATGTTTCTATGAATGACGATGTGTTGAAATAAATTGTGTTCTGAGAACATGACATCTATTATTATTTTAATTTCTTTCTATTATTACTAACCTCTATTATTTACGCGAACTCATTTTTATATAAGAGAATTCTGTTTTAGAACTTTGTACATATGCATCATATTTTGTATTTATCGCAGCATACTTTACTATATTTTTGCAGAGAAATTAGTTTGCAGAAAGAGAAAGAACGTAAGCTTTGTCCTATTCCTAAAAACAATTGTTTTTCCACATCAAGAACAGATTTTGAGGTTCCCTCTATTCCACAATATTGCAGTTTACACTTAACTTTAACTTGTATCTTTATGGTGAATATTATCTTTACAGTCAACAATATTTTTACATTTTTCTGACTTGCAGGTGGAAAAATTTACAGTGGAAAATCAGGTGCTTGTAAAGAAAACTTTACAAGTCAAAAATGTTAATGTATGATTTTCTCACAAAACTACATAAGATACACAATAAAACTTTGAGATTAAATTTAAATGATTTAGAAAACGGGCATATTCCCTTAATGATCCCTTTTGCAAAAACCTCAATTAGAATCAATACCTCAGCCTGATTGATGGATAATTTGAAACGCCTGATTTGATATTCGAAAACAAAAGGTGTCAATAAATTCCCTGGAATCTTGAAATAATCACCGCAATCCATTATTCTTTACAAAACTGAAACCGCAGCGGAAGTTTAAAATGTACTAAAAATTACGAAAATAATAAACTATCACACATTATTTCGAGAACTGCATCACCCATGGATTACAGGAGCAAAACCACACCCGCAACCGCTGGTAATACAACTCTCGCAACGGAGACAAGTGCCAAACAAAGGGTCGAACTATTTCGCGTCCGCCCGCGAATGCGCCAACGCGAGCCGTGCGGAGCGGCCAGCGAGCCTCCGCGCGCGGCGGGCGGCCGCCCTCATTGTCCGGGGGCCATTGTGGGCGCCGCAATCAGAGCGCCTTCAAAGCCCCGCGCACGCGCCGCGGCGGCCACGTTATTAATTCGCGCGCTCTTTGTGACGGGCGCGGCAGGTGGGCGCACATGGCGAGTAGGGTTAGTGGACATCGCGGGGCCGGGGAGGTGGAGGTCAGCGGGTGTGGGCAGTGGTGAGCAGTGCGCGCGACGGTGGGAATATGTGTGAGGGAGGGGTTGAAGGAATTAGGAAAGATGGGAGGGAGGGAGGGAGGGGTGATGAAGGATGGAGGGGTAGGGAGGGGGAGCGGGAGGGGGGTGGGGAGGGAGGGGTAGGAAAGATTAGGTATGGGTGGGCAGGAGTGGGTAGGGGTAGGTACGTGTGAGCAGGGATGGACTGGTAGACTGGATGCACTAGGGTGGCTGGGGGGATATATGGAGGGGAATGTGGTTGGGAGGCGTGTGGCAGACGACTGGGTGGACTGGGGGGCGATCCGGAGTGAAAAGAGTGGAGAGGAATCAGAGGGGATGGGAGGAGGAGAGAAGGTAGAGAGTAGGAGAAGTGTTCAGAGCTGGATATTGGTGATCAGGGTGGGCAGGATGAAAAGAGGTGGGAGGGCAGCAAAGGGCGAGAGGACATAGGCTCGTGTAGGCAGCGGTACGCGAGGGAGGGCACGAAAAAGTACGGATAGACAAAGGAGGTGTGAAAAGAGCTCTGAAGTAGAGGCGGATTGGTAGACAGCGTTCGACTTCTGACAGGCAAGCGGCGGGTACGTGACAGAGGGAAGGGGGCTTGTAGGGGGATGAGAAGCGGAGGTGTGTGTGGAGAGCGAGGGTGGCTGGAGCACTGAGAGTGGGTATGAGGAGACAGCTGCGGCATGCATCGAACGGTGTTCTCAAGTGAAGGCGACGACTGTGAGTGTAAGCTATTTAACGATGGGGAATGTAACGCTGGTGATAACATTACTCCAACGTGTATTTCATATGATATTAAGATCTGTGTGGTGACAACCTCAGAACAATTAATACGGCGAATATCGGAAAAGGGAAACTGCAAAAGAAAAGCATGATTCCAAAACCGATATATTGACATTATTCTATCTCAAATGAAAATAATATGAAAGAGAATTAAATTTCCAGATCATATTTAACGGTTATACTAATTAATTTGTATATACGAGTGGTATCTAAGTTCAAATACTAAGCAACTTAATGAAATCTTAAATAAAGTTATATATAAATAAAAGACTAGGAAATATGTGGGTGAGCAATATGCTTCGACCTTGCACAGACGAGGCAGTCACTTCTCAATCGAGGAAGATGATATCACATTAAGTCCCAAGAGATACCGCTCCTGAGTAATGGTCACTGTCTGTTCAGTTATAGTACGTACTTGGAAAGCTATTACTTGGAATGAAACTTCGGTACTAGGCCAAATTAATCTGTGGATGCGTTCAAGCAACTCCATTAAGCAGTGCAGAAGATACTTCCTAGAATAATAAACTAAAATAATATTCCCCAAAACCAATATTCTTTAATTACATCGCCAAGAATCGATTAAGTTTAAAATTGATCATTCATGTTTTCATTTATTGTATAACTTGATATTTCAATCAGAATTTAGAAAACAAAAGTGTGATCCAATACGATAAAAAACATTTTCAATCAGACGGACATGCAGTAAGATATTTTCTACATAAAAACTCTGCTTCCTATTTTTAATTTTATTACTAGTTTAATTTATTTTTTTCTTTTCGAGCTATTAGGGGTAAAGTTTCATTACTGTTCTGAATATTAACCCTACAAATCAGATTTATTGAATTTAAGGATGTGATAAGAAAAAAAGAGTGTCATTCACTTTAATTTTACATTTATCTATATTTGACACTCATCTGACGAATATAAATACGTTTCTGGTGGTTTTATCGCCCAGTTTCAATTGAAGGGCTGGCGGAAATTCATTATAAGAAAGCAGGATAACTAATGCCGCATTCAAAGTTCAGCTTTTTGTAAGATTTGGGGAAGAACAAAGATTAACTAAACATAATGTTAATAAAAAATACTCCTCCTTATCAAACAATTTAACATGTATGCAAAGGTTTTAGTACATGGCTCAGACAACCGCGACATGAAAAATATTTTTTTCTGTCAATAATGTTTCTCATTTCAAAATAAATGTTAGTAAATTAATTAGAATTACATTTGGTCACGTCAAAAACATGAAAAATGTCTTTTTAATAATTTTCCTTTAAATATACTTTTTTTAAGAAAAAATATGTAAGAGAATACGGAAATGCCGCAAGATTGTTAACTGACAAATGCACCCCTGACACATTTACTGCTCCGGCGGTTGGTAATGATTGATAAACGCTGCATTAACGCGGCGATTTACGACCCTTCGGGGCCGCGCCCCCTCCCGCTTCCTGTCGCGCGGTCGAACGCGCCCCTGACGTCATAATCACGCGACGGCCGCCAGCCGTCCGGCCGAGCGGGCGGAGATGTCGGGCCGGCCGGGGGGGCCGGCGCTGACAGCGCCCCTGGCGGCGAGGGTTGAGGTTGGCGCCGGTCGCGGGCAGCGAACGCGGCCTCCGGGAGTGCGGTCGCGCGCCGACTGAGCCAGGGCGGCGGTTTGCTTAACGAATTGCCCCGCCAGTTGGCAGTTAGGGCGAGATTCGCCGCCGGGGCTCGCGGAATGTCTTAGAACCCCAGGGTTGATTAATGCAGCAATAGAGTCGTGAGCTATTTCATCGAAATTATGTCTGGATGACAATACGTTTCATTCATTATACCAAAGTTTTTAAAAAATGTATAAAAATACTTCATATTACACGGTGAAAAATATTTGAAATAAAAATCTTGGTTGACTACAGGATCTAACTGTGGTTACTGAACGAACTGCCAAAACAATGACAGTTTTGGTAAGATTGGGAATGATTAAAAAGAACAGAGATTATTTATATATCAATATCACCAAGGGGTATTGTATTAGATTACTTTTTAGAGTTTATTTCCCCAGACGATTTGTAAGAAAATCAGAGTAAAATTAATCAATATTTAACGTTACAATATTTTTCGTCCTCCACGGTTAAATGGCAGTTGATACAGGGCAGAGGGAGGGTAGTGAGTAACTTGCTCATCCGTTGTGTCTTAATGAAATCTGCTTCTAAAGTCTAAGAACGTAAGAGATTGCTGGTGATTAACTCGTTTAGATCGACGAAGGCCATCGAGTTGAACTGAGGTTTAAATAAGAATGATTTTCGTTGCTTTCCCTAAAGTTTACAAAGAAAAGATATTTATAAGTATTAAATCCGATATTTGGTACAAATGTTCCTGAACTATTTTCGCCTTCCATAGTTAAATCTGAGTTTACAAGGAATGCCAAAGAGCACCGGGCTGCATTAGGAACCGTCTAGTTGTTAGCAGTTATTACCTAAATCACCTGGGTGGAATTACAAGTATCTGACATCTTGGACTAATTATTTCAATATCTCTATGAACTATTGAATAGGTGAAGTCTTCCCAACCCCCTTATGATACTTTATTATTTTGCATAATATTCGAATATGAAATGAATTAACCAAAAATTAAAAAACTTCAAGACGAAATTAAAATTCGAGTGATAATGGACATTGAGTATTTTAGTCTAGAAAATAAGTCATTAAAAAAAAAAAAAAATGAATAATGTATAAAAAATAGAAATCTAAAACAAAATTCAAAAGTTGAAAAATAATTTTTTATTGGTATTGTAGCCCTAGAGAAAAATAACAAACCTTGGCATTATGGTGCCAAAATGCTTATATTAAACCGTGTGCTTTAATCATATCGCTCTTACTGAAAGAGGCTAATATAAAAGCGTTACTAACAAAGCAGACAAAACAACATCGGGTCATTTCATTTAGAGAACAAAATTTACTTTAAATTGTTTTACTGAAAAATTAGGAAACTAATTTGGGACAAAAATGACAGTTGCTTCACTATTTGTAAGACGAGGAAGATAATCCAGCCTCTATCTGGGGAATACTAAAAAATAACATGTCAAATTCTAGTAACTCATCAACCACTTTAAAGTCACAAAGAATTTTCCAAACACAAATCAAATTCTATACCAACTCAAAACCATATCACAACACTTCACTTCAACAGTAACCTTCAGCGGAACAAAATTTCAGGCACCTACCACAATTTTTTTTGTTTGTTTGCGCAACGCAAACTCACAGATTTTCCAGTGGCGTTACCACCAAAATTATATCCGGAGCGTTGCAGCCTGGCACGGGCGGTGGGCGCGTTTTTCTTTGTTGCGCGGGCCAGGGCACGCCGCCGTGTGGACTCGCGCCTGAATTTATCGCCGGGCGGCGGCCGTGAGGCAACGCAGCCGCAGCCGCGTCCGGCGCAGCGAGGGGCGCCGCGCCGCCGCGGGGCACTCACCGGAAGGGCCCGGGGGGGGATGGCGAAAGGACACGGTGAGGGCGGTTGAGGCGTTTCAAGGGAACCAGGGAGACATCCGGAGGTTGTGGTCCGCACGCGCCACGGGTAGGGACAGAGCGCGCAGGTGGCGGTGAAAAGTAGTGATAGAAAAGGATTGATTGATTGGTTTTTTGTGTTTCCGGGCGCGTCACCTGCTTTGATCATTAGTCCCATGAGTGTAGTGCATGTTTTTTTTCTCGGATGATGGCGGTGATCTTCCCTCGCTGGATGGCGAGATCCGGCGCCGACCTACCGCCGGCTACTGGGGTTTCTCCAACCAGGACTCTCCACCAGCGGGACACCGCCCCAGCCGAAACAAGTTCTAAGCTCCGACCGGTCTCCCGGAATATGTAGTAGTGTAGTGCATGTTAGTGGTGTATGTATGTGTGTGTGTGTGTGTGTGTGTGTGTGTGGGTGGGTGGTGGGTGTGGTGTAAAGGAGAGGATAGGACAAGGAGGAGGAAGGGCAGATCGCGCGCGGTCCGTGGCCCGTTTGGTAGGGTACTGCTCCGGCATTCGCCTGGTGTTGATCGGAGAAACCATGGAAAACTATGGATCAGAGCAGCCGGCCGCTAGAATTCTCCTCAGACCGTGACTGAATTCGACCTAGCTGAAGAGCTAGTGTCGCAAATCCTGCCGCCGTCAGGACGCGAATCTAGGACCTCCCAGTCAGGGGCGCTGCAATGACATCAGTTGATGCACTGAGCTACCACTCCCGGTGATAGAAAAGGAGATGGCGTGGGGAGTTTACGTGCAGGGGGGGAAAGAGGCATGAGTGGATGGCGTGATGGGGGGGAGTTGGTTCCGGGGACACGCAGAAGCTGTGGACCGCAAGCGCCAAGGGTGGTAACATAGCACGCTGGCGTCGGCGAAAAAGGACGGTGGGAAAGCAGGAATACGCGGGGAGAGTTGATGTGTTTCGAGTGTACCTGGAAAGGGAGACGTGTTCCAAACAGATGAGTCGGTAAGGCGAGCGATGGAGACAAGAAAGTAGGTATAGAGGAAGCGAGGCCAAAGATGGTCAGGAAGAGGGGCAATGAGGGAGTAAACGGATGAAAAGTTGAAGAAAAGGAAAGGGAAAGAGGAGGGAGAAAGAGGAAAGAGAGAAACAGAAACAGAAATGAGAGGGAATTAGATGACAGAAAAGAGAAGCTGAAGAAGAAAAAGAAAAAATAAACAGAAAAGTGAGACAAACAAGAAAGGGAAAAAAAAGGACATAGAGGGATAACATCGAAACGAGTAAGCATGAGGGGCAGAGAAAGATGATACAACCAAGGGCGCTTGCAACGACACGAGTCGGGAGAGCGGCGACAGAGCGGTACAGATAGTTGGCCGTGGGTGCTCGGCAAAGAGGGAAGTCGGTTCGCAAAGAGCGAGGAAAGGACCCGGGAGTTGCAACCGCAGCTTCCGGTCGGGCGCGACCGCGTTAGTGCAGCGGTGGGCGGGCGCAGGAGCCGATGAAAAGGCGCGGCCAGGGGGGCGGGGCTGCTTACGAGCGTAGAGCGTGGGCAAGCCCGCGGTTGAGTGCAGTTGCGGGTGAGCGGGCACGCTGCTGGGCAGAGTTGCCGACGGAACTGCGAGCGGGCGGCCGTGATGGTTAGGGGTGGGGGAGGGAGCGTGGGGCAGCGCGCTGGCGAGCGAGTTGGAAACGAGCGGGGGGGGGGGGAGAATTCAGGCGTTCGAGATAGGAACACTCTGGAAGAGGAGCAAAATTAATAGACTAATTAATGGCTGTGGGTTAGTAAAGTGCTACTATGTGCAAGTATTTTGTGGGACTGGATAGGCCTCCAGGTGAACGAGGTCTTTTCCTTGGTATCTAATAGGAGTTTTCGCGTTGTTTGAATATAACTTGAATCTAAAAGTGTAGTCTAACACGTGGAACTTTGTTTTTATAGTCGGGGCAGGCAAAGCATAAAATTGAAGGTGTGAATAATGTCAAATTCTATAACTTTTGGTCATTCGAAGATAAAATAACAAATAATGACATATTTTAAAATAATATTTGTTTCAGTGCAACCTGGACTTTAAAAATGCTGCTGTAAATCTGAAGCTGAAGGAAACATTTTTTGAAAGACATGAATAGGTAAAGCATTTGATTTCTACTAGCAAACAACAAAAGCTATTTGGAATAGAAAACTTGATTAAAATATGATAGAAAGGGGCAAGTTTGATTTTGAATATACTAACTTTTTCACTACGATGCAGTGCCCGAGATATAAACGAAAAACAAACACAGATATTTTTTTAAGCACCTCTGCAAAAATATTAAGTTCCCTAATATTTCAAGTGAGAAGGATCAAGGAGACACTTAGAATGTGCATACTTTTTACTTTTTCACTTCTATAACAAATCTTAAAGTGTCATGACATTCAAAATCAGAGTTGACAGAATTGCCTGTGAGACTGAATTACTTATTTTATTGTATTGTTAATACCACTTAAATAACATTAGCGAAAACCCAAAAAATTAGCTAACGCTCAATTATTATTATTTGGTATTTATCCTCAAAGTTTTAAACTTTTGAGGAGAATTTCATTTTTTCTTTCTCTTTTCTTTTGCGGGAACTGAACTCTATAACGTCTGGAGAGAATCATTACACATTTTACTACATTTACACCCAAATTAACACCTGTTGTACCCCAAAAACAGTGAAAAGTTAATATTCCATCGACCTGTGCAATTGAAAATATAATTGGGCGAAACCCAACAATTTCATGGAGCCGCAAGATTATTCACGAATTCTCCAAGCCTGTGTGAATGGAAAAAAATTATATACGAACATCAAATCAGACATCGCTTGGAGAGGATGTTTAAATGTTTTTCTAACATCAAAATGTTTTCATTAATAAATTTACCTTAAAAAAGGCTTAAAACATATTTTACTATCTACATTTAGCCTTTAAGCCTACAATAATATTTATAACTTCCCTCGCATATCTTATCAAAATTTAATATTTGTTAACACATCTTGCACGAAATGCGGCTTCTCAAGCTTGAATTCAGTGTTCAACACAGCTATTTTATTATTCAAACTAATAGCATGCGAAACATTGCGAGGCGCACGTGAAACATCACGGCGCTTATTCAAAATATATTTCGCGTGAGGCGTGTTTAAACAATAATTTACGCCACACATCAGCGGGGTGATTAGCGCACTTCTTTATTGGTTTAGTGGTGAATTGTAGTTGACATTTACGATTAAAGGCGTTGTCATTGTCAACAATACTATTTATTTCAATAAGAGCAGCTTTCGATGGCTTAGCCATCATCATCAGTTTTGTGCTGTCTGGAAGTCAGTCTGGTAGTCGTTTCTGTGACTTCCAGACAGCAGAAAACTGATGATGATGGCTAAGTCACCTAAAGCTGCTCTTATTGAAATAAATAGTATTGTTGACAATGACAACGCCTTCAATCATTTCAATTAGCGCACTTCTTACTTGTACGTAACTTTCTATCAGTCAGATAATCAAGACAAAATAAATATGGTTTGAATTGATTTCTTATAGTTTATATCTGAAATAATATATGCCAGTATTATTTTAATAAAATAAAATATTATAATAATAGTACATTATAAATTGATGATGTAATAATGGGTGTTAATACACGCGTGTGATATTACGGTATGAGCGAGGTACGAGCGAGTAAATTTTACACGAGTGTTTTAATACCCATTACATCGAGTTTCATGCGGTACGTATTCGTACGACTTATGGTCACTTTTATAAGTGAACTTTTACATTGAAGCTTTTCGTCGCAGTTGACATGCAGCATTCTGCCAAGGCCACCTGGCGGTCAGCTACCCTACCTGCCGCATGGGGTTTTGGTTTACCAGCACGCCTGCGAGAGAGCACAAACCTTGCGGCAATAATTCCGAGGCAAACATTTTCGCTTTTTCTTATTTCTGGAGGCGCCAACTCATCCTCTAATTCACTAGACATTTCAAACTAAAGAATTGGCCGGTTTTTAAGGACAAACACACGGCAGCAGCATAACACAATAACTTGCGTTCTGATCTTAATGTGTCAGATGTTCCTCTACCACTACCACTGCGCTAGTCAAATAGGATCAAAGTGAAATGACAATCCAATTTATTTTATATAATATTCCACATACAAATTACTGACAATAAAATAAATTAAAACTGTAAACAAAATTAAAATTTTAACAATCGAACAAAACATTTACTAGAACGATTCTCTGTGATTAATGAAGTGTCAATACTTGGTTTGTAAGCTTTTCTGTAACTGGTCTAGAACCTGTATCATAATGAAATCTGGATCGTAATGAGTATGATTATGCAACAGGTTGTAGCTATCAAATGACAGAAATATACAATGGGAATACAAAAAAATAATATTTAAAAAATCCAGGAATGTCAAACCATAGCACAGGAATACTTTCATGCACAATTAATTAGCAATCACAATGCATATAAAAGTTTTGCTTTCCACATAAAGAAACTAAATTATTTTAATGGTTTCCTACCAAATATTTTACAAAATTACAATTATACGTAATACGTAACGTTTTTATCAACGTCTTGCTGTGAGTACACGCCATAATACAGTTTAATTGTATCGTGTTGGTGCTACGCACAACTGCTAGCAATTCATTATGAATTTCTCGCTTTGTTGTAGTTCAATATATACATTTTAGATACTGTAACCGTCACGTATCTACCTAACTATTTCGTAGTACGCCGAATTACAGAAGTAAATCTGTTATTTACTTGTTTTGTGACGTGTGATTACACCGTCACACAAACCTGGGAAAACCTCTTATTATGGATAATTCCCTATCGGTGGTGGGTTCTGTCTTTGCTAACTAATATTCATTTAACAAACAAACACAATTTCATAGTTTTAAAGAACAAGTAACATATATTCTTTCCAATATGATCCTTCGTACACTCACATTCACATATTCTCCTACGTGATTACTTTTCCTTTTGATTACACAATGGTAGCTAACTCCCTACCTAAACTGCAGTTTTCTGTAGAATAATAGTGACTCTGATCTACATTTACACGAAACAAACAGTAAATACATATGTACACTTCTCAAAACAAATTATCTCTTAATGAAACCCACAATTCACAATTTAAATAACCATCCTGTAAAAAAAATACATACAAACAACATACCAAAATTCACTAATACCTTTTCAATCTTAAATAATACTACACTCAATATTTACACTTAATATTCAGCTTCTGCGTGACCTCGCAGTGCAAAATTCTGTTTTACAAAGTCTCTTGACTGTTCATGAAATAACGTTTTACCAGAAACAATTTAACAGCTTTCATTCATGTTCAAAACCTTTTTTTACATAGACAATTCCTCTTAAATGATTTCAAATAACATCAAGTCAATTATGTATGAATTTAGATAAAGAATTATACACAAGGACGACTTTTATCAATAAACATAAAAATTATTTAGATCTGATTTCTCTTACGATTGAAAAAATAAAGTTACTGATTATCAAGAATAATATATAGTAAAACTTGTCCGATCAATGTCTGTTACTGAGGGAAGCTCATATTACAACGTTTTAATTTGTGCAATCATAATTCTATCTTGAAAGTTTTCCAAGCTGCAATTTAGTAAATATTCTTTCTGCTTTTCTGTGACTCACGACCGGCGAGTTCTCCAAGCTGATCCCGCGCAGCGTAGACGGCTGTCGAGCGACGTTCACGCCCCAAGGTCGTCGTTGTCCTGCGACGTTTGTGAGCTGCCTACCGCGATGGAATCGAGTATTTCCGTACGCCTTCTCCTCGTTGTACAGCCCAGTTAAATCACAGCATACACGAAGGTGATGGTCGCGTTAGAATGCGAGTCCAAAACTCCAAATTATAACTTTGTTTTTAGTGAAAGTTGAGCCAGTTGTTGAATAAATTATGCTTTTCGAATTATCAAAATTCTCCAATAGAATTTTCGAAATGAAATCCATAAATAAAAATGAAATAGAATAAAAGTAGAATAAGTAATTGCTCAAAACTAAAACTAAAAAAACTGAAAAAAAGCTTTTAATAAAGCTTCATTTCTGGTATTTTCCACTGTCCCTCGTCGGTTGTGGTGGGGGAATAGTACCCATCTACTCACTTCAGCGTCTCGACCCGGGAAAGAAAGACAATCTCGTCCGAGTCAAGCTTCATGCCACATTCGCATTTCTACAAAAGTTCTGATTGGCTAGGCGAAAGTACGTTCAGAAATTTGTTTCTAGGTAACGCCATCTCTTCGCTACCAGGAACTATTTGTAGGGCAAGATGTCGGGTATTGTCACTCAATATTTCTTTTGTCACGAGTGTAACCGATGACAAGCGGTTACATAAGCCCCTCCTTTAAAAAAGATTTTTCTCGCGATAGAAAATTCCGAAAAAATCTTCTTACAGGATTGTTGATTTCTCATACCCCTTGCATTCTATGCTGCTTAAGTCTTCTTTACTTTATTCTTGAAATGGCTTTAAATTATAAAAATTAAATCTTCCGATGCTGCGTCCATTGTCATCCACTAGTTCCGCAACATTCGGAGTCGAACTTCGATATCCTGTATGGTCCTTCATACAATGCGATGCATATTGCCGTACATCAGTTAGCTCAATATGAAATTCAAAATCTTTAATGGGCTCTTCACATTTTTCAAAAACTTGTTGATATCTTATTAACAATTTTAACAGTTCTTCCTGTTGTTGTCTGTTTGTTATCATTATTTCTTACAACATTTACTAACAAAGTGGGAAGGTGGTTGACCTTGATACAGTTCACATGCTATAATAGATGTTCATCTTCATCAAATGGATGATAGTGAATTGATGCCGTTCCTTGAATTTGCAAACAATTTCTCGCCATGTCATGATTACTTTATGGTTATAGAGAAAGTCCACTCCAGGATCAGTTGGTACAATAACTCCTTCGCTACTATACAGACAGTCTCGTATACCTTCTTTCCTATTGTCAGCTGCAATAGTACTTGTCGGTAGATAGGCCGCGACTTCTTCTTATTCGCTCCCATCAGATACGACTTCCGCATAGGGAATTGCGGTATTGCCTCTGCCCTCCCTGAAAGTTCATCTAACAAACTTTCCACTATTACCGAGCAAGTGCATCCCGTGTCGACTAATGCTAGGATCTTTTCCTTCGCATTCTACTTCTATCAATGGGCATTTGCGTCCGAAAAAAATGGCCAAGAATAACGAGACGTCGATGGTCCATACTCATAAATTTTTGCGTTTCCAAAGCGGAATGTATAACTGCCATGGACCTGAAAGTCACCTCTTCGACATCAATGGAAGAATGGTTTGTTTCGGGGCGACCATTCGAGACAAACCTTACTAGTTTAATTCCGTGATCAATGGGTTAGAATCACGTGACGTCGATGGTCCATACTCATATCTGCCATTGTTTGAATTAGTCGTAGTTGAGATAAAAACTTTGGTTGGTTGACTTGCCGTTTCCGCTGAATTTTTACTCTGTTTCGGTCGGGTTGAACTATTCTCTTCCTCTCTGTTGTAGCCTTGTCTCTTCACCTTTGCTTACTATTATTGCTGTTACCGTGTCCTCTTGCGCGGTAACTACAATAGCACTTGAAGTGGGTGATGACTTCGCTTTAAATTTTTCCGTCATTTCATATGATGCATCGTACAATCCAAGTTGGCAAATCAGTTTTTCCGAAGACATCGGTAATTGACTCTTCAACAAATTTTGTATGCCTACCGGGAAATGTCTGATCAATAAACATACTATTTCATTCTCTGAAATGGGTGGCGTGCATAAACTAAGACCTGCTAACTTCTCTGTTGCATAATCTTGCATGCTAACTTCGCCAGGTACTATACATCAAATTTAACCTAAAGTTAATTTGGGTCTCATAATTCCAATAGCGATTGAAGAATTTTTCCTTAAATTCTTGAAACGTAGCTGGTAACGGATCTAATGTATCAGCCCACAATTTCGCACTAGATTGTAACATTTGGTAGATAATTCTGACTTTCTTGCTTTCAGGAAAATTATATAACATAAAGAAATTTTCTACTGCCTTCATAAACATGCACGGATTTTCTTTTCCTAGCGCACTAAACGTTAAACCAGGAGGAATAGTAATGGTGCTCGAATGATGCAAAACAGAAGAAGATGGTAAATTTTCTATCCTCTCCTTTATATCTGCAACTTTCGCTTCTACTTGTTTTGTCTGGTTTAAAATTTGGATTTTCTCACTATTTTCTTGTATGCACGATTTAATCTGTGTCACATCGTGGCTAATGGTTACTTGCTTATTTTAATTCTAATGCCTCAGTCCGTTCGATAAGATCTGTAACTTAGTTTCAATTAAATCTGTCTTAAAATTAAAATTGGAAGTAATCTGTTGAATTTGAACATCAAGGTCCTCCTTAATTTCGGCTTTTAACTGTTCAGATGACCGCGTGAATTTTAATTCTAATGCCTCAGTCCGTTCGATAAGATCTCTAGAAAGTTGAGTTAATTTCTCGTCCTGTTCTGCTAATTTAGCTGACATTCGTTCGTTTTGTTCTTCAATTTTAGCTGTAATTTGTTCAACTGTGCGCGCCTCCTGTTCTTCTAGTTTCTTGGTAATCTGCTCATTTTGTTCAATTATACGCGCCTCCTGTTCTTCTAGTTTCTTTGTAATTTGCTCGTTTTGTTCAGCTAATTGCGTGGCAAGTTGTTCATTTTGTTGACTTGATTGGGCGTTAACTAAATCAAATTTGTGTTCGATTTGAGTCATGAACTGTGCCATGAGCCTAGCCATCATATCATTAGCTCTACGAATATCTGCTTCCGTCGGAACTTCATCTCTTGAAGTAGATGTTGATTCCGTCGGAGAAGGTTTCGGCGTTGAATGCAAATTACCGTCCTCTCCTGACTGTACTTCAGACTCTCCCCTAGATTGTTCTGCTGTTTGCACGACAGTTTCGCTTTCCTCCTCACTACCTGACGAGATCTGTTCAAGATTCCTAGCTCTATCAAATTTATCTGCCATTTTAACCAGTCGTAATGAAAATTCAGATTTACAATAGAACTACTGACGCTACACACCCTAATACTAAACTTCTGTACTCAAGTTTCAGACTAAAAATTCATTAACAAATTTTGGTTTCGTAATAATATTAGCCTACGAAATTCTAATAATTTCGAGCCAACCAGTTGGGCGCCAAAATGTAACCGTCACGTATCTACCTAACTATTTCGTAGTACGCCGAATTACAGAAGTAAATCTGTTATTTACTTGTTTTGTGACGTGTGATTACACCGTCACACAAACCTGGAAAACCTCTATTATGGATAATTCCTATCGGTGGTGGGTTCGTCTTTGCTAACTAATATTCATTTAACAAACAAACACAATTTCACAGTTTTAAAGAACAAGTAACATATATTCTTTCCAATATGATCCTTCGTACACTCACATTCACATATTCCTACGTGATTACTTTTCCTTTTGATTACACAATGGTAGCTAACTCCTACCTAAACTGCAGTTTTCTGTAGAATAATAGTGACTCTGATCTACATTTCAAGAAACAAACAGTAAATACATATGTACACTTCTCAAAACAAATTATCTCTTAATGAAACCCACAATTCACAATTTAAATAACCATCCTGTAAAAAAATACATACAAACAACATACCAAAATTCACTAATACCTTTTCAATCTTAAATAATACTACACTCAATTTACACTTAATATTCAGCTTCTGGTGACTCGCAGTGCAAAATTCTGTTTTACAAAGTCTCTTGACTGTTCATGAAATAACGTTTTACCAGAAACAATTTAACAGCTTTCATTCATGTTCAAAACCTTTTTTACATAGACAATTCCTCTTAAATGATTTCAAATAACATCAAGTCAATTATGTATGAATTTAGATAAAGAATTATACACAAGGACGACTTTATCAATAAACATAAAATTATTTAGATCTGATTTCTCTTACGATTGCAAAAATAAATTTACTGGTTATCAAGACTAATATTTAGTAAAACTTGTCCGATCAATGTCTGTTACTGAGGAAGCTCATATTATAACGTTTTAATTTGTGCAATCATAATTCTATCTTGAAAGTTTTCCAAGCTGCAATTTAGTAAATATTCTTTCTGCTTTTCTGTGACTCACGACCGGCGAGTTCTCCAGCTGATCCCGCGCAGCGTAGACGGCTGTCGAGCGACGTTCACGCCCAAGGTCGTCGTTGTCCTGCGACGTTTGTGCGCTGCCTACCGCGATGGAATCGGAGTATTTCCGCACGCCTTCTCCTCGTTGTACAGCCCAGTTAAATCACAGCATACACGAAGGTGATGGTCGCGTTAGAATGCGAGTCCAAACTCCAAATTATAACTTTGTTTTTAGTGAAAGTTGAGCCAGTTGTTGAATAAATTATGCTTTTCGAATTATCAAAATTCTCCAATAGAATTTTCGAAATGAAATCCATAAATAAAAATGAAATAGAATAAAAGTAGAATAAGTAATTGCTCAAAACTAAAACTGAAAAAACTGAAAAAAAAGCTTTTAATAAAGCTTCATTTCTGGTATTTTCCACGTGTCCCTCGTCGGTTGTGGTGGTGGAATAGTACCCATCTACTCACTTCAGCGTCTCGATCCGGAAAGAAAGACAATCTCGTCCGAGTCAGCTTCATGCCACATCTGCATTTCTACAAAAGTTCTGATTGGCTAGGGCGAAAGTACGTTCAGAAATTTGTTTCTAGGTAACGCCATCTCTTCGCTACTCTAGGAACCATTTGTAGGGCAAGATGTCGGGTATTGTCACTTCAATATTTCTTTTGTCACGAGTGAACTGATGACAAGCGGTTACAATACATAACATTATACTACACATATTCATGCTCAATAACATTAAAGAGCATTAGTATAAGCGTGTTTGAGGTTCACAGAAAGAGATGACCTGATGCAGCGGCAACCGAAAAGCAAAGCAGTGGTGAACCGCTGCGGAGAGGCCACAGACCCAATCACAGGCGGCGCCGTCAATCGCCAGAACAAAGGATCCCTGCTCCGCGATGCATCTCCCGCAAATGAGAATAGTTTAAGGGCTCCCTCGGGCAGCAGCAACGGCGCAGTCCTTCACAACTGTTTCGAATGGCCGTTTGAAACCTCGCTGTAATTGCAGAAACTGTAATGAGGACACCGACCAACGGCTTTCACCACTTTTCCAGGTAAAACGTACTTTGCAAACATACCTTCTCCGGCCACTAAAGGGCCTCATCCACTCTCAAGATAGGTTTGCAAGCCTGGCTTGTGCCGGTTGAGAGTATGTAGCCGTCGCATTGTTATCGCAGATAGTACCGCAGTAGAAACAACGCTAGGACGATAGAATTACAACAGTCTTGAACCTGGCTTGCAAGATTCAGTTGAGAGTGAATGGGTCCTTCAACACCATCGGCGGCCACATATTTAAAAACCATTCCCTCTCCTCTACCAGCCCACTGTCTTCCGACTGTTGCCATCTACTTCCACAATAAGGATTAAATTCTTCCTTTACAATTTATATATTAATTTAATTCACATTGAGCAACAATAGACTCTTCCTCGAGAGCGAGAAAATCGAACTGCTTTGTTTTCATACAATAAAAGTTCACAATTGGCTACTAGTTTAACGTTTGCTGAAAAGACACTTTACATGCAGGAATCTCTGAAAGAAATTTATTCTCAGAGATGCAGATATAGTAACGTCAACTCCTAGGAAGTTAAACGTTTCAAAACTAAATAATTATATCTTTCCAACACCATGAACTGTAAATTTATCGTTCCTAACTAAATTTAATTCCACATTCCACAATTAACAAGTTCTGTAAGTTGATTCAGAAACATAAAATTCGACTTTTTATCTCCTAATCATGATACATTTCTAGATGCCAAAAGCCATATTGTTATCATTGCCCTACATTCTAACCAAACTATACTACAAAATTTAACAAAAAATTCATTAAAAACAAATGATTGTATTCTACACGGGACTGAACAGATTTACCCCTTGTTTTATAAATAACCGAATATTAGTTTGTCGTTGCAAAACGTGTATGTACGAACGGCCAGTGTTTCCCGAGAATTTCAGGATTTTTATATATCATCTGTTCTATATTAGACAGCAAATGATATTTTACGAGAAGATTGCAACGAAAAAGTTTGTTTTCAACCAACTGTTAATGCGTAATTGACATTTCATTCAGAACAAGATTGAACAACAAAAAACTGACGTTACACATTATATTGTTTTCTTTTATACGGATAAGCAATATTATATAAGAAACCAAACAACGGATAGAGAATATTATTTTCATTTTTATATTCACTCCCTTAATAAACATTTTGTCTTCTTTTTTCTTTGAAATTTACTGCATTAATAAGAAATATTACAGATTCTCTCACCATACCTTGCTTTCCAATGTTCTTTTTAAAGAATATACATACTTTAAACGCCTCAGCGTGCAAAAAAATATACAGGCGTCTAATAGTTCAAACAGAAGCGGAGAATGAGGCATCGTAAGAATGCATAACACTGTTTAACGGCAGAATAAAAACGAGAGTAGAAAACGAGACACTTATTTATAACTGTTTTATTTCTGTTCTAAAATGTGGAGGAGATGAGCATGCCAACACCAACAACTCCTCTTCATAAAATAGCGCTGGTGGTCCGCAAGGCCAGAAATGCAAACACTCATTCATTTCCCAAACACCCTACTTGTCATTTCTTCCTTTAATATAGTTTTATTTTTATTGCGAAGAACTAGTGTACAGAAGGTATAAGTGTTAATAGATAATAAAGATATAGAAATAAAATATAAATTTATTTAGTGAAATCTTTTTCATTGTAGATGAGAATTTTTATGGGTAGTTGATTAGCAGATCATAGAAATATTAAATTATAATATACAGTGTATAAATTGCATAATTACAAATTGCACAAATTAAGTAAACATTACCAGTTTATTTTAAAAAATTCACATGATTATTTTAAAGAGCTGATTTGTTTACAACACATCTTAAAGCAAATATATCTATCTTCAATTTTGTAGTTTTGAAATGTTAAAATTTTGCGGGTTTCGAAAATAGTTTTTCCGCAATGACTCTAGCAAGACGTTTTTACCATCCTTTGATACATACAAGGAGAACATTTAAAGACAAAATTGGAGCCGTTTAAAAAAAAATAAAAATTGCCTATATTTCACTAAAAATTACGTAAAATTACTCATATTTTAGCAAAATTGTAGATCATCTTACTTCCAAATCTATCTTTGGAAATATCTCACAAAAGAAAAATCTCAATCTTGAATATGAAAGTGGTAGAAAGACGACCAAAAAAATTAAACATTTATAATTTTCGTAGAATCAATAGACTTGAATGCAAATGAGACCTTTACCATTCTCTTTACACTACTGGAGGACGAAGTTTAATAAAAAAATGTGGAGACATTTTGAGAAAAGTTTTATAATGTTGAGGCTTCATATAAAGTACCCTCCTCCCAAATCACAATATCTTTTTCAAACTCCGAGGGTCTCGAGATCATTTCAATTGATTGTGGAATATCAATTTGGGAGCAAATCTCCTGAATGGTTAAGAGCTAGTGCTGACCACATACTGTTCGTCAGAAACACAAACACACCACCACACAGACAGACGTTTTGCCATCAGTCGATTTTTCGGTATTAATGACCCACAAAACATGGAATCTGACAACTCAACGAGTTTGAGGAAGTTATTTACTATATACTTGTATAAACAAGATTCATCCCCTTTTTATCTACTAGTACCCTGCAAAATAGTTTTTTTGTTGAAAATTCGCCGTCTTCCCGAGCACAATTACAGTACTTCCTCTCCTTACTAAGTAAGAGCGAAAGAGTTAAAAGCAAAACATTCCCTAAACGAGAGTTCCTAATTTCACTATCACAACTCGTCCAGGTGAATCTCATGCTAAAAGTATCTCAATCCACGTAGTTGTTGCTCTCCTGAAAATAAGATTTTAGGCGCTCAATTACAATACTTCCTTTTCTTACAAAGGAATGACAAGAAAGTAAAAAACAAAACATTCCGTAAACGTGAGAAACTCATTTCCCTATGACAACTTGTACTGTTAATCTCACTCCAAAATTTTCACTGGTATACAATTACAATATATCCCTTCTACGAAGTGTGGGCGAGAAAGTAACAATAAAAAATTCCCTAAACGTGAGTACATTTTACTATGGCGACTTTTCTAGTTGAATCCCACACCAAAATTCTCTGAATTCAAGCAGTTGTTGCTCTGCTGAAAATTAGGTTTGCTTTAAAGAAGCATCCCTATCTTGTGACGAAAGGAAGACATTCGAGTCCTGTAAAGTATTGAAACGAGATGAGTCCGGAAGCAACTGCGAGGGTTTTGACGAACAATGTTTCAACGAGCTCCGAGGCGAGTTCGATTCTCCTCCTCCCTTCTCCCGAAGTCTCTCGTATTCCACAATGCTGCGAAAAAGGCTTTCCAACACAATAGAAGAAGAACTGACAAAGGAAGTCACCAGTATATTTAGATATTCTTCAGCTGCTGTCTCTTTTCCATTGGGTAACATCTGCTGGTGCTGTTCCGGGGAGATTTGTAAAGTAATGAAAGTGTGCCATCATTCAGCTGTTGAGCGTTACCAGTTGGAAGGAGCAGAGCGTTTGCAAAATAAGCAATGAAATATTGTTCTCTTTTGAAATATTAAAAGCAATCAACTGAAATGGCATACACTTAAAACAGTTGTAACAAGAAAGATTTGATAACACAAAATTGAGAAAAATGAAACAACCCAGAATTGAATTTATATATCTAATATTCTATCTACAAGGGTCAGTCAAATAATATCGTGACAGATGGGGAAAAAGGAGTAAGCTGTTTATTATTTTAAAAATAATCGCCATAAGATTATAAATTAATCGCACTGTGAGATAAGATGGTCATTACTTTCATAGAAACATGTTTGCAGTTACCTACGGTTCAATGATTTTACCCAGGCATTCACACCGGGAGCGGTAGCTCAGTGCATCAACTGATATCACTGCATCACTGCATTTTGCTTCTGACCGGGAGGTCCTAGGTTCGAGTCCTGACGGGGCAGGATTTTCGACACTAGTTTCAGCTAGGTCGAATTCAGTCGCTACCTGGAGGAGAATTCTAGCGGACAACTACTCTGATCGGGAGTTTTGCGTGGTTTCTCCGATCAACACCAGGCGAATGCCGGAGCAGTACCCTACCAACGGACCGCGCGCGATCTGTCCTTCCTCTTCCTTGTCCTATTCTCTCCCGTTACATACACACTTACATTAAATATTCTACACTACCACATGTTCCGGGAGACCTGGGCATTATCGCAGAACAGAATGATGCAACAACTGTCTGTCAACACTTTTGGCGTTTGACTTGATGCGTTTTTGCACACTTTCCACTGTGTTCATCACACACAACACGATGCTTATTCTTGCTGGATTAGTACAAGCGCTTTGATTCAGGATGTGGTTCATGTTTTCTTTTGCTGTATTGCACTTCCTGCAATATACAACCTCGTTGGTCCTGCCACTTTTAGTTTAGATTTATTTGCAGCGGTATTAAATCTTAATTGGAATGCTGTGATGAAAAGGCCGGGTTTCAAGAGACCGTGTTCTCGCCATCGGCTCATTTCTTCTCTTACACCATTTATATTTTATTCAGAAAGGGTCAGTAGAGCATCAATGCTTAGGCAGTCTTTAATGTCCGTTGGTACAATCCCACGCAGGAGAACACACAGCCATCAGTAAATGGAATCTTCATTTTTTTCTGTTTGAAAACCGAGGTTTAGTGCAACCTTAGGAGTACGTTGGGCGAGCCGTAGCAATCTCAGGCCTCCATCATTCTTGGCCAGATGGAATATATCATCTGAAGTACTAGTATGCAGATGTGGTAACTGACTGCCACACTGATTTTGACCATCCGCTTCTCTGAGGAACGACATAGATGGCATCAACAAGAACAGTTGGTAGAGGTAGGTTCGCAGATAAAGTTAGGTTCGCTTTTTGGAATGGGTTGTACTTCACTTAAAGGAAGTAGTTTACATGCAGAAGCAAGAATTATCATGTCTTCCGTAACAGTGACCTACTACACGAGTTGTTCTGTAAAAAAGATCGCCGATTTTTGTTGCAGCATTACAATATATTCTCTTTATTAAGTAGTTGCGAGAAGGTATAAATAAAATATAAAAAATGACGTTGAAACGTAAATATAAAATTATAACGGGTTAAATTTTTGAACAAATTAATTAGAAAAAAATTAATACTTTGTAATAACTCTAAAATATCTCCTAGTATGAACCTTTATTATGGCTGATTAAAATATTTCGAGTAGAGAGATGACCTATCTTCATTTTTGCGAATGAAAATATGAAATTCGATGAACTGTAGAATCAGTACTGTGATATTGAATTTCCGAGATTTTGGAAAATTCTGGCTCTTTAATTTTGCATTTTTCTCAGAGTTTGGAATATTGAAAGGTCGAAAATTGTAATAGTTTTAATACAAATCAGATCATTGAAATTGGCGTTGTGTTGGTGTACGTTGTCAAATATTATCTCTGATGAATTTGGTCTAATTATCATGCTAGAAAACATTTCATTTACATGGTGCGTCGTTTAAAAGACATTTTGCTTATGATTACATTTGAAAGTACATTAAAAAACCATGCACTGAAATTTTGAATTATTCAGCCAAACAATAACAGATGTTCTGTATTTGATTCATTTTTAAAATAATTATACATCAACTAATGTCATACACATTGTCATTGTACCGAAAATGCTGCAAAAGATTACTACATGGCTGGGTTGAAACGGATGATATATAGTACATCCACATTAAACAATTATCAGAACGAACTGAATGTCCGATCAGTTTCGTTTTTTTATCTAGTGGACTGCATGTGTCATATCCTTTATGAAAGTAACAATGACGCTATTGCATAATCATAGCTATTTAAAAAACAACAAATATTAATGACTAAAATTTTTTAAAAAATTGTAATTTCACGAATTATAGCAAAGATAGGAGAATGAATATTTAAATAAAATCTTTCTTGGTTTTAATAACCGAACAAAAAAAAACATGAGCTTGATATTTTTAAGAATTATTAAGTTAAATTATTTAAAAAAATTACCTGTATAGCCTTTCAGAATATAATTTTTAAGATTTAAAAGCATGAAGAAATAAGTCACTGATTTCAGGTTTTAAATTTAGACAGATAATTTCAAATCTTTCGTTTTTGAATGAGAAATTATAATCATTTGGGTGATGTTAACCAAAAGGCGATTTTCCAAATACAAATATTCTAAATTCTGCTTAATGATCAGGATAGAAATAAGTCTCTGGTTTGCAGAGCCCAGTACAAGTGAAATCTTACCGACAAATATGACAATAAATTATTCAACTGATGCACGGAATCTCTTGCAATCTGAAAAAAAAATACACCGTAATCATTTGCTGATGACCTAAAGAACATTTCGGACACGAACTGGTTACGCTTCATTCTCAAAAATAGTAAATGATAGAGTCATACCCATACAATCTAGTAGCAAACAGAGACATTACTTCGGCGGTGAAAGTTTTTATAACTTAATCGAGACAAATATTTGAGGTTCGTTAACACCATGTAAATCTGCGCCGTAAGAAACCCTTCTTTTATTCTCTTCCAAACTACGGAATACAGAAGATTTTTTCCTTCTTAAAAATCCACAAACCTTCAATCTTCGGTACAAAAGACCTACACTCGCTTACATCAATGGTCATAGTCGTATCACTAATGAAAATTTATCGTTAGCTACAAATGCGTACTTTACAGTTTTCTGAATTGTTTCTTTCATACTACTGGGGTTGTTTTCGAACGCATTGAGTTATTTTTGTAAAAAACAACGCATTGAGTTATTTTTGTAAAAAACAACGCATTGAGTTATTTTTGTAAAAAACAACGCATTGAGTTATTTTTGTAAAAAACAACGCATTGAGTTATTTTTGTAAAAAACAACGCATTGAGTTATTTTGTAAAAAACAACGCATTAAGTTATTTTTGTAAAAACAAGGCATTGAGTTATTTTTCCAAAAACAACGCATTGAGATATTTTTGTAAAAACAACGCATTGAGTTATTTTTGTAAAAACAAGCAGGCATTGAGTTATTTTTAAAAACAATGCATTGAGATATTTTTGTAAAAAACAACGCATTAAGTTATTTTTGTAAAAAACAAGGCATTGAGTTATTTTTCTAAAAAGCCAACGCATTGAGGTATTTTTGTAAAAGAATATAAAAATTGTTCCATCATCATCGTCTCGGCGCTTCAAGAGTGGCGTTTGTTTTATTGCCCGGCCGAGCACAGCAAGTTTATCGCCGGCCGTATCACGGTCTTCCGCCACACATTGTGGCGTCGCATCAGGGAAGCGAGCGTGAATGACACCGCTATCGGACTGTCCAGCGGCGATTTCCGTAAACGCGATAACACAGCGCTAGGGGAGGTCGTGCAGCAGAACAATACGCGGAACGCGAGAACGCAGATGGCATCGTCGATCAAACTATTACAGCCGGGGGTGAGCCATTAGCCGAAAAAACGAACCGAACTAACCGCAAATTTGGAAAAGGGTAGAGGAGATGTCAGAGAAAATATTAAAGATATGAGTAGTTCGTCGGTGCGCTAGAAAAATAACACCTCAAAGAAAATAGTTAGCATTTTGAGTTAAGTGAAGAACTGTATGTTTAGAAAATAGTAAATTTTTATTTATTTTGTAAGGAAGCTAGTATAAACAATGTAACAAATGCACTACATTGTTCATACAGAGCACAGTCAATCTGTGTTCATGCACAACACAGATTGTTCATACAGAGAGATGATAGCTTATTACATCAAAGGTTTGTAAATACTACATGACATAGTTATTAGAACTTGTATTAATGAGAGTAATTTTATCTTTTAATGAAGATGCATGACTTGATCCCTAGATTAAAATATGAGACTGGTGTATAAAGTCGTAGACATTTCTGAATATTGAGCTTCAGTCTACAATGATAAGGTTTTAAAGAAGTTTATTGACAGTAGTATTCATTTCACTGTAATTGTGGCGTGCACTTCATTGTAACAGTCGCGAAGACTTGGCGTGCCTGCATTGCAAGTATGATTGGGCGTATTGTAGTACTTCGAGAGTGACTGGTTTTAAATAGAACAATATCTCATAGATTGCCAAAAGCCATTTGAATGAATCTACTGCTATGCATCCGAACCCGCAAGAGTTACACGTTCACCAAACTCTATGGGATAAATAAAGTCTTGGTACTTGCGACTGCTGAGCATGATGAACGAACTCTTCTCGTATGTCTGAAAAACTGACATGAATGTGTCAGTGAACATTACAGATTTAATCGACAAAGTGCCTTGTAGTTTCTACATAAATATATAATTTCTTCGTTTTGTTCATAATCGTTATTACTCGTACCTGAGATATCTAACGTTTTTAAAGCCGTGGAGAGTTTCGTAATTTTAAAGCAAACATCAGTAAATCATTCAAAAGATTAATTACAAAATCACTGTTGTGTAAACACTAGCTGTATTAATATATATGTTAAAATATATTGCTTTATTTATTTCCTAATAACAGTATAACATACGTAAACAAGACAAATTAACGATAATCTATGCTTTAATAGCCAAACTTACTTTGAAAGCAGTCTTCTGTTTAACATTTTCCTAACGGTCTGAGAGACCGCACCCAGATAGGAACGTAAAAAAAATCGGATCCGGGTTCTAGAAGGTTAAAGGATACAGATCTGTGTCCCCACAATGCCTCGCATGTCCTCGTCCACAACTGGTTCAAACTCCAAAATGAACAGAGCAAAGTTTAGGTGTGAACCACGGGCGGGTTATCGTTGTCCGTTATCTTCTTCTCGAAACGGGGTATAACGATACAATACCTTAAATAAACAATCAGAATTCTTTGCGAGGTCGAGTAAACAATACCGATATATATATATATATATATATATATATATATATATATATATATATATATATTGTCATATTTTCAAATCCACGGGAATGTGGGTTTATGCAAATGAATGCATGTTATGCAAGGTATATTAACAGTAATAACTTCTAAATGGTCTGTCCGGGAGGTCCTAGGTTCGAGTCCTGATGGTGGCAGGATTTTCGACACTAGATTTTCAGCTAGTCGAAGTCAGTCGCTGTCTCGAGGAGAATTCTAGCGGCCGGCTGCTCTGATCGGCAGTTTTCCGTGGTTTCTCCGATCAACACCAGGCGAATGCCGGAGCAGTACCCTACCAAACGGGCCACGGACCGCGCGCGATCTGACCTTCCTCTTCCTTGTCCTATCCTCTCTCTTACACACACACTTACACTAACATGCACCACACTGTCACAGATTCCGGGACACCGGTCGGAGCTTAGAGCTTGTCCCGACTGGGGCGGAGCCCGCTGGTGGAGAGTCCTCGTTAGGGAAACCCCACTAGCCGGCGGTAGGTCGGCGCCGGATATCACCATCCAGCTGGGGAAGATCACCGCCATGTCCCATAAAACTACTAACGGACTAATGACCGAAGCAGTTGACGCGCCCGGAAACACGAAAAAATCAATCAATCAAACTTCTAAATTGTTAAGAAGTTGTAACTAGTGAACTGGAAGACAGAAGTCTTGAAAATAAAATTTTCTTTTTCGTTATTGAGAAATACCACTATTTAAAAAAAGAAGCGATTTACGGCAAGTCGATGGAAACGTAGCCGTGACGACTGATACGTTACATGCAGCGGACTCGCACTGCCATCTTAACAAAATAAATTACCTTACTAGAGAGTAGAGAGCCCTACTGGAAAGATCATTATAATATTTGACTCTACTATAAAATAAAGCTGTAATCATACCAGTTTCTCTCAACCAATGAACTACTTACACGCCCCGCGTTCATCAGTATCAACTCAACTTTACGATATACGGCACTTTTCATGCAAAGCGTAATTTGCCCCCCTCAATTTTCCGCAAGTTAAGTCTCATGGACCAGAGAATCTGTAAATGAGGATTAAAGTAACGGGGACTCGCAGAACGCCTAATGTTATGGTTTCAGGTTCTAAACGTCATATTAAAGAGACAATTGTTTTAATTTTTTACTGTTTTTACTTTATCGTATGCGTATGTATATGCAGAGTGATATAATATAAAATATAGTTACGTAATGATGTGGAAAATCCATTTTCAGATTTTAAAGGAAGTTCATGTTCTAGGGTCCCCTGATACCCATGATACTACTTTCAAAACGTCCGTCTCTCTGTCCGTCTGTCTGTCCATCCGTCCGTCTGTTAGTTCTTCTATGATCAACACAAGCGTTTAAAATATTCACAAAACTTTTTCCAAGATGAGTATTTTCCGATCGATCTGGCCTGACTCGAGGTAGACCCTGCGAATTTCGGAGGTTAGTAACTGTTCACAAGGTATTGTAAAGCTTAGACCGAAATGAAATCAGTTTGCGGAAGTATGAAGCCGAGTTACAAAGCGGTGTAGCGGGAAGTAGATGTGCAGTATAAAGTTAGCAACGTAATACAAAGCACGACTCCTTGGCAGAGCTTGCAGCACGTGCAGTCGTGACGGAGGCGCCATCTTCGAAGCTTCAAGAAACTCGATACCCTACGCAGGCAGCCTCCGCCAATGCAAACAACGGAAAACTGAGGGAGCTCCTGGAAAAAAAATTGGAAACCCAAGATGAGAGCAGACGAAGCAATCAGATGGCGCGCTACAAAAATGCGAGTAATAATATACACAATGCATAATACATGAGGAACAAAAGAGGACGAAAAAATGGTAGATAACAAACGAACAATGGAAAAGTCATAACGCTGACTGCTGCACAGAAGCGAGCTTAGTGTAATGAGTGACAGAGCGAAAAGATGGCGCGGAGCGGAGAAACAAAAACTTTAGAAAAGTACGTCACAGCCTGCGTCTGGATGGAAACATCCTGCTATGGGTACGTAGCGCCCAGAAGCGCTGGAAAGGACAAGGAATGAGAAACAATTTTGGAGGATAAGTGAATAAGAGGAGAGGAGAAGAAAATAATGCAAGCCCGAATACCACGAAAAGGTCACGCAAAGAACGTACCAACAGTCTCGTATTCATTTTGTGTTACCTGTACTTAGAAATATAAAAATTTTGCAAAGTTAGATAACAAACTATTAATCATAAACGTATCATTATAAACGTTAAAAAATGCAATCAGAGCTTGTAAAGCTTCTTTAAGAATACAAAATATTTTAATAATCGTCATATTTTCGTGTTTCGTAAATAAATTGTGTGCTTCAAGATAAGTGAGTGGTACGCTTCAAAATGGTGGCATTTGGATGTATGGAGTAGGGGTGGTATTTAATTTACGGTACCTTGTCTGTGTGTATTGTTAATTCAATTCTATATCTTTTTTAAATATTTATACTTAGGCAACATAAACGCATAGTTTTAGAATAAATTACAAACGTATGTGTAATTTTCACAGCACTATTGTAAATTGTTTTTAGGGAAGTAATTAAATTGGCGGTGGAAACTATCAACAGGGTCGGTAGAAACAACTAACACAATTATCGAGCTCGGAGATCCGCATAAAAAAAACGGTGCATCATTTTACTCCCAACAATGGTTTTACTTCATCCGACTAATTAGCAAAAATCTTTTCTAAAGCTTCCTGCTCTGCGGATACCGAACACGCGATAAAGCAAATATCACAGGATAAAGCAAAATGAGATCGTAGTTGACAATATTCAAAACATCACAGATACCTATTTTGAGCAGACTTAACTTCACATGACGAGAGAGGAATGTAGCAGAAGAGACTAGAGACAGAAAGATAAATGTGGAAAGTGTTAGAGCATAATGTTGCTAATAGAAGAAGAGGTGAAAGCAATGACTAAGAAAACCAGTTATTAGATTTCACTAAGAGAATAAAAGGAGAAACTTTACATAAGAATTTGAGTGTGGAAAGAAAAAAAAAGGGCAAAGGATGAAATTGCTGATTAATATAAACGTACTATAAAAAGACAACGGAATATTTGCGAAAGGTGAAATGACAGGAAAGAGAGATAGATAGATAGATAGATAGACGATAGATAGAGATAGAGAGAGAGAGATACACAGAGATAGAGAGAGTTATAAAGAAAGAGAGAGAGAGAGAGAGAGAGAGAGAAGGAACGGAGAGTGTAAGAGTGATAACGACATTTTCAAATACTGAGCAATAACTCGGCTCACATTCGTTCACCTATACTTTTACACACGACTTAGGTAAAGACAACGCCTAAACAAGACGAGTGAGAAATGCGAAACCAGAACGAGGCCTGAACGAGGCAGCGCGGGGTGCGAGGCGGGGGACGGCCGATGGCGCAAGCTGATGCCCGAAAGACGAAAGACAAGGGGGGGGGACTCAGTTTGGACAAGCCCGGCGGCCCCAGCGCCAGGGCTTATGCGTCGGATTACGGAGAGACTCAGCAACGAGACAGACGCATAGCCCGGGGCAAGATGGCACCACGCCACCCCACGTACGGTCGGGCAAGGTAGCGGCCCCATGCATATTTATTAAAGTAAACCAAGACGCTGCGGCTCTCGGCTTGAAATTGTAATAAACGTATGTGTGGAGTTCCGCATTGTCGATTAACAGTTGAGCAAATGTAATGCACGGAGTTAGCAGGAACTTTGCTGAATCCAGCTTGGAAGTTAATTTTCCGTTGGGAGTTGAGGAAGGATAGTTTCATCACTCATACGCGGTTTACATAATAATGCATGTCTTAAAGTGTAATATCTTTAGTCATAGAAGAATAAAATATTTAAAAAATTGATATTCACAGCAAATTAAAAGCGTACATTCCTAAAGCTGAGTTCGTAGGAAAAAAAATTTAGACCTTAGGGCCACTACGGGGAAGAAACTATGCTGTTCCTTCAAGTAAATTGTAGAAAATTGTTATACAATCTTTTTTTTTTTTTGTTTCGGTAGAATAAATTTCTTTTGTGGTTCTTACATCCAGGCAATCCCAATAAATGAGTGTCAGAATAAATATAATTTCACAGAAAGCTGAGAAATTGCACTTTGCAACCTTCAAAGATTGTCGAAATAAAAAACAAGGTAAAAAGGGAATGCGCCATTGCAACCTTCAACGCACGGCGCATTCAATGCCGTTTCCTGTCACTCAGATCGTGCATAACTCACACATCGTTGTCTTTGAAAGTGTAGCTTTTGAAGCGCTGATCTACATAATGGCTTGCATGGTGTCTGAATTTTGTGTCTGAAGACCCTTAGTGAGATCGGCAGCAATTCTTGAATAGTATTGGTTAAAGAGATTAGCCACTGTTGCCGGATCGTTCACATTTATATCGTTATATTTTAAAACAACATTCTCTACGGGTTTTCTAGTTGATTTGGTAGTATTTTTATTATATTCCACATTGCTTTTGTTTTATTATTTGAGTTCAAAATATCCTGATCGTTTTTCATGATTTTGGCCTGCCTTATGACTTTCCGTAACAATGTTTTGTATTTTTAAAGTAGACCCCCTTGCAGATATCACCAGGCATGCCATCTGTAAGTTGTATTTTATTTTTATTTACAAAATGTATCTTTGAATATTGTTTCAATTTTAATATATAAATTTATGTATTACGTGGTTAAGCGGAAGAGCGAGCCTGATGGCCCGAGTCGCTCCTCGTAAAAAGGTCATTATTATTATTATTATTATTATTATTATTATTATTATTATTATTATTATTATTATTATTATCATCATCATCATCATCATCATCATCACCCGCGTGCGTGGCACCGCCTTGTACAGGACAACCTCTAAGCTCCCAACTGGAACTCGACATGTGTGGTAGTGTACTGCATGTAAGTGTGGGTGAACGCAGAGAAGATAAGACAATAAAGAGGAAGAAAGATCGCGGGCGATTGTTACGGACCCATTTGTTAAAATATTGCGCCGGTCTTCTCCTGAAATTGATCAGAGAAACCACGGGAAACTACCGATTAGAGCAGCTGACCTATAGAATCAGACAGCAACTGAATTCGACCTGGTTATGTGTTGAGAATGCACAACCTTCGGGTCTCTAGCCCCAGGGAGACGCAGAGGCAATGGTATCCATGAGTTAAACGCACCAATCGGTACGTCATCTAAGACCGCAAGACCAATTCGAGTCTTGTGGGCACCGACGCTTCGTGGAAATGGAACCAGAATCATAAAGATAGCAAAGTTACTCCTATTGAAAGTTACGTTCATATAATTAAACACATTATTTTGTATTCAAATAAATACGTTTCGGAAACAATTTTCTCCTTCATACAGATGAGAAGGGAAAGAGGAGAGTGGGTTTCTGCATGCGAGAGACCTTTTAGCAGAACACTTCTTTCTCAAACTTGAATGTATGCACTAAAATTATCGCAAACATTTAATATTTGTATTTTTTAAATACAGAAATAACACACAATGTGAAATTTAAAATTGCAAACGACTCCACCCCTAGAATGGTGATACTCGGAACATACCTTCTCCTTTGCCCCCCAAACCAACAGGTAAAGGACAAGCAAGACACGAAAGTGACGCGTAGTTCACTAAGACCAACATCCGTCGGGGGAAATTAGTTTCCTTAATAAGACTTCCCAAAGGATACGCTCCCAACTAATCCGAGTGAGGAAATTAATCCAGCGCAATGAAGGCGATGCCGGGGGTCTTCCGTAGTTTGTGCCCAGGAAATGCAATGGCAACAAGAAATTGAGGGATGCGTGGATTATCGTCTTCGCCACATAAGAAAATTCCATGTAGGATTTTCGGTGAGAAAAATTAAATTACAAAATATGCACAGTACGTTGAATTTTGTCTATTGGAACACACATTTTAGAGGTTAAAAATATTTAGTTCATGTCTTATATCCACATTTTTCTTATGATATAATAAAGAATAGTTAGCAACACTTCGCAGGAACTTCATTTCGCTAGTTTGGATTTTCTTTTTCGAGAGTGAAGAGTCGTAAAACAAAAACAAAATTGCTATGCCCATATTATAAGAATGGACGAAGTCAGGTTCCCTAAACAAATAATAAATTATGTACCCACTGGCAGAAGAGTTGGAAGACCAAAAACTCGGTGGATTGATGATGTCACCGTTGAAGAGGACGGAATAGGTCTACAGGCCTAATCCTGGATGTTGAAGAAGAAGAAGAAGAAGAAGAAGAAGAAAGAAGAAGAAGAAGAAGAAGAACACCCATTTTGTACAGTACTTCTAAAACTCATCTCATAAATAAGACTGAATATGTAATTCTGTTTCTACTTGAAATATTATTATTATTATTATTATTATTATTATTATTATTATTATTATTATTATTAAATCGTATTTTTGAATCATCAGATTTCCTGTTTTTTATGTTATTAAATTTACAGCTTTGAATAGTAATTGTACACATTCATACACGTTCGTAGTTTGCCTTACTTGCGTAAATTCCTTGTATTAAAAAGTCTATCTTAATATTAGATCGTCGTTTTATCGTCGAACTAAAATTAATATTTATGAAAGAAATTAAGAAAAAATGCGGCACTTGTTGGTAATGGATTACATGGTTCATGATCAAATAGCAATTTATCTTTGAATAGCAGTGGAAAATTGCTCTAGGTTTCTAAAATTCTTCATCATTTTTTTCAATTTCATTATTTAATACTTTGCACGATATGGCAACAGGGTAAGTCATATTGTCAATTCATAAAAGTGATACAATAGAGAAAATAGGGATCATTACATTATTACAAGAAAAATCAAAATGGGCATGATGAGAAACTGCGGTCCGTAGAAAGTGTTATGTATCGTTCAAAAAGAATGTCACTATCAGGATTGTTTGTTATATTATTATTATATTACAATCTTTCTTTCCTGAAAGATTTCCATTAATTTTCATTTTTTATCAATATTATTTTCAATACTTCCATGTTTCTGTTTCATGTTTACAGTTTCATGTTTCATAATTTCTGTCAATTTGTTTGTAATACTTTTCACCATATTCACATTTTCTCATCTGGAGATTCATTATTTTCCTGAAGGTCTAAGTTTTGCCTCGGTAGTACTAAGGGAAGATTTTTGAAAATTATATTATTTTCTTATCTCGGAGCCTACACACCAATATATTGTAATAAAGTTGGGAAGATCGATGAGCATTGCTCCCAGTGATATTGATTTTTGGATAACAGAACTACATTAGAACTGTTCTACTTTTGATGTTCCTATTACAATATTCCCAATAATGTCCACCAAACTTATAAGATTTCTTTTATTAATATTTATCTTAACTTTTATTTAAGTAAGGTGATTTTAAAATTCTCTAATAGCTTGCAACTCAGAAACATTAAAAACACAACGGTGAATACTTCCAAACGCTTCTGACACGCAATGTAGATCACCGGTGTACACGCAAAGTCCAGTCAAAACGAATGCATGTCGACGATCGTCAGCTAGTGGAGCAAGTAGCGTGAGTCCGCATTGACAGGTCATGGCACATCCAAGTAGGCCAGACCTACATACTAAACAATACATGACCGAGGAAACATTTCAAGTAGAAATGTGCAGACCTGTGTCGGTGGCATATATTCCGTGATAACCAATTATATAACAATGCAGCCGTAAGTCAGGAAACCAGATAATTTTTACGTAAGTATATCAAGATGAAAAGAATAATGAAAAGTAATGGAGAACATTAAGAGGGTAGATGAAAAAATAAGAATAGATAACGTGAAATGACTATTATATTTAAATTAGTAAAAAAAGATTTAAAAAAACAATTACGTCAAACATTTATACTTACGAGTTCTCAGACTAAATTATTCCCGAAGATTCTATAAGTAGTACGGTTCAACATTGGTAACGTTTTAGTACTGACAAACCAATGTTTCTGTATATCAATAAATCAATAGGGCCAAGAAAGTCGGCCTGCTCTTATTCTAACATCTCACGACACAACACAATGAGAATAATGTTGCTCAGAGAGGATCATGATTGGCTGAACTCGAAAAAACTGAAAATTGCGATTTATGATTATGTATCACTGACCTCAATGTTCTTCTGATTGGTTGTGCTGCTTTAATATCACAATACACACGCTTAAAGAATATGTACCGTTGTGCATAAACTCAATAAAGAAAAATCCAGACTCTATTAATCTAAACATAGTCTGAAAATTATGTAATAAAAATATTTCCCCCCATTTTTAAAATTCAAATAACATTAGAATTCAACATTGTTTCCTTCCAAGTAACTGCATTGGGAAGCCAGGAACCGCAGAAGATTCTTCAATTTTACATTGCAGTGCTGATATTCGGATACTGGAATAAACTTCTGCTAGCCGTTTACGGTTTTTGATGTTTTCCAATGTCTCAAAATGACGTTCCTTGAAATGAGAACCTTTTTAAATCTCGGGTAGAGAAATGTCACAAGGACTGGCGGAAAAGGAGGCTGAAAAACTACAGAAATGTTTTACTGGCCAAAAACCAAGGATTGAAATCGCTGTGTGACAAGGTGTAATGTCGAGATGCAACACTCACATGATATTGATGTTTAGTCTCACACGCATGACCTTTTTTCGAAGTCTTTTAGGGACCCCTCGGTAAAAATATTGATACTCCGTTTGGCCCGGCAGCTCAAACTCATTGTGCACAATTTCCTGACTATCAAAAAAGCAAATCAGCATAGATTTAATCTTCGATTTTCTCATTATTGCTTTCTTGGCCATTGAGAAATTGAAGTATACCACTTCATGCTGTGGCACTTCCTTTTCGCGTCATACTCAAACACTCAAGACACGTTATCAGTAGTTACCATTCCAGAAAATGGGATTTGGTTCCAATTTCTTTCAAAAAAGTCAAGGCACCTTTCCTTTCACATGTCCTTTTGGTCTAGCGTAATATTTTTCAGTACCATTTTGGCAGATTGTTACCATTCCCAATTCATTGGTCTAAATCTGATTAACGGAGTTTGAGTCAAATTCAACTCTTCTCCGATGATTCTGACTGTCCTGATTTTATACAAACTCTTCCATCTGAACATACCTTAATTAATGGAAAACCTGAGCTCCGACAAAACTGTATCCATAGTCCATCCGCATTTTTCCAAATGATTCCGTTGCACTGTGCTCAAATCTGAAGAAAAACTTGATAGCACTCCATTGCTCAACACTGATATTGCTTATTTTGAAGAAGAGAGTAAGAATTCTTAGAACTAGAAACATATTTTTCACAAGCAACCCTACTATTGACAACCCATTGATTCCAGCGAATTCAAACTTGTACTGACAGAGAATTAAATCTTCACCTGCCTCCCCTTCGCGTCATGGCCCCAGTTTCGCCACATCGAAATTCAGGGAACCAGTCGCAATACTTTGTAGTGTAAACATTTCACCATCAAATTTCTGTTTGTTTTCTCGGACGACGTCCCTCCAAACTGGAAAGTCATTTCAACGTGTGCAAGACTACTGCACTTAAGTCGTATATTCGTGCACATTGTTTCAGCCGCTGCGTTTTGATCTCTTTGGCAACTGCTTGCAGGGTCTCCAAAATCAGTTGAGTACGAAGGAGAGTTTTGGGACTGATAATAATGGGTAATACCGCGCGTACGTTAGAAAGGATCAAGCTCTAAGCCGGTCTCCTGTCAGTATTTTAGAGTAGTGCAAATAAGTGTGTGTGAAGGGAGAAAATACATCGAAGAGAAAGGAAAGATCGCACGCTATATAGCTAATGTCGAATCTCGCCATCGTCGAGACTCGAACCGAAGATGCTTCCGGTCAGTTTCAAGGGAAATAGCTCAACCACTGAGGAGAGATACTTAATTTTGTCCCGCAAATACGATATTGGGAGACTCCTTAGTTAAAGAATTTGTGAACTTCATTCCGCGTGTGCATAATCACTGCATTATGTCCATAATTCAGAATTCGTTGAGATAATACAATTTTCTCCAGATTACTCCCGATTTTTTTACTACTACACCTTCAGTCGGTAAATCAAGGAAAAATATTATTATACTGATGTATTTCTTTTTCGTATTCTTATGATATATTTATTCCTCATGTATTATGATATATTGCACTTTATGATTTACTATTTATGTGAGGTACTTAAATTATCATGAAGTGGTTGCTGACTGATTTACGAGACCTATAAATTCATATTCCGCAGATTCCTTCCTCAGAAGTTTCGTTATGCCATATAAAAAAACGATAAAATGGGACTTGCGTAGTTGTTAATATTGCAATATAATTCATGTGTATATTGGAAGGCCTCTTGAAAAACGTTGCGCAGAGAAGAGCCCAGGATGGAGCGGGGGTCGGCAGGCCGCCGCAGGGCCAGACGGCGGCAGTCACTGCGTGCGCGCGGGTGGGGAGAGGCGTGGTGTGGGTGGGGAGGCCGCGTGCGCGCGCGCGCGCGCCAGAGTCCGATATTGATCGGGGCGCGGCTCGAGGCCCTTGGCCCTTCCAGGCGGAGCGGAGCGCCCTAGACGACGCACTGCCCGCCCCGCCCTTTCGAAGCAGACAGACTTCCTTGTTCCCACCCTCCTCCACTGCGCCCTCCGACTTCTGCTCTCTCCGCCCCGCTTCCCTCTGCCCCGCCCCATTCCTCTCCACCCCACCTTCCTCCACTCCACCTCCCCTCCACCCCACCCCTTTCCTCCCACTCCCCTCCACCCTCACCCCTTCCTCCACTCCTTCCTCCCCCTCCCTTCCCTTCCACCCCTCCCTTCCCTTCCACCCCCTTCCCTTCCCTCCTCCCTTCCTCCTCCCTTCCACCCTCCCTTCCACCCACTCCCTTCCACCCTCCCTTCCACCTCCTTCCACCCTCCCTCCACCCACTCCTCCACCCTCCCTCCACCCCCTCCACCTCCTCACCCCTCCCTCCACCCCTCCTCCACCCCCTCCCTCCACCCCCTCCCTCCTCCACCCCACTCCACCTCCACCCACCTCCCTCCACCCTCCCTCCACCCACCTCCTCCACCTCCTCCACCCCTCCCTTCCACCACTCCTCACCCACCGCCGTCAAATCATCTTCCGCGTTCTCGCCGCTGCTGCCGTCAGGACTGTCGGCGACGCAGCCAGAAAACTGCGAATAACTGCAATAACGAAAGAATGTATCTTTGTGGGATCTTTACTGGCTCCGCGTTATCGTATATTGTAGAGGTTGTGGCGCGTCCGTCGCGATGTGCTCGCGGCATTCAGCGTTCCAAACCCCTTTTTATTGCTGGGCAAGAATATCGACAATGAAGTGAAAGAGATACGTTTTAAAGGTATTAACCTCTGAGATTGTATGGATTCGTGAATCCTTTTAAACAGAACTAAAGTGATTACTTATCGTTGATATAAGTTGATTAATTTTCAATACTGGGAAGATAGTCAATGGTAAGTGCAAGTGAACGTGATTATCTGTAAACACAGCACTTAATAAATTAGTATAAAATTGACTTATTAAATATATTTTCAAGTTAGTGTTATAATAAGTCTATTCACGAACGTCAAAGCTTATTAAAAATCACCGAAATCTCACATTTACAAAATTGATTAAAGTACTTTGCTTATGTCAAGAACTCTTGGAAAAATAATGAATTTTTAAAGAAACAAATGTATAAATTTCAAACAATTTCGGGATAATATTTTTAAATCAATGGGCCTTTCCAATCAGAAGGCTCCTGACTCGCTTCATTCATCATCTCTCCCTTATTCAACCCACGACCGAGAGTCATCTCCATCACAGTCCACTTTCTCACAACTGCACCCTCACGATACATATATTCTGAGTTTTCTGAGTTTGGTTTAATGCAAAAATTTTCAAAGCATCTCTTTTACCCTTTTAACACAAAAAGTATTAAAATGTAATATTTCTAATTAATATCTACGTATGTTGAACAGCTGAGTACACGAATGGCTTCTTACCAAACACCTAATCACTCCTCTTACAGCATTCTTCCTGAAGATTGACAGGGCATCAGCGGATCGTTAATTCGGCCGCTAAAACGACCTGAATTATTTAGTCTAGGATGTTTAAAAGTGTTGCTGGAGGACGTAAATGTTTATTGATATGCCGCATACACTGCGATTTCATATATTCTACGTGCGAATAAATGAATTCGCTAACTAGATCCGAGTACTGCAATCGACAATAGAAACAACTGCATAGCAGAAAGATAAAGCGGTTAATTTGTATCTCATTTGCCGCTACCTCATCATCTATAATCTTCTGTGGTATCGAAGTTTCCATTATTGGAGACACCATTGTCACCAAATATTGAATCAAATGAGAATTTGTAATAGATTATTGTACATAATTTTAATATGGAGAGACATACTGCCGAAGCTTCGTAAAGACGTGGCAAAGTTGAAATTTTAAGAGTTAAAAGAAGGAATTAGGTTACAAGAGGTACAATAAATCTTTTCTTTTATGCACGTAGTGAGTTAAAACAAAAAAATTAAAATCGTGCTTAACGCAGAAAGATTGAAGAGATACCAAAACTATAAGTGAAATTTCAAGAAAGTAAGAAAAATAAAAAGAAAGTGAAGATGACAATCACGAAAAAGAAGACTAGTAGAAAAGTAGAATGAAGAAAAGGGAGGAGGAGGAGGAGGAGAAGAAGAAGAAGAAGAAGAAGAAGAAGAAGAAAGGAATGAAGAAGGGGAATCGCCTTTGCCATCAACGAAAAATTAATATTTACAGATAGTTTTCTCTTTTATCATTTTTCTTGTGTTCTTTTCTTTCCTCTTTATTTTCGCCTTCACTCCCTCGCAAGTTCCTGAACCGAGACATTTCGACAGCGCCGCTGGAGGGATGGGCAATGTAAGTTCATAAGCAGTCACTCTGAGAAGTGCTCTTTTCTAGAGGGGTCTCTTAAGAACTTTACGCCATTTGCTTTGCCATAGAAAACTTTTAAACTTATTACAAGTGGTCCCTCTCGGTAATGTGCTGCTCTATGTCTCAAAAAGCTGGTAATTGTATTAAAAGTAATTTTATCATAAAATTATGTAAGAAAGTTAATTATCTATGTGCACCATTTCTACTATTCCTGAATGGCCATATTAGTGAGTTTCACTCTATAACACTTCAGTAATTTGTTTTAATTAAAAAAAATATATTCTAGTATTTCGTAGAAGTTGATTATGTTGCTAGAAATATATTATATTCTCTGAAAGTCTTATGTCAATTCGGTGTTTTCATGATTACCCTAGTGGCTTAATTTAGAGCTATTACACAGTAAAAATTTGAAATGTTTTCTTGAATACAAACTGAAGGTTACCTATTATTAAGGTACAGTACAAGAGAATAACAATATTTTTACGACTGAAAAATATTTCCTCTGAGGCGATGTTAGAAGCTCAGGAAGACAGTTTTCACAAAATTAATGAAATACACTTACTTTCGAGAGTCGTGCTTTACTTCATCAATTAATACTACGTAAATCTAAACTATAAAGTTTAAATAAATTATCTAAATGATTAATGTACTACACGCAAATTGTAAAATAAGATTTGCAGGAGTGATTAAAATTTGTTTTCTACTCTCATTGCTTAGATAGATGGCTACAGCTCGTTCCGTAGTGTTAGTCTTTATGTAGTCAAGTGTAATAGTTAGGTTCCAAGTTTTGTGGGTCCTTTGCACTGCAGCCGGCAAAGGTCTGTCCGCCCGTCTGTTCATCAGTCCGTCAGTCCGTCTGACCGCCAGTGGTCGAAGCTAGGGGCCAAAACCGTTCAGATAATTTTCTCCAAAACTGACCTTTCGCGATCGATCTGATCAAACTTGAGACCCTGAGAATTTGAAACGGATATTTCAATTTTTGGGGGTATTTTACACAATATATTTACATTCCTAAAATTAAAAACTTTTTTTCAAATTTTTAGAATAAAGTTTTTTTCTCGGATAGAGTAAAAGCTGCTTAAAATTGACAGAGATCTATCTTTTTCGTTGAAAGTGCAAAAGTTGCAAATATGTGAGAAAGTATAGTCTGTTATAGCACTACCAGTTTTATACTACATACTACTACTATAATATTGAACACATTTTAAAATCATTTTTATTACGAAACTGATATCAGTGTCAATGCGAGAGACTATAAAATCAAAGTGGTAAATGACTTTAAAATAATTCCTTGTAATCGATTAAAACACAACGATAACGTATTCAAAAATTTCTAGCATTTTATAATGCAATGATGATTTAGTACTACTAGTCTGGCTTCACTGCGCGTGTTTGACGAGGAGAGAACAGCATTCAGAGAACGTCCGCAATTGTCCGTCGGCGATCCTAGGTTTCAGCTCTAACTTTGCAGCGACCGAGACGCTTTCGGGGATTTGTGTGTTTGCTTAGGACACCACTTCTCTCCAGTGGACTCGCTGGGTTCAATGCAGCTCCAAATCCGCTTCCTTGTTCACCTGCAAACTCAGTGTTACATCAACAGATAGAGGACCTTCTCCATTAACATTGCGGCCCTCACTCATTTACATTCCCATGCGAATCACGTTCTGCCTCAATCGTTGAAGCTCATTTGTTCAGTTTTTTAAGCAGTTAAATTAGTCTAATCAGTTAGTACATGTGAAACGCAAAATTTTATCATTAATGTAATTTTCATGATTTATTTCATAGTAATCACCTTACTTGTGTATTTTGCAAAGTAAAGATGTTTTCTTACTGGACCACATTAAGTTCACTTAAAAATAATTTGCACATATTTTGCATATGAAGGCACAAAACTGTGTTATCAGTGACCAAGATTCCTTCCTACAGTACACAATGCATTAGCCTACTAACAACCCTCACCACGAATAAAAAAGTATTTCAAATTGGACTAATTGTCTTTCTGCAGTTGGTGATTGATGTGCTCTTGCGAACCAACAAAAAATGCTTCAGAACTCTTCGCAAAAAAAAAAAAAAAATTGTGATCAAGATATAAGCATAGAAGAAAAACGAAGAAAAGGTTCATTATTATTTTCACAATTTTCTTCACCATTTCTTTACTCCTTACTTTTTTCTAATGTTTACATTTGTTACATCACTTTATTTAGAGTTCATTTGACCATTTCTGATACATAAAAATCAATGTATATCCAATTTCTTCTTTACGTTGTAAAATAATTTCATGAATTACTCATTTCGTCGTTTTCTGCTTCCCGATAATTCAGTCAGTAAAATGTTTAAAATTTAATTTTTCTTTTGATTAAGTTACGCCTTCTGGTATCTACCTTCTTCACTACGAGACCAAAAGAACTGCGACTGCGACTTGTAATTCCCTACTTCTCACCCCGAGGTGAATGCCAGTCGCCCCTGGGTGCGTCCCGGGACGTTGACCCGCTGACCGCGGAGTCGCGTGGGCCGCTAACCTTGCGACCGCTCCGCGTCGCGGCGACGGACGTCGCTGTTTGCGCGCCGGCGCGACGTCGCACACACCACGCGGCACCTACGCCCTCGACCTGCCCACGCCGCAGCTGCCACGCCCACCTCTGCCCGCGAGCAGGCCCGCCCGCGAAATAGCGCTTGCCACCATCGGCACGACTAATTAATTGATTGATTGATCGTTAGTGATTCCGGGCGCGTCAACTACCGAGGTCATTACTCCCGTAAGTGTAGTGTGTGTTTTTTCATCGGGAGGTGGAGCTGATCTCTCCCATTGGATGGCGAAATCCAGCGCCGCCCTACCGTCGACTAGCGGGGTTTCCCCAACCAGGTATCTCCCATCAGCAAGGCACAGCCCTAGCCGGTAGAAGTTCCAAGTCCTCAACAGGTCTTACGGCATGTCTGCCAGTGTAGTGCATGTTAGTGTAAGTGTGTGTGTGTGTGTGTGTGTGTGTGTGTGTGTGTGTGTGTAAGAGGTGAGGATAGGACAAGACAGAGGACAGAAAGATCGCGTGCAGTCCGTGGCCCGTTTGATACGGTACTTCTCCGGCATTCGTCTAGTGTTGATCGGAGAAACTACAAGAGCGGCCGGCCGCTAGAGTTCTCATCCAGACAGCGACTGAATTCGACCTGGCTGAAAAGCTAGTGTCAAAAATCCTGCCGCCGTCGGGACTCGAACCTAGGACCTCCCGGTCAGAGACACTACTGTGACATCACTGATGTTCTGAGCCATCTTTCCCGGTACCGACACAACCGCTGCCGCCGCCGCTACCAACACTAAAAACAATCAACAAGATACCTACAACCAAACACTTTTCACATTACCACCTCTACGGTTCTGGTCGATTTTTAGCGATTTCGGGTGCTTTAACGTCTAAGGTCATTAGTCGCGTAAGCGTAGTGCATGTTTTTTAGTGAGGAGGAGGTTTTCTTCCGCTGGTGAACGGCGAGATCCGGCGTCGACCTACAGTCAGGTAGCAGGGTTTCCCTCAACCAGGTATCTCCCACCAGCGGTGCTCCTTCCCAGTCGGGACAAGCACTAAGTTCCCGACCGGTCTCGTAGTAAGGGTGGTAGTGTTGTGCGTGTTACTGTACTTGTGTGTAAGTCAGGGGAGAGGATATAACAAGGAATAGGAAAGAAAGATCGCGCGTCGTCCGTGAGCATGCCACTGCTCCTGCATTCGCTTGATCAGAGAAACCACGAAAAACAACCGATCGAAGCAGCCGACCGCCAGAATTTTCCTCGAGTTACCGGCCACGCTATCATCTCTATGGACGTCACCAGCATCACTGCCACTTCCACTATTTCCACCGCCTTTATCGCAGCGGCTGACCGCCTTGATGAGACGCCTCTTGTCACCACTACCATATCTGACCCGGTCGCCACTGCCGCCAACGCTTTCTATTCCGCGAAGTCAATATTTGCTTTCGAATGGCGGAGACGTCCACAGCGGTGGCCTCGACAGCGGTGCGTCGCTGCTGGGGCGTTGACAGCGACGAATGAGGGATGTGGCGGCGAAATGATGAAGTGAAGGAACACGCTGCGGCAAGAGAGCGGTGACGCCGACCTGGCGAAGAGGTCTGGTAATAATCAACGTATTTGGGGGAGAGCATCGAAAGGAATGTTTTAAATACTGGAACTCCGGAGAACTTTGTTTAATCTACAATTTTTTAATTGTTTTTTTTTGTTACAAAGTGCACGCGGTTGATTAAAAAATGTGAGTTACAGCGGAGCTCGTCAAGATTTAAATAACATACTCTAATAATAAATTAAGAAAACCATTCAAGAAAAATTAGCCACAGTCAGAGATTGCTATAAACCTGGCTGCTAACTCACCTAGGTTGAGAAGTTCCAGAGAATTTTGACGTTTGTAGCACATGTTAACAATATTCAATCGTTTCTGTGTGATGCTGTTTCTTAACTAAAATCTTTGCACGTAATCATTTTTCGAAGTATACTGCACCTCCACTCATATTTGCGATCCCATTAAGGTGTGCCCCGAAGCATGCTGTTAAGTCAATTTACATTTGTTAATAGGTATTTTACATAAAATTGGTACTTATCACGTTATTCAATACATAGTTTACATCCCAGTGACCCTCGTAAACACCTATCAATGAGGATTTTTTTAATCCCAGTTTAGCAATGTTTTAAAGTCGATAATATGTATAACAATAGCAGGTGGTGGTAGTCAGGATGGCATTGCAGTATAGGCAGAGACGCCACTGTAGGCTTTGATATCTGCGCACTAATTGAAGGATTTGTGTTCGAAAGCGACGGAAGCAGAGGTGAGGACAACTTGCGAGCCGGGTGGACGGCCCAACAGACGCGACCACATCGTTTGCAACGCTGGGTGGAGGTGGCGGCAGTATCGGAAGTGTGGTGTTGGCAGCGGCAGCAAAGGCGCTGCAGACGGCGTCAGAGGCGAGGGCGTGGCTTGCGGGTCGGGATTGCCAAGGCGGAAGTGGCCAAGACTGACAGTGACGGTGGATGTGGGGGTGGGGTGGCGGCGGCAGTGGCGGTGACGGTGACGGTGATGGTGACGGTGACGGTGACGGTGACGGTGACGGTGACGGTGACGGTGACGGTGACGGCGACGGTGACGGTGACGGTACGGTGACGGTGAGTGCGGTGACGGTGACGGTGAGTGACGGTGACGGTGAGGTGACGGTAGACGGTGACGGTGACGGTGACGGTGACGGTGACGGTGACGGTGACGTGACGGTGACGGTGACGGTGACGGTGACGTGACGTGACGGTGACGGATGACGGGGGATGGTGATGGATGGTGACGGTGACGGGTGACGTGACGGTGACGGTAGAGGCAGTGAGCGTGACGGGTGAGGTGACGGGTGGGCAGGCTGGGTCGGTGACGTGGCGTGGGCGGCGGGCGTGGGCGTGGCGGGCGTGAGCGGGCGTGGGCGTCGACGGGCGTGACGTGTGTCGGTGACGGTGCGGTGTCGGCGTCGGTGTCGGCCTCATGAATGATAGTGCTCGGCCTCGTCAACGGAAACGTGGAATGAAGGTAACAGATGATGCCGTTGCAACTGCGTAAATCAACTGCATACGGAAAACAGTAGATTTTTGTTGTTTTTTTTGTTATGTGTACCGTCACGGACACAGTCCCCATGTCATTTTCCAAAATTGAGCCAACGTGAATTAGAAAACACCTAGATGGCGTTTAAACATAATTTGGCGTGTTAAACATTATGTTTAAGCACTGCTTATACTATGAATTAAATCTGAGAATTAAAACAAAATACTTAAATAAAAATATAAATAAACAAAAGAAAAGATTGATAGACACAGTTAATAACGAAATTTAGAATCTGGAAGTCATTCTAAAAACAAATAAACCATTTTAAATGTAAATGAGCGGCAATAACAAATTAGATACAAATACTGAATTTGACCAAATTATAACTCATATCTTCCACCACCATTACTCAGTAGTTGGTCCCACTACACAATATAAAATTCATGCTCATCAGCCATCAGCGTCAGTTTTACTAATGTTAATGTGCCTCTGATAATATAAACTGCGAACCCCTGGAGGGAACGCTGTAGATGCACACTTGAAAATTAACCAGAGCTATTGAGAAAAGCATTCTCAGCGAACTGACGAATAATGATCTCAACGACACAAATTCAAGTCGTTTGTTGGGTAAAAAGAGTAAATTGTATGCAAATAGTATTTCTGCGTATGCCAACCGTGCAATCGCTATCAGTATTAATTAACCTATTCAGCCCTGAAAGTTATTCATATTTTTGGAGAAACTTTGACATATTCATCGTAATAAATAGTGCGATAAAAAAGGAACATTAAATTTTCATTTTAAAAATTACCATTTTCGCGATTCACTGAGTTCGAGATTTTCACTTTCGACTCTGCTACTTACAAATATCCGGCCACACACACACACATGCACACACACATAATTTCGTTTATATTATCACATATTTGAATATCTTGCATAAAAGAAAAGGAATAAACGTTGCCCCAGACAGGGTACAGAATCGTATTACACTCCCTCTTCAATTATTTTCAAGCATTGCGAAGAAATAAAAGAGGTCATCTTCGTCAACATAGAATGTTGTTGGAACATACTATGTTGACGAAGATGACCTCATTTATTTCATCGCATAAGAACGTCAACAACACCGAATCAGAATTCCCACAATTTCAAGCATTGGTTGAATTCTTGTTAACAGTGATTCTTGGAAGTAAGAGAATTGCTTATACACATTACGTACTATTCCAAGAAACTGGGATATCGGAAAATTTACGTACCAGTGAAAACGCTCGTAAATGCGCGAGCAGTGTAATAGAATCTTGGAAGTAATGGAACAAACACGACATTAATTTCAGAAAAGTGACATGCCAGAAAACATTCAAAATCAATTCAACGATATAGGGAATAGTCAAATGTGTGATTAATATCCAGGAAAGAATGGAAATACCTGGAATCATTACTCCGGCCAAAGGAGAAGTACAGTTTACATATGATTACTCCGCCACATGTCGCAGAAATTTACTCAAATGAAATTAGCACGCGTACTTTAAAATTCATTGTGAAGACTACATATTTACACGATACTTTGTGTTTAATGACTAATTTTATCATTCAACTTTTATCATAGCAAAAATTGCAAAAAAAATATATCCTTAGAGTTGACCAAACATTCGAGAAACGAAATGTGCTTCTAGACCTTTTCTATGACCTAAAACGTGCAACCCCCATTCTTACACTTGGATGGTGAAATTACATAACTAACACTTCGAATGTGTAACGTTGTGCACTTGGAAATGAACATAAAAAAATTAAAGATTAAAATTGCTTTTAACTTGGGGACCAATTTACTATAAAATAATTAGATATCAATATTAGAAAAAAGTAATCCTTGGACACTGAAGAACATTGCTACTAATTTTAATCTTAAATTGAGGCAATTCCACCATGTATTTGTAGAAACCAGTCGCAATGCAGCACTTGGGTTCCCGGCAAAACCACTCGACTCGGCCTCCATCGAGGCCAGGGCGGCGGGATTGGAACGCTCCACGGCGCTTACGAGGCAGCGCGCGCCAACTCGCCGCGCTAGTTGCCCGCACATAATAAAGTTTCCGGTGCCCCCCTCCCCCGCCCCGAGCCATGAAAGGCGCCGCGGACCGCCACGGAGCTATTGGCCGGGAGACGGGAAGCGGGAGCGAAGACGTTGGATGAGAGGAAGACCAGGACAAGGACGGGAAGTGGGCGGCGACAGGGTGGTAACGAGACGGAACGTGTCGGGAACAGGCAAGAGGTGGAATGATTTGATTGATTGTTAGTAATTCCGGATTCGTCAACCGCTAAGGTCATTAGTCCCGTCCGAGTAGTGCGTGTCGTTTTCATATGGAGGTGGCGGTGATCACCTCCTGCTGGATGACGAGATCCACGCTGGCCGATCGTCGGTTAGCGAGGTTTTCCCCTAGCAGGTATCCCACCAGCGGAGCACCGTCCCAACTAGGACAAGCTCTAAACTCCCGATCGTGCTCCCGACAGCTGAGGCGCGAGTAGGAAAGAGTCGGTGAGCAACGTCCCAGGAGTAGGCCGGCGGGGGGGGGGAGCGAGGATAGTTCGATTCTATGAACTGAGTTGGCAATCCACGACCAAGCCACGAGATATACGTGTGTGTCTTAGAAAAGGAGTAGTGGGCGTGAAATCGCATTCGTGAGAACGTAGGAGCATAGAATCGGATTAATGGAGTTATGACGTGTAGGATCGCGCAGTTTCTGAGCTCGATCTTGGCCGCATTCCAGAGCGCGGGTGGCCGTGTGGAAGTTCATGCTCCGGACCTACCAAACTTGGGGAGGTGGAATCGTGGAGGTCTGCAGAAAGGAAGGCGAGGAGTGGCAGCGGGAACGTGAGGACGAGAAGTGCTAGGAACGCGTGGAGGAGGGGAGGTGCGGAGGCGTGGAGGCGAGCAGAACAGGAAGTGAAGACGCTGGGAAGTGAGGAGGCTGGTAAGCGTGCAGACGTGTGACACAGACGACACGAGACACAGGATTTGGGAAGATGTAGAGAGACGGAGCGGCCGCGAGGAAGAGGACTGGTGAAGAGGCGGGGAGCCAGATCCAGATTTTGCCGGAACAGAGAGAAAGAGAGACGGGGAAAGATATGGGTTAACAGTCGGTGTCGAAAGAAGTGATGTAGAGGTCCGACGGAAGAGGGCGGGTTTATGTGTGGATAAGGTGAAACGGCGACTCGTTGAGACGGCGGCTGAAGGGGAGGGGCAGAAGACGGGCGAGTGCAACTCCGGGCGCGAAGAGGAGGAGCCGGAGCCTCATAAACCGACATCAAAGGGCAGCGCGCCACTGGGCAACGCCTCCGGAGGCTGCGGTCTGCGCGGTGGCGGCGGTGGCGGCGGTGGCGGCGGTGGCGGCGGTGGCGGCGGTGGCGGCGGTGGCGGCGGTGGCGGCGGTGGGGCGGGGGTGGCGGGGTGGCGACGGTGGCGGCAGTGGCGGCGGTGGCGGCAGTGGCTGCGGAAGAAGCGGTGGCGGCGGTGGTGACGGCGTTGTGGCGGCGGGAGGGCGTGGGGCGGTGGCAGCGGATTCTGTGGCGACCATGGTTGTGGGGGTGATGGTGGTGGTGGCGGTAGGTAGTGGGCTCATCATGGCTGCGACGGTCAAGGATTTCGAGTTAAACTTCAAAGAGGTTTGTTTTCACAGTATCTTATGAGCTTTCACTTACAATGATAACAGCATTCTTCAAATACAAATTGCGCGCTTGAGAGAATTGGATTTATAGTAAGTGTACTTTTATGATCTTCGAATGAACAAGGAAATTTTGCATCTTGTGTATCGGAAATACAATGCATCAGTAAATCAATTTACTTCATTTCGTTATCAAAGGTCTTAACAAACGAAACATATTGCACTGAAAACGCCTCTAGCGGTAATAAATCAAAAATGATAAAAGTGATAAAATTGAATGGGTAAAATTTCTCCGATTGGTCGAGACGGTTGAAATTTTACTTTCACGCAATTGTGTAACAATATGTACTTAATTTTTAATTAATCCCGTAATTACAAGGTAAAATATTAAACGTATAGGGAACGTCAACACAGAAATTTACGTAAATACTAACCTGGTACATATTTGCAATGTCATATTTAAAACAAATAATTTACGTCACAATTTTTCGAATAAATACCCAGCAATACACCGCACCCACCGCACTGAGAAATCGATTTAGCAATCAGTGCAATCAAATGAGTCTCGAGAGGAACTGGAAGTAATTACGAATGAAATTCTCAAAGGCATTCTTTAAACTTCTGTGGGGCATGTGCTGAATGGGAGCTGAATGATACTACTAAAACTGCCTGAAGCACACGTTCACGGGCATCGTGCAGTGCGCTGGCAACATCTCAAACGCATGCAATAAGTGTACGTAACGAGTCAGTATTTGAAAATGTCTACTTCTATAAATTTACGAAGTAATGCGATTGAGTTTGTAATTACTTCGTTTGTGGGCGCGCCGATGGTTATGGTTATTAGTTCCGTATGAGCACGTTAGCGAAGGACGCTTCCGATGTCGGCTTCGTCGTCTGGGACAGTTCTCCGACGCGTCTTGACTTTAACTTTTATCAGCGGTTGCTGAAAAAGGACTCACCCGACGTCACTGAATACCAATCTTCCGTTTCTTAAGGATTTTTCTTAAATAAATGGAAACTCTCAAAATCTTTCTTAAATAAATGAAATATAATTTTAACCAACGCTATACACAACTAGATCAATCGGCAAAAGTCCATCTATGCAGTCTGTGTATTAAGAATATTAAGATTTTACCATTCGATATGGTAATTACGAAATTTGATAATGGATATTTATGGTACTACCAAAAACTTCCTTGTTCGTCAACCTTATTAACATTCTAAGACTGCTACAACACAAGTTTTATGAATCTTCACACACATATTTCAGCTTTGCTCACAGACCAGTTCTCCGCAACAACCCTTTGTACGCACAATAACTCGTTCACCGATCAATGTTTTGCAACTTTACTGCTCTTCGATACATATTTTCTTTACGATGAAGATCATAACATAACAGTGTAACACGAGTATTCCCAAGGAGACCTAGGGAGAGGGTTCCTCTTCGACTAGAACGTGAAATCCGATCCCGACTTAAACGCCGGTTTGCCGGGGTTGTCCCTCCTAGTACCTCCGCCAGAGGGAAACCGCCCCAGCTTGGACAAGCCCCGAGGTCCCCCACCTGGCCTCCCTGTATGAGAGTATGGTCCATGTCAAAGTGTGTAAAGGAAAGGAAGGGGACATGGATGAGGAACGACCTGGTATTGACTGGAGAGCCCACGGAAAACTACCGATCAGAGCAGCCGCCAATAGAATTCTCCTCATGGAATTCACCTTGCCATCTACTTTCAGCGCGTCAAAATGTGTCAACACGAGCTTCTTGCCCGTCTGGGAAGCCCGGTGCACCTGCGGGCCCGAACCACTTCTCTTGATTCCGCTCTCATCGCTCTCCAAATCAGGAATATAAGCTATACATGATACGTTATTCGTTGTACAACATACGTTGTACGTGATCAGATGTTACGTCTGTGCATAACAGACTAAACTAGAAATGACCACCATTTTTAAAAGGGCAGATGGTGGCAGTTGTTCCCAACTTGAATATTTCTAACTTCACAAAATACACAAAATGATTACTTTTAGATATGTACTGTGTTCTTCGCCGCCAAAGTTTATTTTGTTATAACTTTTAAAACTGTCAAATTCCAGGACAAATGACAATTTAAGGACAATAAAAATGTCTATAAAGGTAAAATCTATTTTAAAACTCCTACAAAATTACAAATGGTTAATTAAAATTAAATTAAAGTTAAACACAATTAATGTAGTTAATTAAATGTGGCTAATTAAAATAACAAACATTTACACATATAGTTAATAAAATTTAACACGAAGAAGTTAAAAACACACAAGTCACAATTCGTCACCTAGTCTCACAGCTCTCTCGGCCTGGGCTAGATAAAAGTAGTTCACGTACAAGATCTTATTAAATTCCTCCTGAGCTATTCTCTCTGTTGTGCGTCAAAGCAACTACAGAGTTACGAAATATTTATTTAGAGAAGTACGTATATTTTCAAATACGTACTGAGAACAATCTAGCATTCTCATCACTAGCACACGATGCGGTACTAGATGAAAACCTACGTACGAGAGGAGGAATATCAACGCAACTTTAGGCACCGTTCTTCTAACGCCAACAAGCAAACTCGCCTAATATTATATCTTCTGCGTTAGGGAGCAAGGCCTAACCACATAACCACGTTTTTGTTACTGAAATGGTAGGATCTTTGTACCTCAAATCAAGATAAATTCTTTTCTTTTCATTTTAGGTTTTTAATTAATTAACAAAAGAAATACTGCAATATATAATAGACATTTTTAGAAAGCCAAAGTTTATGTTACTTTAATTCGGAATGCTGATAGCGTTTGATTGACATTATTCAAGGATGAAGTAATGTATGTATTTGTATACTTCCATTAATCCATCTTTATGTTATAGTAGATGCATCTTATTATTGACCATTAGCTAGGTCTACAAATTGCTCTCTCGAATGCTTATCGAAAGCTTTCCAAGCTTTCTTCCTGTCCTTATTGAAAGGAATCACATAGTATCTTCTACGCTACGACTTTGGGTTAAAAATAACACTCTCAACATATTAACGGACAATACAACCCACATGTTCGCGAGTTGCTGATACACTGTAAGGAGTTTACGTGAAAGTTAAAGATTCTAGCTCTCCAAGCGTTATAAATACAAAGTAACAAATATGTGAGACTGTTCTATGGGTCCAGAATGATGGAGTTAAGGGTTAATTTTAGCGCTTCATGTTTATACTTAATCAGATCAAAAAGTTTAAAAAATGAAGATATTTCATGAAAAGAAGTATTTACTACTAAGTTTCAAAATGAACATATCTTAAAATTATAAGAACTCCGAAACTTTTAAAGTGGAATATGTCTTCAAAACCCACAAATGTAAACAAAATCCTGTTTTTCCATTCTAGTTGTTTGGAATTTATAGAATTTGTATTTATTAATAAATAATTTTTAAAATATATTAATCTGCTCCCGATCACGAATCACGTTCCGATGCAGCAGGATCGAAGAATGAAGGCGTAAAAGTGGCACTCGCGGACTTGAGACCATTCCTGTATTCTAAAACATGGGTAGATGTGGATAGTCAAAACAGCTGCTTAATTTCATGAAATTAGCTTTGCGAGTTTATGTGAAGCATGTTTCTGTGAAGACATGTTTAAAATTTCAGAAAGTTCATTCTATAGTGCCCAAAAAATGTTAGTACAACCATGGGGTGCATATTATTTTAATGTGAACAATTAGTAGAGATATTTGAATTGCAGGAGACAATAAAGAAGCACGTACTTTAAACTACTTTGAAAGTAAAATGTACCCGATATGAAAGTAATGCTTACTCGACAACTACATTGTAAATCAGTTTCTGCATTAATTTTGTGAAATCACATTTTTGTTCATTGTCATTTTTACTAACAAACTCTTCGGCAACAAAGGTTTGAACATAACATGTGTTGGAAATAATGCATTGCGCTCACTCATGGTTGATGTACGTTAATTGCGTAGGCTTCAAATCCGAGGTCTCGAAACTGACTTGGGCATTTGCAGCAAAGTATTCTAAAAGAATCATATAGCAGTGTTCTAAGAGATTATAAGGTTAACAAGGTTATAAGAGGCTGCTTCGTTCACGAGTTAGCCTTTCCTTTCTCCACGTTCTGGTGGTACTGAGTAGAGTCTTTCACGTCGGGCGCGAGAAGGGATAAAGCCAAAACCGATTCTTTACCTCCCCGCGCGCTTCGGCCCAGTTCAGTGGCATGTGGTGGGCAGACGAGGGGCAGTCTCCCGGGAGCGGTCGGGGACGCGGCCGCAGGGACAGAGCCCAACGTACATGATTGATGCATCGCTGAGCGAGGGACTCGCCCAGGAGACGATCGCGAGCCGCGAAACTTCCAGTGCACCGCCCGCACTATCATTCTTCATTTTTACGAGTGTTAGGGCAAAAGTTTCTGTTTTGACAATGTTGAGGATCAGGCAAGATTGATTGATTGATTGAATTTTTCGAGTTTCCAGGCGCGTCAGCTGCTTCGGTCATGAGTCCCATTAGTGTAGTACATGTTTTTTTCTCCCGGGAGATGGCGGTGATCTTCCCCCGCTGGATGGCAAGATCCGGCGCCGACCTACCGTCGGCTAGTGGGGTTTCCCCCTAACCAGCACTCTCCCACCAGCGGAGCGACGCCCCAGCCGGGACAAGCTCTAAGCTCCCGACCGGTCTCCTGGAATATGTGGTAGTGTAATGCATGTTAGTGTAAGCGTGTGTGTGTAAGAGGAGAGGGTAGGACAAGGAAGAAGGAAATATCGCGCGCGGTCCGTGGCCCTTTTGTTAGGGTACTATTGCGGCATTCGCGTGGTGTTGATCGGAGAAACCACGAAAAACTACCGATCAGAGCAGCCGGCCACTAGAAGATCCAGACAGCGACTGAATTCGACCTAGCTGAAAAGCTAGTGTCGAAAATCCTGCCGCCGCGGCGGCAGGCCACAGTCAGGACTCGAACCTAGGACCTTCCGGTCAGAGGCGCTGCAGTGACATGTCAAGCAAGACATTTTAAAATATACAAATAGCACGTCACGCCATAGGCTCATGTTTTATGCGTGATTTGGACCAGATAGACATCTGTAACAGGTCATTTAAACACGTAATGAATACGGTTCCATCTTTTCTAATAATTTCTTTTCTAAAATCACAAATGTAAATACATATATGGACCCAGACAAACATACACGTATGTTTTCTATAATCTTTCAAAGTACCCTCACAATCCACAAGCTGCGAACATTAGGAAGCCTCCAAATACTCCTCAGACATAACATGATATATATTATGATTTTCTTTATTATTAGCCTATGCCTCTTCGTCCACAACTGAGATGATGATTTGTTGGATGTGTTGACGTGAGTTCTATGATTCAATAAAAGGCAGGGAAAACGGAGTACCAGTGCCCCTAATCCACTTTACCCACCATAAATGCCATAAAGATTGAACTCCGACTTGCAGAGGTGGCAGGTGAGACCACTTCACCACGGGCCGTCCTAGCCTTACCATGCGAGAATATTCTAGTCTGTTTCATTGCTCTAAAAATAACTCAAGGTTCCAAAGGGGTACCTTGCACAAACAGCTGATCAACCGTCGCATTATATCGTTGGAACTGCGGAAACCCTCCTATAATTATCATCAAACGATGGTTTCATAAAGTTTCTGTTCCTCTTTTTAATTGATATTGATCTACAGATGATGTATTGTTGGCATTGAATAAAACGTTCAAGCCGATGTCGCGGTTCCCAGTGTTTTGTTCGCTTCACCAACGCCAACTCGAAATATTGTGCCCTACTTGGTCGATGTGATGATGATATGTATGTCAAATAAGTAAGATCGCTAGTAGATGATCTGCTTATCGATCAGATAACGCTGATCAAATAGGTATTTAGTTTTATCCTCTTTTTAAACCCTCATATAACAAACAAATAACTGCTTGAATAATGCTCGAAAGGTCAACCCTCCTGCTTTTAATTTTATTACTGATACTTTCAATGTGTCTGTAAATCTTATTCTCATTTGTTCATATAAAGTATGATTTCTTTCAAATTCTACTGACGATAAATAATTAACGATAAAGACTGGCTTCTCAATATCACCACATGTATATTGTTGTTGTAGTCCGTTTAAACACACCGATAGCAGTGAGCATAGCCTGACAGTTTAAGATTGATATTGACTGTTCGGCAGTACAATTCAGTCATATCCGTAATGAGGCAGATCGATCAACGACTGGACTCCTCCTGTATATGCAGTCTCATCATGTACATCATAATTGTGGTACTCCGTTTTACAACACCTAATGCTAGTGAGCATAGCCTTCGGTGGAGTAGGCTCCAGATTCAAGCTACAGAACCTGGCAATTAATTGACGTGCGCCTGTGGGTTCTGCCGAACACGTTTCGTATGCACTCTCAATCACGCGCTTCTTGCCATCCTCCCAGGTGAATGCCAGAGCACCAACGAATACAACGGGCGACCGTCCGCGACTTTTCCCTCCCTCGCCTTTCTCATCATCATCATCGTCATCATCATCATCGTCCTAATCATCATCCCATCATCGCTCCTTATCCGAAGTGGCGTACCGTACGAGGTATGTTCCGTCCTGAACCACACCTTAACTGGCATAAGCTAGTGGGAGTTCTTGAGGACCTGTAACCGCATGGAACTTACGCTAAAAAATGGTAGCTCTTTTATTGCAGAATGTCAAATGTTCATTTAATTTTTGATATTATTTTTACCATAGAAAAATCGATGACATCAAATCAAAAATATTTATTACTATTTTCATAGAAATTATTTTCGCTATTTTACTAATCGTGTTGATGGTGAAATAAGATTTTGATCAACATTCTTGTTTTACACTGGAAAAAATTGGAAATTTTAGGCACTGATAAAAAGAAGCATTTATGTTATTGAATTAAAAATTCTACAGAATGAAAAGGATCGAAATCGATCATGACTGAATTACGAAGTGGAGGGTTGCAATACTCCAACAGAAAAAAAAATTGATAAAGGAACTAGATGCCTCGCTATGTTTAATTAAGTCAAACTTCAATTAAAAATTAATTACTTCAGGCCACAACACCAGCAAATTAAGTCTTTGAAAGGGAGAAAAATGAAAAATCAAGAAAACATAATTTTACGAATCAAAAATAAGTTAAAACGGCAACAGCAATCTAACTTCAAAGAACAGCGTTGTACCTTTTGGTTGGTGTAATTTACAAGCGTTAATTACACTCATTAAAACAACGAAATATGTTCTCAAAAGTCTGAAAGAAATTTGCAGCGACACCCTAATAAAACTTCCCAAGTTCCCGAGATATTCAAAGAACATAAATATACTTACATCTTATGAATTACATCATTATTCTGTATTATATCAGTGTTAAAACAATAATTTTTGGTTTCCAGTTTAATAAAATAGGTAATATTGGAAATATCAGTTGCTTACATCTTTAGCAGGAGGTTTTTAAGAGTGTACAATGATGAGCTCACATTTGTCTGATGTTCTTCACTTTCTACAGAAATTAATTGTTAGTAGACTTTCAATCCGTAACGATTTATCGATAATGTTGCAGGAGATTTTCTGAACGATCGTCCACGCGTATAACATTCGAATAAAAATTAATAGAGAAATAATCACATCTTCGCTCAACGTCCTCGAGCACAAGCGATTATAATCGAAGATTGAAATCGGCGGCCCCTTTGCACGCTCTTTGATTCTTTTTAAAAATATACCCATTCACTTCAAAATAATATCCAGCAAGCATTTTATTGTACAGGATGTATCAGAATAAATTTTTCAAACATCTAGTGCGGGTGGAAATTATCACTTTTTCGGATTGAATATGTAGTGAGAAATTTTGTATAATACGTTTCACATGCCCTCATCGTCAGGCCATTACATTTTACCAATGTAACAATAAATTAACGTTTATTACAATAATAAAGTTCTGTAAATAGTATAAATCAAATTTGTGCAGCCCTAAGACATATTTAAGTAATGAGTTGCATGAAAAGAGTTGCAATTACCGGCCAAATATTTGGCCTAAATGGTTAAATACAACCAGGAAACTTCCTTTTTAAGCCAGAAATTATTCTATGATTTAAGCAGAGAATCTGGTGAGTACAAACGATCTCTGAATACTTCATTTCCGTTGTCTTTTTTCAAAACCGTCCTATCTCGGACGTTTCAAACGCGGACTCGCAAGAGCTAACGCAATCGAACCCGTTTATATTTGTATAGCGTAAAACGTGGTATTTCTTGTTTGTATTGACATATTTTGCAGTTGAAGACAAGGGAATATATACAAAAAAGAATTTTGAGCCATAAAACACCGTAAGTGAGATCAGTTACAAAATCGCCTGTCGGGAGATTGTCAAATGTATCTATTTACATTTGTGATGGTGAAATAACAAATGTATCCATTGCACAATCAAATAATAATCAAATTAACTTTTATTACAAGAGCTTCTGTGCAAAGGAAACTAATCAAACTTTATGTACGTCTGCAATTATTTTTATTTTAAGCCCAATCTGAGAACCAATTTCAGAAGTATGAATTTGCCTTCCTGGTTATCCAAGCGAATAATTGCCTTCCCAGGACCAGCCGCGTCATAAGCGGTGTAGCGGAGGGCGACTTAATGGCCATCCAAGGCAGCGACGTCGGGGCGAAGTGTAGGCCACGGGACGCGAGGCGGAACAACCTCGTGGCGCAGGCGGCGACGGCGCGCGGCGCAGAAAATTCGGAGGCGGCCGCTCAGCCCCGGCGAAAGGTCAGGGGCCCTCACCCTCGACCTGCCGCCCCGAGGGAGCAAGTTATTTTGACGGCGCCGGACGCGGTCGCAAATGCTGATTCCGCCACCTCCCCGTGCCGCCCCGCCCCCGCAACGAGACATCGTTCCGCGGCCGCAACGGCAGCCTCCGACGGCGGTCGCCTCCGCAGTAGCACCCCCGCCGCCGCCACCGCCCTCGCTGAGGCTGACGTCGGCTGGTGGCGACACGGCGGTGACATCGTCTCAAAGGACCCAGAAAAACCAGGTCACGTACGACACCCATGAGGAAGCAAAGATGCAGTGAGAGAGGTTTGATTTTTTCGTGTTTCCGGGTGCGTCAACTGCGTTGGTCATTAGTCCCGTTAGTGTAGTGCATGTTTTTTTCTCGGGAGATGGCGGTGATCTTCCCCGCTGGATGGCGAGATCCGGCACCGACCTACCGTCGGTTAGTGGGGTTTCCCCCTAACCAGGACTCTCCCACCAGCGGGCACCGCCCCAGCCGCGACAAGCTCTAAGCTCCCGACCGGTCTCCCGGAATATGTGGTAGTGTAGTGCATGTTAGTGTAAGTGTGTGTGTAAGGGGAGAGGATAGGACAAGGAAGAAGGACAGATCGCGCGCGGTCCGTGGCCCGTTTGGTAGGGTACTGCTCCGGCATTCGCCTTGTTGATCGGAAAACCACGGAAAACTACCGTTCAAGCAGCCGGCCGCTAGAATTCTCCTCCAGACAGCGATGAATTCGACCTAGCTGAAAAGCTAGTGTCGAAAATCCTGCCAACGTCAGGACTCGAACCTAGGACCTCCCGGTCAGAGGCGCTGCAGTGACATCAGTTGATGCACTGAGCTACCGCTCCCGGTAGTGGGAGAGGTGGTAATATGAAGGGACCGTATGTCGCGGTAGGACGGTGTACTAATCGCGCAAGTTCCTTGATACACGAGCTCCCTAGTCGTTGCCCATCGCGGAAAAGCAAGGCTCCTTGTGAAACTAAGTCCCATTCGGAACGGCACTGATCAATTTCAAACGCTGCCATTACCTATCCCGTACCTTCAAATCCCTTCATGCTTTCGCATTTACCTGTGTCAGAGTGTTTATTAGTCATTTACGTATACTGTTCTTATATGTTGCTTTTTTGTTTTTTGTTTAACAATTACGATGAATGGTTACATTTATTTATTCATTAATTTCTAAACGACTTCTGCTTATTCATTTACCAAAACTCATGGTTAAATTATACTGGATCAAGAATGATATAAACAAAATAAATGAAAAAGTGATTTGAACATTTCACAAAGTTTAAAAATATTTTACAAAGTGATTTGTACACAAAAGTACAAATGTCACAAAAATAACGATGAAAAGATTAATTTGTCGACAAAGCGAGTACGCAAAGGGTGAAATACATATTCGTCTTCACCTTGCAAATGCAAACATGCAGAAATATTAATGAATTATTATCGAATGTACAATGAAATAGGTACCATAAATACTAGTCCACATCACTGAAGGACGCCAGCGAAGCATGATGAGGGAAAGAGACGGATCTTATCCCGTGACTCTGTTTAACATGTTTCCATGTATAAGTTCATCCCACGCCTGGTGGCGCGCAAAGTAAATTTCAACAGTTAGCACGTTCAGTGGAAGCGGTGTCGTGCGCAGGGCCATCCTCTCCCCGCATACCTCGGTGTGGAACATCAAGAATATTTGCGCTTATATAAGGACAATCTCTGGTAAATGAAGTGCAGCCCGAAGCCGCAGACAAGGGAAAGACTCGAAGAGCCCAGTCGTTGCAGTGATAAGAGGCAGGATGAGATATGCAATGACATGTGAGGGAAGTAATTTGGTGGAGACGTAATGGAACACGCAGTGATAGATGTCGAAAATAGGGGGTATCCCGTTTTTACTTTCTCATATACGTACGTACATACGTATATACGTAGTATAGAGAAACTTATGTAATTGCTGCGGAAAATCGATTTCGAGATTTCAACGGAAATACACGTTTTGGGGTCCCCTGATACCGAAAAAATTGTTTTCCTCCCGCCTCCTCTCTCCTCTCCTCCCTCCCTCGCTCTCCCCCTCCCTCCTCCTCCCCTCCTCCTCCCGCCGTCCGTCTATCTCGTCATGACCATCTGGCCCCTGTATGTCCGTCTGTCCGTCCGTCAATACTATTAGCGCCCAAACCATCCGTACGATCTTTTCCAAATTGAAGACTCCCTTGACAACCTGGCTCTAGTGGAAGCTTTGAAATTTGGAAAAACATTCGTTAAATTTGGGGGTACTTTACATTTAGCCCTTCCAGACATTTTCAAAATTTTCTAAAAAAGGCTCCAAATTTTTCTTAAATTTTGTTAACTTAGAAGAAGAAGAGCGCTAAAATTTTGTCGACTTAAGCAATGTTCAAGATAACAGAATGCGAGCGAAACTCGCTGCAAAATCAATGGAGATTCACAATTGTGAACATGTTCTGGTATTTGGTATGAGTTAGTTTAGCAAAAGAATCTCCAATTTAATACGACCAACATGCCTTGCTTCTCTCGCGTATTTCCTAGTAAATCGGAAATCTATTTACACCAAACAACCTCGAGAGCAGTTAACGCAAAATTTTTTACATGAAAGTATCGATACGAGTTATCTTAAGTCACTTACCGCGCATAACCACTACGGAAGTAATTCCACCTAATTAAATAAAACGTACATTTCAAACATATTTCATTTATTCACGTGATTCAGCTCTTTGTCAAAACATACGCACTGGCGGGGCGGAGATGATAATCATATAGACGGTGCGATGAGAAGGATTATGCCGGAGTTCAGTGCAACAGGGAGGTGGGCGAAAAGGGGAGGAGCGGAGTGGGTGGGGAGCAATACGACACGGATAAGCGAGTTGGAGCGACTACAGGTGGTCGGGGTGAGGAGCGAGCCTTGAAGCGGATGCTCGAATGATTGACTGAGGTTTCCGGGCATGTCAACTGCCATGTTCAGGGCATGTCCCGTTATTAAAGGGGATTTTTATGCCTAGTGTGGCGGTGTTTCTCCTCTCTGGATAATGAGATTTGGCGCCAACCTACAAGTCGACTTGCGGAGATTTTCTCTCTCCAGGTATTTCCGATCAGCCGGGACAAGCTGTGAACTCCAGATGCATCACATGAGTTGTGTGGTAGTGTGTGTGCGCGCGCGCGTGTGTGTGTGTGTGTGTGTGTGTCTGTGTGTGTGTGTAAGGAGAGAGGATAGGACAAGGAAGAGGAAGGAAAGATTGCGAGCGACCCGTGGACCATTTGTAAGTACTCTTCCCTTATTTGGCTAATATTGATCGAAGAAATCATGGAAAACTAAAAAGCAAATAAAAGCAGCCGGTCACTAGAATTGTAATCCAGGTAGCAGCATAAATCGACATAGCACCCTGTAAGTGTCAAATATGGGCCACCGTCGCGAGTCACGCCCTAGAATCTCTTAGTTATAGTCGCTGCTGAGACAGCTCGCTGGGAGTTAATCTCAGCCTGTGAGTCTGCGGGCGTCCTCTTTTGCGAGAGGCGAGCGGCCCCTCGTATACTCTATTTCTTCGTCAGCGCCGTTCGGCTGCGCCATGCCTCGCGACGCGAGGGCGAGCATTGCCGGAGCTACACAATTTTGGGCCCGGGCAATGCTGAAACGTATCCCCGCCCCGAAAATGTGAAAGTTATACATGAACTAATGAGTTATTTTATTTCCATAAATACAAAAATTACAGTTTAACATAGAAAAAGGTTTTGGAAATATATTGTAAATATAGTTTTAAGTAAAATTAAAAAATCAATTTTCACGGTGAGCTTAAGAGCTAAAAAATGTTGTTTATTTAGTGTTTAATAAAGTCACTTGTTAAATACATGAAATGATAAAAACGAATTTCATAAATGAGTATAATCATCTATTTAAAGTAAGAATTTATTAATATAAAATTTTATGCAATATAAGACTTCTGTTCCGCGAGTAATAAAATTACGATAACTATATTCCCGAATTCTAATTTCTTTTCCATCTTTTTTGCTAAGATTTTTCCTATCCAGCCGCTGTCTGGAGGCGAATTCTAGCGGCCGGCTGCTCTGATCGGTAGTTTTCCGTGGCTTCTCCATCAACACCAGACGAATGTCGGAGCAGTACCCTACCAAACGGGCCACGGACCACGCGCGATCTGTCCTTCCCCTTACTTGTCCTATCCTCTCCCCTTACACACTCACTTCAACTAACAGGCACTACACTACCACATATTCCGGGAGACCGGTCTGGAGTTTAGAGCTTGTCTCGTCTGGGGCGGTGCCCCGCTGGTGGGAGAGTCCTGGTTAGGGGGAAACCCACTAGCCGACGGTAGTACGGCGCCGGATCTCGCCATCCAGCGGGGGAACATCACCGTCATCTCGCGGGGGAAAACATGCCCTACACTAACGGGACTAATGACCAAAGCAGTTGATGCGCCCGGAAACACGAAACAATCAATCAATCAATTTTTTCCTACCAACCCCATCATCGAGCCCGTTGACTTGCGGGGCCCTGGGCGATCACTCGGTTTGCCCGGCATTGAGGGCGAGCGCCAGCGTCTGCTCAGTCCCGGGGGAGAAGGGATGCTGTTCCACTAAGGGTTCGAGTGCTGGCGGGCGGTTGCTACGCGTGGGGGAGACGACGTGTCTTGCAGCGACAGCGAACAACGCGCGACATTGATGGGGATTGAAATGATTCAAGGCGTTGTCATTGTCAACAATAGTATTTATTTCAATAATAGCAGCTTTCGATGGCTTAGCCATCTATCATCAGTTTTCTGAGACAAGAAAAGATATAAAATTAGAATAAACATAATTACCTAATTTAAAAACATCTTACGAAATGAAAGGAGAAGAAATAAGAAAAGAAAGAATGAAAGAAAATCTTTCATTCAAATGAAAGGAGAAGAAATAAGAAAAGAAAGAATGAAAGAAAATCTTTCATTCTTTCTTTTCTTTTCTTTTCTTAATTCTTCTCCTTTCATTTCTTAAGATGTTTTTAAATTAGGTAACTATGTTAATTATAATTTTATATTTTTTCTTGCATCAGAAAACTGATGATGATGGCTAAGCCATCGAAAGCTGTTATTATTAAAATAAATACTCTTGTTGACAATGACAATGCCTTCAATCATTTCAATTATATAAATGTCAACTACAACTCACCACTGAATCAATTGATGGAGATGTCAAGGCTTGGACTGGAGTTAAACGTGGAACTATGTAAAACACTTAGTAGTGGATTTGGAATTTTTTCACTTTTTTCATTTTTATATGAAACGAAACTGGTCAATTTGCTATTTTTCACGTAATCAAATACTATCCAAGTTCCTGGTTCGAACATTCTATCTTTAATTGGGAGGCGCGTGAGCAGTTAGGAGTGAGATGTTTCTAGTACAACACCCCCCTTTTATAAACCAGATGGTTTAATTAATTTCATACAAGGTAAATAGCAAAATTACGTATTGAGAATTGATATTTAAAATAAAAGTAAACACACAATTTCAATTCAACTCCTGAACCACTGGGCAGACTTCAGACAGTTGTTTCCTGTGAGATTTGTACGTTAATTTCCCCGAGAGATTAACGTCCTAGACCCCCGACTCCTGATCCCTTACCTAGCCCTGACCCCAGATCAATTGGCTTAGAGTTCGAATGTCACCAAACTTCCGAGACTTTTCAACGTTTGACAGATAAAATATGCCGGAAAGTACGGTACATAGCTTTCGGTAGCAAGCAGATGAAAACAAATAGGGGCACATTTGGAGTTCTCTCTGAGATCTGCAAAAAAAAAAGGCAATTTCAGCGAATGGAAAAGCAATGTGTATGTAGACGTGGGGCTGCCTCACTCCGCCACTGACAGCCCGCCCTCATTTCCTTCGCCCGTCCTCATCCTCTCTGCCTTTACGTCGCTGCGCGGTGCCGCCCCCGATTAGCACTCGGAACGGCGCGCCGGGCGAAGAGGAGGCTGCACCCCCCCTTCCTGGCCGAGCCGGGCAGGCGGGCGGCGCAGACGCAGCAGATCAACAAGTGACGGCGACTCGGAGCTTCAACCACTCCGCAACCCCACACTCCTAAATCACGCCGCCCCCCTCCTTCTCCGCTTCACCCCGCCGCCGAACCCTGCCATTCGCCCTATCCACACCCTGCAGTCCACTCCGCTTCCCCACCACCTCTGCAGCTCCACTCTCCACCACTGCCTCACTCTCCCCGCCTCACCATCCCCGCCTCACCATCCCCGCCTCAACATCCCCGCCTCAACATCCCTCTGTAGCTCCACTCTCCACCACCGCCTCACTCTCCCCACCTCACCATCTCCTCCTCACCATCCCCGCCTCACCATCCCGCCTCACCATCCCCGCCTCACCATCCCCGCCTCACCATCCCCGCCTCACCATCCCCGCCTCGTCATCCCCGCCTCGCCATCCCCGCCTCGCCATCCCGCCTCGCCATCCCGCCTCGCAATCTCCACCTCGCCATCCCCGCCTCGCCATCCCCGCCTCCCATCCCCGCCTCACCATCCCCGCCTCGCCATCCCCGCCTCACCATCCCCGCTTCGCCAGCCCCGTCTCTCCAACCCGCACATCCATCTTTAATCTCGATCATTTCCACTCGATCCCACTTTTCGTTCTCCGAACCTCAAATTCTGCCTCTTTCCAAAACTCGGCTTCCTGCGCCGCGCCTCCCTCTCCATTCTCTTCCTTGCCGTCCCTTGGGTTCACGCTCCGCCTCAGTCACCCGGCGCGGCGCGGGGCGTGGCGCGGCGTGGCGCGGCGTCTGCCCGTCGCTCCGCTCGGCCACCGTGAGACGTCACTCGCACGCCACGCCCCCTGCCAGCGCGCGGCGCCGGCGACGTCCCTGACCTTTCACGCCGGAAGTGGTCCCTTGCAATATCCGGCGGGGATCCCCTCGGCCCCGAGGAAGTCGACGTGACGTCTCCTTCATAACGAAAATCGATATTCAGAGAAGACGGTGCCTGGCGACTTTCGGTCCAGCGGGAGGGGAATAGGGTAAAGATCGTTTGCGTGTCCTCTTGTAGTAGAGAGAAGTGATTTTTTTCGCAACATTGCCCGAATAAACATCAATATGTCTTATCTATTCACAATATACTTATTGCCACACTTACGTAACAAGTCTCAAAAATGGGCCTGCACTTTATGGTCCTGCTGCGGCAAAATCCAACAAACACAGAAAAGATATCCACGCTGTGTTAAATTACTGAAACATTGAATCTTGATAATACCATTAATTCATACCTGAACTGATTTTGGGTAGATACTTTTAAATTTCACTATATGGTTTAATCTTAAATCTACAATGAGGATTATTAACAAATTTCGTATCTTACATCGAACGTGAGAGATTGAGAATCCAGTAGATAATGTCCTGCAAATTTGAATTCACCTGCTTACATTACATATCGTTTCCGTCTGAAGCGCCTACTACACCTACCTGTCATACTACTAGAATACAACCTGTCATGCTTCGTTTGCGTGATTTCCGATCCTCTATCAACAATATTTATGTGAACGATAATTTGGTAAGCCATGATAATATAGTATAGATTAGAACTTCTCTATTTTGTATTTTTCTACACAATTCTTTAGAATTTGTAAAGCTATAACGTCATGACTCATTTAATTTCAAATAGTTTCAAAACAAATTAACTGATTTTTCATTTGTATACTTCAATTAGACCCATGCATTAAATTAGGAACTTCAAAACTGAATGATCAAGCCATCTGTTTTATTATTTCATTTCGCACGGCCTCTCATACGTCGTGAATCGTATACAACTTTCGAATTGTATACACAAACTCAACTCAGCCTCACTGGCACCCACACTGTTTAGAAACTACAAAACGATGAGATGAAAATAAACAATTAAATATCAGCGTGGAGTGAATCAAATCTCGTTTCATAGCTACAGGTTTTTCTCTTCATATTTTCGTTTCACGGTACCTCGTGAAAGAACAACAACAATATTCTCCTCTACGCAGAGCAGCAAACTAACACTGATCGATAAACAAACACATGCAGACGAATGGCGTACTTCATAAAATCTTCATCACATAAGCGTACTTAAAAATCAATTACCGCATACGTTAATACACAAAATGGAAAGAACTAATAATTAGAAGCAAAGATTATATCATAATAATAATAATAATAATAATAATAATAATAACCAATAAGGGCAGTAATTGAAAGCAATATATGCAGCCTGTGGCTACGACTGATTGATTGATTTTTTTCGTGTTTCCGCGCACTTCAACTGCTTTAGTCATTATTCTCGTAAGTGTAGAGAGTGTTTTTCTCTTGCGAGATAGCGGTGATCTTCCCCCACTGGATGGCGAGATCCGACGCCGACCTACCGCCGGCTAACGGGGTTTCCCCCTAACCAGAACTCTCCCACCAGCGGGGCACCGCCTCAGCCGGGACAAGTTCTAAGCTTCCGACCGGTCTCCCGGAATATGAGGTAGTGTAGTGCATGTTAGTGTGTGTGTGTGTAAGGGGATAGGATAGGACAAGGAAGAGGAAGGAAATACTGCGCGCGGTCCGTGGCCCGTTTGGTAGGGTACTATTACGGCATTCGCCTGGTGTTGATCGGAGAAACCACGGAAAACTACCGATCAGAGCAGCCGACCACTAGAATTCTCCTCCAGACAGCGACTGAATTCGACATAGCTGAAAAGCTAGTGTCGAAAATCCTGCCGCCGCCAGAACTCGAACCTAGGACCTCCCGGCCAGAGGCGCTGCATTGACATCAGTTGATGCATTGAGCTACAACTCCCGGTCTGTTGCTACGAAGGAGATTTGTATGACTACGTATGACATCCTGGAACAAGGAGAAAGTAAAAACAACAAAGAAACAGTTTCAATTTTAACTGAAAAAGTAAATAATTGATTATGTTATTCCGCTAATTTTCATACTACGCTTACTGACTCAATTCTCATTCTCAGTGAGTCACTCTTACATCAGCAGACGTACGCGACAGAGGGAAGACACAGAGAGACAGACACGAGAGACAAAACGAGAACAGACAAGTATCAAGACCTACAAACGTGGATTTACTGACGTTAGAGGAAGTAATTTAAAACATACAGGAACAAGATTTATGGACCTTTTAAGCACTAGGAGCCGCCAACACGAGTTTTCTGTAAAAAAAATTGACAATTTATACCGCAGAATTACAATAGTTGCTCGTTACTATGTTCGTAAAAGGCGAGATACTAAAAATACCATCATAATTTTGCTTGCGCGCGATCACATGGCTGTAAATTTCAAGGTGTGGAGCCTAAAGGTCCAGTAGAGCGAAGTCAGTGTGCCGTTCCGCACCCTCGACACCGTAGCCTGGCGAGCGGCGTGGGCGAAGGGCTCCGAGAGACTCGAGTCGCGAAGGCTCCGCCAGTGGAAGGAACGCATGTTAAAACCGCCGGGAGACATCGATCTTGCTGCGCAATCAAGCAAGCTAGAAGTTCCGGAAGCGAGCCGAACGAAAAGTTGAAATGCGGAGAGAGAAAATGGGGAGAAAAGCGCAAGATGAGACAGTGGGATAAACGGCGGGTGAGAAGGTTGGGAAAGGCTGGGTTGGAGGACGAGAGGGCAAAGCAGAGGAAGAACAGACATGTGGCGATGGGGAGGGGAAGGGTGGGGTTTGAAGAGGTGGGAGGTGAAAGTCAATGAGATGAAGGGTTAGGAGGGGAAGATATCGAGGGGAAATGTTGGGAGGGGAGGGGTTGGGATGGGGAATGACGGAGAGAAAAAATGACTGAGGAGAAGGAAGGTGGGAAGCCAAGGGGGGAGGGCGGGAAGGTGAGGGCTGGGGGGACAGAGCAGTAAAGGGGGGGCGAGGCTCTTTCGCAGAGGAGGGCGACAACTGCAAACAGAGGGGGGAAGGAGCTGTGTCGCCTCCGGGCAGTGGCCGTTGCGGACTTCCGTGACGATTCGATTACTCGCTGTCGACGCCGAGACGCCAGAATGGAGGTGGGCTGAGGAGCCAGTTCTGGACGATAGAAACCGGTGGTCATGAAGATGCCGGGGATTCTGTGGTACAGCCCGAGAACTAAACATTAGACAAATTGCTTCAGGACACAACTAATACGAAAGAAAAAAACATAAAATCTTAGTATAAAGAAATCTGAAAAACTACAAATAACTGGCGAAGAGAAGGACAAAAGAGGTCTGGAGCATGTGCATGATGAACATGGTTCCCTGGTCATAGCGAACGTACGTTGAGTCTGATGTCCATACACCCGGTATAAGCCACGGGTTGGAGAAAATAATTTTATGAACAAAATGAACGCAAAAGTAGAAATGAGAGGGCGAAGAGCTCCATGAAACACAATTTCTTCGCAATACTAGTACATTTCGTGGTCAGGCATTATTTCCGTCCCTTTTGGTGTCTATTGTGACCCTTTTGCAACGGCATTATAATCATTTCAAACATCTCTCCTCGATGTCCTCTGCATCGTCCCATTTCGTCATAAGTTTCATCCCGTTCTCACCCTTCTCCCCTCCCTTTTCCCGCCCTCTCTCTTCTTCCCCTTCTCCCCGCCCTCACTCTTTCACATCTTCTCATCTTCCTTCTTTTCGTCAAGCTCATCCATCACGACGACGGCGACAACAAAGGGCGGCTGTAGAGGCTGCGGCAGAGGGACGTGACGGCGACGGAGGCGAAACGAGAGAGAGCGCGCTGGCGCATCGGTGCGGCCGGAAGGGCACTCGATGGAGATCGAGATCGAGAGCTGCGCTCCGGATGCGAAGCGCGCACCGGGAGCGGTAGTTCAGTGCATCAACTGATGTCACTGCAGCGCCTCTGACCGGGAGGTTCTAGGTTACACTCCCCAAGGCGGCAGGATTTTCGACACTAGCTTTCCTGCTAGGTCGAATTCAGTCGCTGTCTGGAGGAGAATTCTAGCGGCCAGCTGCTCTGATCAGTAGTTATCCGTGGCTTCTCAAATCAACACTAGGCGAATGCCGGAGCAGTACCCTAACAAACGGGCCACGGACCACGCGCGATCTTCCTTCCTCTTCCTTATTCTATCCTCATCCCTTACACACACACTTACACTAACATGCACTACACAATTACATATTCCGGGAGACCGATCGGAGCTTAGAGCTAACCCGGCTGGGGCGGTGCCCCGCTGGTGGAGAGTCCTGTTTAGGGAAACCCCAGTAGCCGACGGTAGGTCGGCGCCGTATCTCTATCCAGCGGGGAAGATCAACAGCCATCTCCGAGAAAAACATGCATTACACTAACGGGACTAATGTCCAAAGCAGCTGACGTGCCCGGAAACACGAAAAAATCAAATCAAAGCGAAGCGTGCCACCCGGCTAATGGAGCACGGCCCGCCTTCCGTCCCGCCAGGCTCCATCTCGTCCTATCCGTCCTCCCCGCCCCGTCCCGCCCTCCCCGCCCCGCCCTCGCCTCTCCCTCGCCCTTGCCTGCTCCGCCCCGCACCGCCCGCTCCGCACCGCCCGGCACCGTCCCGCTCAACCTATCCCACCTCACCCCATCCCGCCTCACTCCCTTTCCCTTGCCCAGCCACGCCGCGATGCCCTGCACAGTGTCTGCAAGCTCCTTTGGGCCTCCGGTGCTCCGATGGGACGTGGAAGGACGCGCCGCGCCTACCTCGCAGCGTGGCTGTCACCGCTGAGTGCGGGGTCTGAGGTCGCCGAACGAGGAGATTGAAGGATTCACTAACTTGAGCTCGACTATAGGATATCAATTAATTATCGATGAATAATAATTATAAATAAATAAATATATTAAAAATTAATAATATGAAACATATTAATCATTATTTTGTTCTTAATAGAGAGAGGATTTTCACACTCTAAAAATCTTGAAATATGCTATTAAAATATGCATTATGACTTAAAAATCCTACAATACACACTTAAATATGCATTAAAAATTAACAATATTTCATTTCCTCTATAAACGTTTCTTGATAAAATTCAGTAGAAGCATGCTTGGTATGAACAGATATACTTTTGTGCAAACATAATACAATCTACCTTACTTCGTGAGAGAAATATTTGAAGTGAATATCCACATTACTGAAGTATACATTGAATGTCTTGATGCATTTCTTCTGCCTGATTTTAAAAAATATGACATCAAGAAATATCTTACATTTGCACAAGTATTGCATCTTCTACAGAAAAACACACAAACAGTGACAACCGCATTCGAATCAATGAACGCTCACAAATAAATAGGTTCTATGAAAAGAAGAAATATTTTACAGATAAGTCTCTATTTTAAAGAAATGTGCAAAATATGCGCATATAATTACACAAATATTCTCCAACAAGAACAAGCGGCTAAATATGTACAAATATGCACCAACATCACCAGTTGTCAAAAATCTCACTTAGCTATGTCCTGAAGCAACGGACAAAAGCTAGGGTCAAATTTCTTCTCTAGTTATTAATATTTGTATTCTATTTACCGTGAATCATCACAATTGAGATTATGCACAGCTCTCACAATCATTTTTTTCTTGTTTGGTTGGGCTATTTTTGTTTGGTCCTAAGATTTTCCGTTTTTCTTTTCGCGCCGATTGATAAATTTGCCAGGTATTATTGCTAGGGTCAAATTTCTCTCTTAAATGTTTTCTAGGTGTGATTTTTATTCTGTCAGTTATCGAATACTTCACGTTTCATATAATTTTCCTATGTGTTTGGTATGTTGACCAGTCAGAGTTTCGGAATTTGTGGGTGCACCAAATGCTTACAGAGTTCATCTGCAAGTTTTGGGACAAGCCCTTCCGTTTTTAGTAAATGTTTTCTTACATAAAATTAGTATTTTCATCCATTATTACCATAACATGATTTTACAATATATGATATTAAAAAAAATATTATTTGAAATAAATAAATAAATGTGAATATATGTTAAACATTGATTACATTATTTTATTTGTCGCAAAACATTAGAATATGTAATTCAAATAATACAAGTACTTCGAAATTAGTACATAACGTATGAGTCAAGTAATACAAAACATTCTTCGTTGAGTATAGTGTGTACAGAATAGAATTTGAAAGGTTTCACCATCACTTGCTTTAATTAAAGTACTAACGAAGAAAAAGATACACACAGCGATACTTAATGATAACAATACGGAACAATGATAATGATTGCGTGTTCAAATAAGAAAGTGTAAATATGTCCTACAAAATTAAAAAAGGAAGCAAGTTTAATAAGAATTTTAACGGGATTTCTGTAATTGCTCCAGCAAATATAGAAGTTTGGAAGATAATGAATGGACAAAATGGTTTGTTCCCAGCATCAATCCAGTAATCAGTAGACTTCGAGTGATTCTACAGTCAGGAAGGGGCGAGGGTTTGAATTGTCCAACCGCACGTCTCCAGGCATTCTGTAACTCGATAACTCGACTACAACCCTACGTTTAACCCCCAACTGCCCGACCGCCTAATCCCCATACCAAACGACCATTCGTCTACTTCCGGAGTGACGACAGACCCTCGACCTCTCGATCGACCCCCGCACAACTGCTCGGTCAGCTAACCGCACAACCGGGAGAGGTCGCTTAGGGTCTGATGTCACTGGTGTACCTCTGACCGGAAGGTCCAAGGTGCGAGTACCGACGGTGGCAGGAATTTCGACACTAGCTTGTGAGCTAGGTTGAGTTCAGTCGCTGACGGGAGGAAAATTTTAGCGGATGGCTTCTCTGATCGGTAGTTTTCCGTAGTTTCTCCGATCATTCCGGGAAAACACCAAAACTCAAATTCAGGTTAATACCGATCCACTTACATACACGGCATAATCTCAACAGTTCACTGTCACACTACAGCCCAACTGACCGACAAAGAATTCATTATGTTGCCATTACCTCGTTGCGTTCTACATCAAACAAACAAAATCATACGCCCCCCCGCACACACACAGACAACACATACAGGCACAACACACACAGACACAAACACAGACACAACACACCACACAACAACACAAGACAAACACAAGACAAACACACACAAACACACAGACAAACACAAAACATTCCCACGAAGCGTTCGATCACGAAACGGGCAGAGCGCTCGAAACGAAGCACCTTCGAACGCTGCATCACGACGCTGCACGCACGCACGCAGGCAGGCGTGCGCGCGGTGGCGCGGCGGCGCGGCGCACGGCAGGCACGGCATCGACCGCATTGACCCGCCCGCAGCGCCGCCCTCGGGGATAATATATGTGCACGAATGATGACAAATAAAGACACCCCGGCCCCCCCCACGGCCCCCGACGAGGGCCACTGGACGCGACTGCACTGGTCTCTAAAAGGCGCGGAAAAAAATCATGCAGGGATGACTAGACATCGGGTATTTAGGAACCTTTTTTTAATTTTTAAAAACGACGAAGTTTTATAATGTTTATTGTTGCTTATTTGAGCATAAATGCCTATTTTTTGCATAAATGCTTTTCTGAGAACCTTTTGCCTTTTAATTATTATATTTATATACAATGCTAAGATATCGGAAAATCGGGGATGGTCGAACGTGATCATTCATTACGAAACCTTCAATTCACGTCTTGGTATTTCAAATTACGAGAGAAGTACTGAGCGTATACCAACTGATTTTTCACCATTTCCCTATTTAATTAATACCAGCTATGAGCAGAGGGCACCGAAATTTTAAGTGAAAATAAACATTCCGGAAGGTTTCAGTATTGCTAGTGTTGGGCTGCTAAAATATATGCCAGTCATATGGTTCAGATACCTTTCCGCATTCAACTGATTTTGTCTCCCAGTCGTCGCAAATTTTAAAATTGTAATTCTTGAAATAGTACTGGTAATATGCAAATATTATTGGTTAATGGAAACTATTAAGAATAAAATGTAGAAGAGGTGTAACTATGTAAAGCTATTTTTATATTAAAATGTAGGAACTGGTTTTGTGAATTTATGATCACAAAATAATATACACAAAAAATACAATTTTTTTCATTTTGTTGTGTATGTAATATGATAGTCCTTTTCTCCTTATTCTTGACATTCAGTGCCTTTTAGCCCTAAAAGACGATTTTTAGTGCCTAAACATCCGTGTCTAGTGATGACATTGTAAGAGATATGATGAGCCATTTAAAATGAGCTAATTGCAATGAACGCACTGACAAAATGAATGCATGGGAAGTAACTTGCTTTCAACATAACTAGCAGTGATATTCGCAGCAATGGCTAAGCAGTAGCTGTCAAAGAAGTCCCCTCTTAGAGTAATCCCTCCCTCAATACCGACGGGCGGACCGGGGTTTCTTCCTCGACCAATCCTGTGAAATTTGTGGTTGACAAAGCGGGCATTCAGCAGGAGTTATTTTGTGTTTCTTGCTTCTCACTTCATCACGCCTTCATAACGACTTATCTAATCATTGATTAATTATTTAATTTTTTCAACTTTTGGGGTTGTTAGTCCCGTAAGCGTAGAGAATGAGTTTTATCACGAGAAGGTGGTGTTCTTCCCCCGCCCGATGGTGAGTTCCGGTGACGAACTACACGTCGGATGACGGTGTTTTGTTCTTCCCGATATCTCCCACTAGGAGACACCGCTCCATTCGGGGCGTGTGTGTGTGTGTGTGTGTGTGTGTTACGCGCGCGTGTGCGTGTGTATGTATCAAAGTGTGAGGATAGGTCAAGAAAGATGAAAAAAGATTCGTGGACCGTTTGTGAGTGTACTCCTTGGGCATTCACCTGATGCTCACCGCAGAAACAATGTAAACCTACCGATACGAACAACAGATCTCTAGAGTTCTCCTCTGAACAGAAAATGAATTCCACTTAGCTATGTGTCGAAGATCCTACCAACGTTGGAAGTCGAACCCTAGAATCTCCTGCTCCGAGGTAATGCAGTGATATCAATTGATACCTGAGCCACGTATCGCAGTCTTCATCTTCGTCTTTGCTATCATCTATTCATTAGATAATCTCTCGTGCGTATTAATGGCATCCGTATTTTGAAGGACCACTAAACCAAGGCAAATAATAAGTAGAAATAGTTCCAAAATACACCAGCAAAGTTTACAAACTATGAACAAATATTAACCCAATGCTCAAATGAAATCGAAACTCTTCCTTATTCTGTAATAACTATAATATATGAAATTCGAGTTAATACTTCACACAAGTGTAACTTCAAAGAACTAACGTAGCGTATAGTTATAGATACCACCAGCGCTGCAAGGTTTGCGGGGAATTTCTTCTCCTGGTACATACAAGGGTGGGGTACCGCACCAGACGGGACAAGCTCAAGGCTCCCGACTGGTCTCTCAATACGTGGTAGATAAATGTAGGTTCGAGTCCTGACGGCGGTAGGATTTTCGACACTAGCTTTTCAGCTAGGTTGAATTCAGTCGCTGTCTGGAGGAGAATTCTAGCGGCCGGCTGCTCTGATCTGTAGTTTTCCGTGGTTTATCCGATCAACGCGAGGCGAATGCCGGAGCAGTACCCTACCAAACGGGCCATGAACCGCGCGCGATCTGTACTTCCTCTTCCATGTCCTATCCTCTCTCCTTACAAACACACTTACACTAACATGCACTACACTACCAAATATTCCGGGAGACCGGTCGGGAGCTTAGAGTTTGTCCCAGCTGGGGCGGTGCCCCGCTGGTGGGAGAGTCCTGGTTAGGGGAAACCCCACTAGCCGACGGTATGTCGGGGCCGGATCTCGCCATCCAGCGGGGGAAGATCACCGCCATCTCCCGAGAAAAAACATGCACTACACTAACGGGACTAATGACCGAAGCTGTTGACGCGCCCGGAAACACGAAAAAATCAATCAATGGTAGTAAAGTACATTAAAATGTATGTAAGGGTAGATGATACGATAAAGAAAAGGAAGAAACAATGGCGCGCAGGCCGTGGCCGTTTGTTAGAGTACTGTTTCATAATTCGTCTGATGTTGATCGAAGAAACAAATGAAAACTACCTATCAGAGCAGTCAGCCGCAATAATTATTCTATAGGCAGAGACTGAATTAGATTCTTGTCGAAGAAATACGCGGGCATCACGTTACTACAACCATTCCCACTCATGATTTCCTAAGAGCAGTGATAAATTTCGCCTCTACTAACACCTTTTTCCATCAGTAAATAAATCTACGTTCTGAAAATGAAATCTCCCCTGTCGTCAGAATTGATAGAAAATCATTGTAACGATTCCCGATATACGTTTGTTAGAAAATAAGTTATCAAATCTAGCACTTTTCTTAAGTTACTTTTGCATTTCTACTCACCAACATCAAAGCCAAATACATTTTGAGATTTCATAGTTGTTCAACATAAACACGGTCATGAACACGACTGCAACCGTCTCTTATTTGCAGAACACGGTTTATGGTTCTTTTTCGTGTAGATTCCTCTTCACGGCTCAGTAATTCCCACAATTTATCTCGTTTAGATAAAAAGTTGGCCCTTATACACTAAATGCACGTTACATTACACACATTTACTTCATTCTCGCCTATCCTCGCTCTTTTCCACGCTCATTATTCATCCCAGTCTTCCTGCCCCCCCCCCTCTTGCCTCTGAACGTAACTCAGCTACTATACTGGAACAAACATTCACGTTTGTATATGAAAGCAGATGTTTTTAACCACCACAGCTGCTTCGAATGTATTAAATATTAACGTGCTAAATTGATGCAAAATACAGTAATTCTATTTATTAATTATAAATTAACATTATAAATTCCTATATATTCGTAGAGAAATATACAAAAATAGTTCAATGTTTACATTCGTACGAACGTAGATAATCGTTTAAAATAGTGTTAAGTTGCTATTGAGTTACAATTCAGCACAACGGTGTGGATGCTTGAGAGGGTCGATGTACCTTATTTCCATCTTTGGACTTCGGGATCAAAGCTGTTTTCTCAGTGTAAAACTTGTTGTTTACCTTATGACTCGATGAAATACTGGTACTTTTGCTAGGAAAATGGTATTACAAAATGTTGAATCGGATGTTTCATAACTTCTTTAACAAATCATTGTTTTATAGTTTTACGTTCATTATTTCCTTCAATCATGGACTGAATGCTTGAATTCAATTTCTCCAAATAAAGAGCTTCCTATCTTCGCCTTAAAATAAATTTCAATAAAATGTGAAACAAATATTCATTAAGAAATTTTATTTAATCGCAATGTATTCGACATGAAAATTGTCTCTTAATAGAAAAATTAAGCGGGGCTTGAATACGTTTCAACATCCAAAGGTTCTGCCTCGTAATAAGGAACATAATTTTAGCCATGAACTCATTCGCGCGTCTTCCTGCATGAAGCCAACGCAAAAGATATCATTTTCCGACCTAATTATCGAGCGACCTCATTTTCAAGCCTTCGTTCCGGTTTTTGCTGCCGCCCATGCAAGCGCTTGTGAATGAAACTAGTGCCTCCTTTTTAGAACAGATAACAACTGGAATCTACCTCTCAAGGTCGAATCAAGTATTAACGACTTCGTTCAGCCTCCAGATTCATTCACTAAATGGTGCTGTTGACTAACACCATAACTTGAAGCCATGAACTCAGAGTAACTTAATTTTCTTGTAAAAATATCTTCCCATCTTGCCTGATGAATACAGAAGTTGTCTTCGAACTTTTTTGACCGTGGAATACTTTTAATCTTTTGGAAATTGTACAGAATACGAAATACTCATTTTAAAAATTATATTTTTGTGATGTCTAAAACAAGACCAGAATGCAAACAGAAATACATTTTGAGTCGTTTAGTTAATGAAAATTGTTTAATTATATCTAGAAGAGCGATATTTTTATACATACGCTTTATAACTACATTTTCAAGAAAAGCAATTACCGTAAAAAGTTCAGTTATGCTACAGACGCAACTGAAAAGTTAAATTTTCAATCTGATTTATGTTTTTACTGCTTATCGCCACATGTCTTCTCGCAGACGGAAATAATGTGTGGCAATTGCATGCCAGTGTCAGATGCGGCGTTAAGTCTACTCTGCCCTTTTCTTTTAGTTCATCCAATATCACCGAAATTGACACAGAGTACTTACGCGTGCACACGCCTTCCAAAACACAAAATAAACTTTAAAATGAATAAAATGTACTTTTTTTGCATTTCACATGTACCTTTTTATTTATGGATGAAACATTTGTATTACGCAATGGCATGTAAGAATGGTGAAAATATTTTTTATGCCTGTAGTCAACTGGTGGAGGTGATAAATACTAAAAGTTTCGGCAACGTCAGGTTACGTCAGCTTGTGCTACGTGAACTTCGCAACAGCAGCAATATGCTAGGTTTGAAATTCAGAACATTGAAAACTTTTCTACAAATAAAATAGGGATATAGGGCAGATATAAGAAATAAAATCAAGAAAGCAATGTTGAAGAATTTCTTTTTTAGACAGCTCCTGGTAAAACTGTTTACTTTTAGAGAATGCAAAGGGTGTTAATAATTCAATTTCCCGCGCTAGTGCTACAAATGAGTCTACGTTCAAATGTTCAGATAAATATGGAATGACAAGACAAAAAAAAAGAAAACAAGCAAAACGCTTGTCTGATCGCATCTGCTACCACTGACCTTATTACAATGTAGAGCTTTGGATGCTTAAATTAAAATTAAACGAATGATAGCAATGATGTCTAAAATATAGCGTATGGCACGCGTGGTAATAGTGACTTTATTTTGCCTTTATTTTGAGGGAGACCGGTCGGGAGCTTAGAGCTTGTCCCGGCTGGGGCGGTGCCCCGCTGGTGGGAGAGTCTTGGATATGGGGAATCCCCACTAGTCGACGGTAGGTCGGCGCGGGATCTCACCATCCAGTGGGGGAAGATCACCATCTCCCGAGAAAAATACATGTACTACACTAACGGGACCAGAGCAGTTGACGCGTTCGGAAAAATGAAAAAAAATCAATCAATCAATGTGACTTTATTTCGCTCATAGGATTGCGTCATTTGGCCTCTCGACTTCGTACAAAATTTCCTTATCGCAAATGAAAATGCCACTTCCAGCGCTCCTATAATAAACAACTATTTGCACTCTTTGTCGACGCGCTCCACTCCTTTTAAATCCCACAAGCTGCCACTACTCTAAACAACGCCTTCCTTGCACCAGCATTGCCTCACGCGCACAATAAATAGCACCGTGTGCGTATCTCGAAGCGTTATTGCTTTTCGCGGCTCCGCGTCGCGCGTCGAAGAGAATCACGCTATCTGCAGGACTAATGGGGAAACGCTGTCGGCGGCCGTGTGATACGTTGCCATGGTACGATATGAGTCAGCACTGCTAGCGACATGACGCCCCGCCGGCGTTTTAACCACGCGTCATAAAACGTGCGACGATCGAGTGAATAAGTCGATTTAGGGAAATGAAGTCGAAGCAGACAGCTTGGGAGGAACATTTTACAGGAAAAGTGTTATTCTAACACATTAGCAGTTGGTGGGGATTTCAAAACTCGAAGGTTGTTTCGATACGTTTATCAGAATGTAGTAATTAGGGCATTCCCTGTGATTACTATTATCGAGTTTGAAAAGTATTAGATTACACACAAAATGACATATACAGCATACTAAAAATGTTTTTCACGTTTTACACGGCACAAATTGATACGACTGAATCGATTTTACGCTCCCAGAACGTGCGTGCGTCAAAAGAACAATTTCGAGTTTGTATCGCCGGCGTTATTTCATGGTCACTTTCACCTAACAGCACTTTTTTATAGAGAGAATCGACTTTTACTGTTATCTCAAACGTCCACCACTCTTATCCTAGAACCTTGATCCTTTCAATTTCCTCGAGGTTGTATGTTCCTTTATCTCGATATGTTTTTATGTCGTTCATCGTTTACTCACACATCAATTCTTTACCACTCAGATTTTTTTGAGTGTCCTTTCAAGCAGAGCAATTTTTCCTGTCTGCCTTCGTTCTTCTTTCCTTCTCGCGACCTACGAGATATCTTAAAGCGGAAGAGGAAAAGCTCACCAGTTTTTCACGCTTAGAAGTTACTTTCCTGAAGGAAAACAGCAAGAAAGTTAACTACATCTGCAGGGTGCAAAAAGCATTGTATAAGAATATCCTGTGAAGCTTCAAACACTTTTATTGCATTACGCTTTGATAATTTTATTTAGTTTTTACATGCGTCTTCTATTATGATGTATTTTTTGCTTAGATGTCAAATGGAGACTGAAATTTACTGATTTCTTATTCAGAGTTTCGAAGCAACGTTATAAATCGTGACAATATACAAAATTTAGATTGCAGAACCTGTTTGGAAATACACACAATAAAGGTTAGAAATTCATCCGACTCGCTCTTCAATGTTTAATTGTGCGGATTTGGTGGTTAGCGTACCGGACTGTGATACCCAAGTACGCGGGTTCAAACCCGATCGAAGCCGTGGATTTATAAGAAGTAAAAATCCTTCGTGCGCCTTCCTTCGGAGAGGAAGTAATGCCGGCTGTAACATGTAGTAGATTAACTTCGTGTAAATGTCCTCAAGCCTAAAAGAAACCTCTGAGCTACAATCAAATCGCCTGTTTCGTCGCTCAAGATAATACCACCTTTCTCCACTAAATGGTGTGAAAGGAGAGTAGCGAAATTTGCGTGGTCAGACGGAAGAGCGAGTTTGTTGGCTCGAGTCTTGCCACATAAAATAAGGCATTAAGTAAGTAAGTTTAAAAGGAAAACTGGAATACAGTATGAAGCTGCTTCCTTCTCCAGTGTGAGTGGTGTGAATGTTGGAGTGGTGTGAAAATTTAACTTGGATTGTTAGATGGAAATCATCATTATCGTGAAAAGAGCAGTGAAATTTAAACCGAATATTTACTGCACTGTGCATGCTACCTGAACAATGTTTTAGATTCCTAGTTTCATTTTACACTTACGTATAATCAACAAATGCCTTTTCTGAATTTCAAGTCGCCTTTAGTTAAAGCAAAGAACATCAGATTCATTCATCCGATGATTATTTGAATCTTTGCATGCCCACGTCTGGTAACGGCAAAGATGCTTGCAATGGTCAATAGTCTACGTTATATTCTTGAGCCAATTTTCAATACGTAAATTCGTTCAAAATGGTTATGGAATGAGGAGACCTTTAATAAAATGTAGGTATAATACAACGGAATAATTCTTAAATTTTAACTGATCTTCTGGCGGTAAAGGTTTTTCTAGAACTACAAAAATTAAAAATAAAGAAGACAGGAAACGTGACAATAAGAAGATATAAAATTATACGTTATTGTGCATTAGAACTTTTTTAAATTATTTCGTATAATTTACCCACCTGTTTTGCGCGCAGATAAATATTTTACTGTTACCGTCTACTTTTTCTACTTCCGGTGGCAATATTGAAAAACGAAACCACTAAATTTCCCTGTAGCATTAATATCTCACTCACGCACAACACTATTCACTTTCGTACTCTTTTTACTTTCTCGATACGGAGTATAGAGGAAGTTACGTAATGCTGGGCAAAAAACTCTTATTACACGGCCCTGGTAACAAAAAAATGAATAAATCGAGTTGCTAAATTGAGAGAAAAATCCTCTATCACGAGGTATGGCCAGAATTCAATTTTTTCAATTGTTCCAATCGTGGATCATTGATACCGAAAAATCGAATGACGGCAAAACATTTCTTCGTGTGTCTGAAAACAATGCTAGCGACTAAACCGTTCAGCTTATTTTCTCCAAAATTGATATTCCCCAGTCGATCTGGTTGATGTCACGACCTCTTGAATTTGAAACCGATATTTTAATTGTGGGGGTATTTTACATAAAGCCTCTGGAACATTTTCAAATGTTTCAGAAAATGGCTCCATTGTTTTTTACTATTCTTTTGTTGGATAGTGCAAAGGATGTCTAAGAGAATGGTGCATGTCTCATGTTCGTTGAAAACTGATTTTTCGAAAATTCCTAACGTTTAAACTTTTTATGGAATCTTCCCACAACTAAAATATTAAAGGTACATATTTTTTCCTTAATGAAATCTATTCTTTGAAGATAAGTTTTGAAATAAAGTCGCGTACAAGTTTTCGAAAATTTGAGAACTTTTCACGTAATTGTGATTAAAAATACGGGCGAGAAATTTTGTGCTGTTTTAGCACCACTATGCACATGTGCTATATTACGCTACTGCATTCATTCTTTGCGAAGACAGTTTTCGTTAAATGCAAGAATACTGACATATTCTTCTTGAGCAGTGTACGTGTTACATATTGAAAAATCGTTTTGGGTGGGTTTTGTTCATCAGAATTTTTACTACTCTATATAGTTCAATATTAAAACAATACAGTTGAATATAAAAATTTAAATGTTTCTAAGCAGAATGTACAAACATCTCGTAAGGTAATTGGTTCTATTTTATATTGAAATATTTTAAAAAGGTTTTAGTCGCTAAATTAATTTTATTCACAGAGTATGTTACATGAAATCAATGTTGGTTATGATGAATACGTTTCACTGTGAACGAGTATTGAAGATAATAGCATTTCAAAATGAGATACCATTAAATTTCCAAACAATTTATTTTCAAATTACTCAAATTTTCAAGTATAAACGTTCGTACATTATTTCATCTTCCTTCCAGAAGACTACCCACTCATAACGAAATGTGAAAAAAAAACGTGATAAAAGCTTAACAACTTTCACCTGAAAGTTGAATATAGTGCCATCAAAGATAAAAGAAATGATATCTTCAGATAACACTGCTCTTCGGCGGTATTTCAACGAACAGTGTGAGGCCCAAAATAACTATACCATCGGTGGTGTGCGGGAATTGCTTCCGACACACGGACAACAACCCCGCCGCCCCAAGGGGTCTTTTTCCTCAGCGGCGGCGGCGATGGCGGTGGCGGCGGACGACGACGCCGTGTGCAGCGGCACCGCGACGCCGTCCATTCGGTGGTTATGGCCGAGTAACGTGTTACGGCGCGGCGCGGTTCAGGACAGCGCGGCGCGGCGGCCCGGGGAGACTCGGTACGAGGCTATGCCGGGCAGAGCAGAGAGGAGAGGAGGAGGGGGGTGGAAGGAAAAAGGATAAGGAGAGAAGAGGAAGGTGACAAGAGGGGGGAAAGGGGGGAGAGTTGCGGGAGGTTCCACAGGGAGAAGGAAGTGGCATAAAAGGGGCGGGGCATGTGGCGGGAGATGTGATATAGCGATGAGATGGACCTGGTAAGAGGTGTAAGTGCAAAAGAGAGTGGCAGGATACGGGGGAAAAGTAGGCGGAGGTTGGGCAGGAGAGTGGGACGAGATATGAGAAGGTGCGAAACGACGAGAGATGTGAGGTAGAGAAGAGGAGGTGTGGAGAAGGCAGTGGCAGGAAGTGTGGATGGATAAAAGAGTAGCAGATGATGTGTAGCGGGCGGGGAGGGGAGTGGAGGGAGATAGAGAAAGGTGGGGGCCGAGGGAGGACTGCCAGAAAAATGTGGATCGCGGTGTGGCCTGAGCATGGACTGGTAGAGAACGGGGCGAGAACACATGCAGCGGGAGACTGTGCTCGACGACTCTTTGCGGGCTCCTCGCTTTGTCCGACCGCTTCCGACACCCGCCACTCTGTACATTCGCGCGCGGCGATAGCGGTGCAGACGGCAAAAACCCGCCAATGCCCTGCACTGCAAAGAGCGGTACATTTCGGCCTTGGGGAAGACAGGTTGAAGAGATACGTTATGAAAACTTGCACGTGCGTTCTCGAGAGATAGTTTTTCACATAAATAGTTAAATGTACTCGTATGTTCTTGCGTGCAGTGGGAGGTTTGCGGGAAAACGATTAACTGACTTATTGAATTTTTATTTTCACTGAGAAGAATATACAAATAGTTAATATGTAAGCACGTCTAACTTGAAAATTAGAAAGCCTGTGTTCATTTTGACTTTCTTCCATTGCCCATCTTTTCCCGTAACGAAAAATATAGTCAATACGCGTGTCTATTACATTCAATAGCAAAATAAATCACGTCTATTACAATAAGGGTATTACCATTATTTTTAATGTGCGAAAAGATAGTTTTATGTTGACTCACACAGAGTAATTGTAGGAGGATCAAGACGACTAGTTTTTCCACTAACTTAGTGAAAAACTATGGTAAGGAAGTTGTAGTTCAAAAAAAATCTTTATCTTTATATTTATGACAATTTGTATTTGCATGTTAAGTAATAAGTATGATAAGTTCTTATTGACAGAAATTACATACTTTGAGATAAAATAAATGAAATACATTATCTTACAGACACATAGTACAGTGTTTCCTTATCCCTTTTTCCTCTTGTCTGTTTTGACTTTACTACGTTTATTGTGGGAGTGCTGATGTGGTGTCATTATTCATGGGTGAATTATTGGAAGTAATCATTGTCAACTTAAATTTATTGTAAGAGTAGTTTTTCAATGGTTTTCAATCAGTCTTGGGGCAATAGTTTCAATCAGTCTCGTGGTCTGTAAGGGAGGGGGCGGAGGAGGTCAAGACGGTTTTTCTTGGAAAGGTCTCACGAACCAAAGGAGTCATTCGGTTGAGAAGAGGTGTGTAAAATAGTTATCAGAGAGGACAGGGATGTTGATTTGATCATTAAGGAGAATGTCAGATTTCTGGATGCATTGAAAAAGATGATCATTTTCTATAGCAATCCTGTTCCAAAAGCATGTTCTATTGCAAGAAGTTTAATGTCTTAGCCTGGCAGAATGAATTGTCCTGTGTTTATAATTACGCAAAGTGTAAAATATTTGTGTTGTGCTTTCAACTTGTCAATGTATGTTAACTTATAAATGTAGCTTCACTATGCGCACGTTTTGTTGAACTTCCCTTTTGCTTGTAGTGGTAGTAGAGCTTAGGGTGAGTTTCTATTTCTAAACAATACAGAAAATTCAAATCTGTTTGTTCCTTTGCCGTTAAAAATAAGTTTTCTATAATTTGGCAAAGAAAATATCTAGTTTTGAAATGTTAATCCCTCGCTTTTTTAAAATTTGTTTATTATTATTATTATTATTATTATTATTATTATTATTCTTTCATCTTTCAACTATTAATAGTTAAATTGTTGGGAAGGGACTCTGAAACTCAAGAAAGCGTGCGCAGATGATTTTTTCCCCCATACGTCACATACAGTTTTTGACTTTTTTTACTAAATAAACAAATAAATAAATAAATAAATAAAAATGTTTTTATTTAATTTCTGATATTGAAGCTTCTACAGATCTGCACTTCTGCACTTCTTTGAAAAATGGTCAGTAATATGAGAAGTGTATATATGGAGATTGTAACATGGCGAGCCAGACCAGTCCGTTAATCATAGTATTGACAGCAGCGTGTTTGTGGGCAGTTGAAAGTGTTGTGGATGACTGAGACTATGTGTGAATTTTCTAAAAACAGAATACGTGTGATCTGCCAGTTCTACAGATTGTTAGATGTACGAAATTAATGCAAAAAACACATTTTTGGAGGCTAAAGGTGCCCTAGTACACAAACTTCACGTACACATACCTTTCTCTTGACAATATTCTAGCTCAATTAAAAGTGTAACAAATTTCATGTAGGCTAACGTACACTAAAATTGAGCTGCACAAGAAGAAAAATGTAAGTAAATAATAGCTGGAATACGTTTTAACGATTGCAAAATGAATGCGAACCATTTCGACTTGTTGCACTGACCACACCCCAAATTTGATTTGGCAGGGATGGAAGTCAAAACTCTTAGCCATTGAACCAAATGATCTCTACTGCGTCAGGGGTATGGCGCGTCTGTGGAAACGTCGCTCTGTGACACCAACAATGAAATACCTCAGGCGAGAGATGAAACGAGGCAAGAGATTTGGAAATGCTAGTGACCTGCAAAAACGTTGCTATACAAAACCAAACAAAACTTTTCCAAGAACGTAGGACGCACACTGTTCAAGAACAAATGAAACACCTTTGTATAACATTGCAACAAATTTCATATTCAAAATACTGTGTAAACTTTAAATGCAGTAAAGCAGTTATTTACATACCAAGAATACTGTGAAAAAACACAAAAAATGCACAAAACAATGATGAAAACAACATGATGAACAAAACAACACAAATTCGTTTGCAAAATCGTAGCACGCACACTTTTCAAAAACAAATATAATACTCTCGTATAACATTGCAGCAAATAGAATATTGAAAATACTGTATACATAGTACAATAGTTTGTAACGCACAAAAAATATTTAAAAAAGCTGTTTCGTAACACATCTCGTGAACAGCAACTCCATAATGGCGGGCGGCCCCCTCTTTGAAGCCTTGCTATCGTATAACGACAGCTGTATCGTACGCACTGAGTATGAGACTTAAGTTGGTACGCATAGTATGAGAATATGCAGAATAACACAATCCAAATCAAATCCGTTTTATCCCTTTTTGTATTTTCCCAGAGATTTTGGCTATCTAATGAATCCACTGACACCTCCTACATGGCCGAGGGTGCATATTTTTTCTTTCAATTTCCGTTTACATTGTAAATCAGTAGAACAGATTTTACCTAAAGTACTACTTAGATATAACAAGCCATTAAAATGGCGAACGTTTCAAGTGTTTCATTTATAAAAATTAAAAAGTCAGAAAATGTAAGCATATTTCAAGTATACTAATTTAAACCTAATTCGATTATTTGAATGGTTCGGTGAAAAACGTAACGTATAATCTGTAATTTACAATAGTTTATACTGTTCAAAATCTCAGCACAGGACTTGAAAAGGTTTCTATTTATATAAATACATCTATATAGAGAAAGAAGTACACAAACGTTAGGTGAAAACTATTCAAAGAAAAAGCATTCCTGATTGTTGACAGAAAATGAGTCAAACTGCAATAATTATCAAGTCATTGGAACATTTTATAGACCAGGTTTATCTGGAAGCTACACAGCTTGTCAATGAAAATTGATAGTTTTCTGTTCGGTAAATTTTGGAATGCATAAATGATAAAACACATATTGCATCTGCCTTTCTCTACTTTGCTTAGTTTTAGAAATGCTTAGTGTTCTTGTTTGAATTTAGCTCAAGAAAACCATTTAATAATTAAAGTAATTTTAAAAAAGTAAAGTAATTTTGTTATTGATAAGAGTTTTCATTTCAAACAATTACTTTCAGTATACTGTTCTCAAATTGATGAAAAAAATCAAATATTTTAAATTTAATATTCCCAGAAAAATATCACCTCATGGGCTAATTCGTATATCTTGGAATGTATACATTGCAGTTTTATCTTATTTACGTATGACGTACCAAATCCACGTTTTAGACAACACAGCTTGCACAGACGTCATACACGAGAAAAGAAAAGAATAATGCATGGCGTTGAGAATACCTTCCAGCTCAAAGGAACCAGGCCTCCTTCATGTTTCACAACGCTTTGTTGTAAATGAAAAGCGAGATAGCTTTCTTGAGATCTCATTTATACATGGAAATTCTTTTTCTGCCCTTCCTTATTATGTAACAGTCATTAAAATGGAATGATAATGAATATGAAAAATATTTAACTTTACTAAACATATTTGTACTCCGATTTTTTTTTTCAATGTCGAAAGAAAATGCACTTGTAGACCTCAAAGAGGTACAGTGGTTCTAAAAACCACCAATGATAATTAGAGTGATCTCGTAGGAATTGTGTGAAAAAACGGCCAATATAGCAATATACAATACTATTTCCATTCGGCAAAATTAAGTCTGAACAGAAAATGGTTAGAGTGTTCCTGAATTTGTTCTTATATTGAGTTATTTGTATTATAGTGCTAAGTTACACATAACACTTGTTTTAGAAATTTATTTGGAATTATTTCTTTAAGCTTTACAAAACTCGAAAAATTTTACAATTCACAAAACTCGAAATCTGACAAAAATGCTTACAGATTAAATATTTGTCAGCTCTTAAGGCAGTTATTTTCCCCTTGACTCGTACTTATACTTACTTACCGTTATGCAATTGCGAGAAAAATATCAACGACATAGTTGCCTTCTTTGTGGCATTGTGATCTTTTTAATTATTGAGTGTCCACAAATTCACAAAAATCTATTTTTATTCAATAAATGAACAACTTTCAGGAAGCAGGTAAAATATAGGAAATGCGTGTTTAAATCCTACGTTTTCAAATGGTAAGGAAACAATTATTTTAGAAGAGAAAACAATTTTAATTTTTCTCGAGAAAACTATGATTACTTATTACATACTACATATTACATTATACATATATTAAAAATTAATATCTTGAAACTTGCCAGAATATTTGAACATTCGTATTTCAAGTCAGAAGTATTTCAAATGGAAGCAACACAAAAACAACGTGGCAGACATTTATTGGGGAGGAAGGTAGTGGATCAAATGTTAAAATGTAATCCCAATTGACGATATTTCACAATTCGTTTAGATATGTATTCTATTCCTCGTTTCGCATTCAAATGGTCACTCTTAGAAAACTAAAAAATGTTTATTAAAAATCAGCGCAAATAAAACATTATTCTCTGACAACTACAACATTTTCGTTCAAAAGTGCAATTCAAGGATAACTTGAGGTGCTAAAACAGCACGTACTTTCTCGCCCTATTTTTACGAAAAATTACGCGAAAAGTACTAAATTTTTAAAAATTGTACTGGACCTTATTTCAAAGTCTATCTTTAAGGAATAGATATCATTAAGGAGAAAAATCTCTATCTTTACTATTTCAGTCGTAGGAAGACTCCGAAAAAATTTTGAACTTCGCAATTTTCGAAAAATCTGAGTTTTGAACGAATAGACCAGCGCCATTCTTTGTATATAATATTACATCTCTTTGTTTGTATCTGACATGTGGTTAGGCGGAAGAGTGGGCCTGATGGCCCGAGCCTCGCCATATCAATAAAGGCATTTATGATGATGATGATTATTATTATTATTATTATTATTATTATTATTATTCAGAAAATTTCTGAAAATTTTGAAAATGACCCAGAGACTTCAGTAAAGTATTTTTTTTTTTTTTTTTTTTTTTTCACAATCCAACAATAAAATTAATAAAAAACAATGGAGCAATTTTCTGAAAATTTTGAAAATGACCCAGAGACTTCAGTAAAGTACCGCAAAAATTAAAATATCAGTTTCAAACAACGGAGACCGTGACATTAGCCACATCGATAGGTGAATATCAATTTTGGAGAAAGTACGTTGATCGGTTTAGCCGCTAGCGTTGTTCACGGACAGAACGTTTTGCCGTCATTCGATTTTTGGTATCAAGAATCCACAAGAAATGGATCCTAGCTGCACCACGTGTTAGTGGAAGTTTTCTAAATTTAGCAACTGGATTTATCCACATTTCCGGTACCAGGGCCTTGTAATATGAGTTTTCTGCCGAAAATTGCTGTCTTTTCAGCATTACATATCTTTCTCTCAACTCCAAAGCGAGAAAGTAAAAAATTAAAGAAACTAAGAACAAGAAACTAAAGCATAACTTCGTACCGTTAAATAATAATTCACTTTTTTAAGATCCACAAAATAAAATATTATTTATCTTTCAAGGCAGTTATTTGAGATGATTTTATTGGAGTGCCAAAATTGGTGGAATATTATTTGCGTGCGGGGACGTGCAACGTTCAGAGGCGCACGTATTCCTTTGGGATTCCATCTCCTCGAGGGCGGAAAGTGAAGGGCCAAAGGGGAGCAAACGAGTGTGGACGAAGTTCACAGGGTGTTTTCTCAGAAGGGTACACATCCGCCCCGCGTTTCCTGCAGCCAACTGCAAAAGCTTTGGGCAAACAGCTGCGCGAGCAGCGCGTCTCGCGGTAGCTTTTGAACGACTCTCCCTCCATTACTCATTGCACTCGGCGTTCGCAGGGCGGGGACGCGGTGACGCGGATCTGCCATTTTGATCTGCCATGGCGCATTGTTATTCTAATCAACTGAATCATTGATTAGTGATTTCGGACGTGTCAACTGAAACCTATTAGACTCGTAAGCGTAGTGCATGCATTCATCGAGGGAGGAAGCGGTGATCTTCACCCATTGTATGACGCGACCCGGCGCCAACCTACGTCAACTTGCAAGGATTTCCCCCACCAGATATATCCCATCTCCGTGGCACCAACCCGGCAGGGACAAGCTCTAAAATCCCGCCTAGTTTGCCGACAATTGTAGCTGTGTAGTGCGTATGAGTGTAAGTGTGTGTAAGTAGAGGTGAGGATAGGGTCAGGAAGAGGAAGGTAAAAGATCGCGCGTGGTCCGTGGCCCGTTTGTTAGGGTACTGCTCCGCCATTCGCCTGGTGTTGATCGGAGAAACCACGGAAAACTACCAATCAGTGCATGCGACCGCTAGAATTGTCCTTCAGACAGCGACCTCCAGAAGCGACAGGTCCGTGGCCCTGAGTACTGCCCGGCATTCGCCTGTTATTGATAGGTGAAACAACGAAAACTACCGATGAGCGAATTCTCCTCCAGACATCGGCCGATTTCAACATAGCTATCTAGCTAGTGTGGAAAATCCGCCACCGTGGGACTAGAACTTTCGAACTATCCTGTTAGAACCGTTGCAGAGATAGCGGAAACCTGTGACCTAAATTCATCCGATCTCTCATTCCACAATTGCTCCATCATCACATATGTCACATATGTGTAACAACCTACTCCTCAAAACCATTTATTCATGTATAGTCTTGAGACTTAGACAGTAGTATGGTAATAAAAATGATTTCAAAGCGTAACACTTGTAGGATCATCTTGTGAGTTAACACGGAGCCGCCCACCACTCGTCAGTTCCTGCGTTTCGTGAATTCTGTCGTCCGTCCGCAGCCACGTGCTACGGTGCGTGCGCAGGCGTCGTAAATATTAGATCGACGGCAGCCTCTGCTTGTGTGCCCACAACAGTTCCCAGCGGACGAGTTTTCCCTCGCCCTACTACACGTATCTTTTTAAAATAGGTTTGATGCGACTCACAGGCGCTTCTTTGCGAAAAACAAGAGCTGAAAGCTTACATTGATTGATTGATTTTTTCATGTTTCCGGGCGCGTCAACTACTGTGGTCATTAGTCCCGTTAGTGTAGTGCTTTTTTCCTCGGGAGATGACCGTGATCTTCCCCCGCTGGATGGCGACATCCGGCGCTGACCTACCGTCACCTAGTGGGGTTTCCCCCTAACCAGGGCTCTCCCACCAGCAGTGCCCCGCCGCAGCCGGGACGAGCGCTAGGCACCCGACCGGTCCCTCGGAATATGCGGTAGTGTAGTGCATGTTAGTGTATGTGTGTGTGCAAGGCGATGGCAAGAGGATAGGACAAGGAAGAGGAAGGACAATTCGCGCGCGGTCCGTGGCCCGTTTGATAGGGTACTGCTCCGCCATTCGCCTGGTGTTGATCGGAGAAACCACGGAAAACTACCGATCAGAGCAGCCGGCCGCTAGAATTCTCCTCCAGATAGCGACTAAATTCGACCCAGCTGAAGAGCTAGTGTCGAAAATCCTGCCACCGTTAGGACTTTAACCTAGGACCTCCCGGTCAGAGGCGCTGCAGTGACATCAGTTGATGCACTGAGATACCGCTCCCGGTTGACAGCTTAGAAATTTGGAGTAAATTTTTAAACAAAACCTTCGCCATGGACACTTTCTTTCTAAATTCGCTTATGAGACGTGACTGCTACCGCTTTGTACGAATTATAAGATGTCATTGATATAAAACTATTTAGATATTGTCACGATCTATTCAGACGCGTCCAAAATAAATACAGAAACATTGAAATTAGGAATAAAAACACATTAATTTCGTAACCCCTTAAGAACAAAAAAACGTGAAAGTCCATGAGTTGAAGTTGTTTTCTCTAATTTCTTGTATTCTAAAGAACTGTGCCCAAAATAGACTGAGTATATCAATAAATAAAAACAGAACATATTTACAAATAATGACACGTTGTAAACATATAATATTTCGTAAATAAAAAGATTTCCGTGATAATAAATTATTTTTTCATATTAGGAATGAGACAGTCGAAGGTCGACTCACAAGCTGACGAACGATTACTGATAATATGTCAAATAAAAAAAGTGATTAGAAAAAGGTTACGAATTTATAAATATCTTGGAATATATTTAGGAATTTATGACAATGCTAAAAGACTATTGCAGACAATATAATATAAAAAGACGTAAGGAAATAGTAGATTGTCATAGAAGAGTTTTCTTTTGTTTAAAACTACGCGGTATAGTTGGATCAGAACAACAATGCTTTTTTGAAAAAAGAGGTGATTGACATGCCGCGGTGAGCGCATCGCGTTATTTTGGCCGTAAAAATGTTTACTTGGTGAGATGATCTTGAGTTGCGTAGTAAACGTGTTATTTTGTTGTAGAATCAAAAACTTCATGAGATGAGACTGGATACCGTGTGACATTTTGTATAATTTCGCTTTTTGGGGTTCGAAGTTTTAAATTTCTTTTTTCGATTGATTCATTGATTTTTTCGTGTTTCCGGGCGCGTCAACTGCTTCGGTCATTAGTCCCGTTAGTGTAGTGCATGTTTTTCTCTCGGGAGATGGCGGTAATTTCCCCTCGCTGGATGGCGAGATCCGGCACCGACCTACCGTCGGCTAGTGGGATTTCCCCCTAACCAGGACTATTGCGTGGTATTGATCGGAGAAACAACGGAAAACTACCGATCAGAGCAGCCGGTCGCTAGAATTCTCCTCCATACAGCGATTGAATTCGCCCTAGCTGAAAAGCTAGTGTCGAAAATCCTGCCGCCGTCAGGACTCGAACCTAGGACCTCCCGGTCAGAGGCGATGCAGTGATAACTCGTTGAGCAGAACCTGCACTAAATAAATTCGAACTTTAGGCAACGTCGTCAAACCAGGTCCAGTGTATGAGCACGCGATGGGCAGGGACGGGTCAGGTCGGTTCGGGAACGGACGCTCCGTGGCGGGACGGCTCGGCGTGCGGCCCGAATCGCAGGGGAGCCTATTAAATTTGCATACAAATCGCACCGCCCCGACGCGGGGGAGATGCCGGGACAGGGGACGAAGCGACGGGAGAGCGGTAGGAAGCGAAGGGATTGGGACAATGGAATTGGGGAGGGGGCGGAGAGAGTTGAATTGCGACAATGGAAGGAGTTCTGTGCTGGAGTTCGGCGGTCGCCTCTGATAGAATTGGAGCACTGGGACAGTGATGATAAAAGGTTTAAAGGAGATGATTTGAAGAGGTGAATGAGTTAAAAATACTATGGTACGTTATTAAATATTAAATGAAAATAACTAACCCGTACAAACATTTTTCTCTTTGTGAGTCACTGTTTCACTTCGTGTGAAATTAGATTTATACAGAAATCCAATATCGAAGGGTAGATTCCTAACTTTGCTTTATAGTGTCGTATAAACTCGGTTTTATATGTGAGTAAATATTTTAATTTTGTCAATCAATTAAATTTTCCAAACTATTAAAATACTTAAATTTATTATTTAAAATGAGTAAATAATAAACGTAAGTTAGGTTCGAGATTTTGATCACTGACACCATTAAAAACTCATTTCAGTAACGATGTGTCTGATGATTTCCAATGACACATTTTCTCCCACAGATCTACAGAAGATCACCACTCTACATCTTGACTACAACTAACTAGAGTATTTCCTGTGTCCATTAATATTTATTAAATATCATATATAAAAAAATGCAATTGTGAGGAGGAGCTACCGCTTTAAAAGCTTCTTCTTATTTTCTTCTTCTTCTTCTTCGCCTCCTACTAGAGCTTCTCAAGTGATTTTCTTGGCATGCATGCATGTAACACTACTGGAGCCTATACAGAAGATGAATAATGATCCGTATCCGGACAGAGGATTAGTCTCTTGCCTAACTATATGGATATTAATAGGGGAAAGGACGCAGAAGGATGAAGAATGAAGAATCACTTTAGGCCTTTAGCATATTGTTCAAGGTACTGCGCCAACATCATCCAGGAGTGCTTTGGAGAGAACCACGGAAAATATCGATCAGAAAAGCCTGCCTCGAGAATTTCCAGCCATATATTAAGTGTCTTGAGACAACTACCGCATACTTGATATCGAAAATCCTCCACTATCTGAACACACTCCTTGGCCCTCCCATTTTCCAACCAAGCTGGCCTGAACGGCCTAGATCGATAAAGTCACTTTCGTGATGATCTAAAACAGAAGGACCCGAGCTTAAGTCCCACATGGGAATGGACGCTCACGTTCCTGATGTGGCATGATGGGCGTACCACGCAACGTGCATCACCTTTAGAGATGGGATTAACAGCCCCTCTTCAATAACTGTTATCACAAAAACAGCTTACTCGTAATAGCTGTTATTAATAACAGTTGAAAAATAACAGGTCCATGACCAGAAACCTAACATGGCCGACTGCTAAGAGTTAAAGCAGTTGTAGCGACTGTTAAGAGTTAAACCACGCAAAACGAATAATGTTGGTAAAGCTTGTGCAGCTACCGTACGGCGCTTTCTTGCACTACTTTCCCTAACATGTTTGGTCAGAGAAGCAGCTGATATGAACGAGACTGGATGAACTACCAAGGATGAATAGTAATTCACATAATGTGTAGCGAATGTGTATAGAATATAGAATATTACTAAAATGAAAGCGATTCGGGTTCAGATTGCAAATATTCTTTCAAATATGCAACTTGCATAGTGAAGTGACAATGCCAAATATAATGAGGAGAAACAGTGTTTTTGCTTACCTATAGCTAAAGTATTAATGACTGTCGAATATCAAGTATTATAATGTGAGTTATTTGACCGTAACTTATTTTATTTTATATGACCTAGGGAAATATTAGTTGATCTCACATAAGCAGCAATATGACAGAAATAAGTTAACATATTGGGGCTTAATTTAAAGGACAAATATCTTGTTGTAGTGTATACAATAAAATATAAAAATAGTGTGGGGAAAATTAATGAATATAATTTTAACACTGGCAAATCATGATTGTTTAGCTCCAGTGAAGCTGTTATCGTACAAAATGGTTACCACTAAAGCTTGTAGTAGTTAGGATTAGGCCCAGTAGGTTGCAGTTCTATGCATTTCAACCGATAACTGCTAATAACAGGATAAACGAAATAACTGTTATTTCGCGTAACAGTTACGGAACGTTAACGGTTAAGAAATAACAGTTTAGCTATTAAGAGCACATCCCTAATCACCTTACGCACCTAAACCCCTCTTTCTTGGACTGCCCGAGTGGCGTACGAGCGTAGTGGTTTTGATATGTAAGTGTTGAATCTGGTTAGCGGCATTACCGACGTACCTGTCATCCCACCAGTAACTGAATGGAGCTGGTGCAGCCAGATCAAGTGCAAAGCGGACCTTCGGGCTACACGTGTCTGTACGTAGCTAGGTAGCCATGAATCCCTTCATTCCGCTAATTCTGAACCTAGGCGTTAGGTGTTCACAAGCCACATTTTTCAGACACAACAAGTCCACAATGTCAAGGCCTGTAGGTCACTGCAGATGATGGAATGGATGAACTTGGTAGACCCCGTAGCGATTGCACCTGTAGAAAATCCGGCTCAAGTCCTTCGGGACAACATTGTCAACGACCACCTGAGCAGTAGTTCTCTTTAGAATTGCCGAGATTTAGAGATGAAACATACACACACTAGACCCTCCCAGTTTATTTGCCGTCCCGCAACTACTATCTCTAACGCACCCGCTTTTTAAGCACCCTGTATAAAATCGCGTCGCCGCGAAAGCGCCGGGCATGCAGAGTAGCGGCGAGGAAAGTCCAGAAGAAGCCGAAGATTTAGTAAGCCGAAACAACGTTTGTGCCGCCACTCCCGTGGCGCGTAATGGAAGCAGTTTCGCACGCGCACTTGGATGGCGGGCGGCGATAAAACGCAGGCATTATCGCAGCGACGGCTTAGGCCGCTGCAGGGCTGCACTGAGAGCCGAATTTGGGGACACCGCGAAAAGTCCATGGCTTCGCGGCGCAGAAGAGCACGGGAGTTATTTGGGACTAATATACCATCACGCTTTGCATGGTAATTATACGAAGAACCAGATTTTCTAAACCTGTATCATTTTCTCTAGGTAGGTCTAAAAATGAATTTTAGAATTTTTGTAACTTGAAAACGCGGGTTCGAGAGATAATTCCTGCGAGAGGAGAAAATGCTTAATTCGACTTCATTCAGAAAGGAATAAAATAGATATTAATAAGAATGAATAAAGTAAATCAATGAAATTGTAAGGAAACTGTTAAATAGCCAACGAGTGAATCAATTTCTTGGATTTCAAAATTTTAGGAAATATAATAAAGAGACTAGGGAATAGTAGTCTCGAAGCAAAATGGTCATCTTATTTAGTTTTCTCCCTTATTTTTCTTTATCAAAACAAAACATATTGCTAAGAAAAAATTGGGAAGGAGTTATTACTGTATTTGACACAAAATTCTAATAAATTCTTATTCTAACCCTCTAGCAGATAAAAGGGAAAATGCATCAAAAGTTAGCCATGACGAGAGTTTATGAACACACCATTCAAACCAAATACATTTGAAATATATTTACTACTTGGAGTATACTGAAAATGCCCTTCATAATTTTTTTAATAACTAAACCGTAGAAGTTCGACATTAGCGTCTTTGATGAGCTTGCAGTATTTTTGTCTGTTTTTGTTGCATTTTACAGTCATTCTACACTGCAGAAAATACCATCGCGGGTATTGGTATACCATCGCGTAAATTTAAGTATAATATCACGAGTATACAATTCTAATGAAAACAGTTGCTAAATAAAAGTATACTGTGACAACAGAACAGCGACGTAGAACAGAAACAGCGATGAAAAAAAAACAGCGTCCGCTACATTGCCTACAATTTAGAATATTAGGAAGGGCCGCGGGTGACAGGCCGGGCCTCGTAGGTGGGCGAGATGTCTAGATGGGCAGAAGACCTAGTGGAGAGATGTATGGGGGAAGGGGTAGAAGTAGGTGGGGAGTAGGTGAGCAATTGCGTAGTTGGATAAGTGGGCGGTTTGGTAGGCGAGTGAAAGGATGCGCGATTAGGTGTGTGTGTGTGTATGTATATGTGTGTGTGCAATTGTGTGTATGGACGGTTGTGCGCGGGAGTGTGCGTGGGCGGAGTGCGCGTGGGCGGAGTGTGCGTGGGCGGAGTGTGCGTGGGCGGAGTGCGCGTGGGCGGAGTGTGCGTGGGCGGGAGTGCGCGTGGGCGGGAGTGTGCGTGGGCGGGAGTGTGCGTGGGCGGGAGTGCGCGTGGGCGGGAGTGTGCGTGGGCGGGTGTGCGTGGGCGGGAGTGTGCGTGGGCGGAGTGTGCGTGGGCGGGAGTGTGCGTGGGCGGGAGTGTGCGTGTGCGGAGTGTGCGTGGGCGGGGTGTGCGTGGGCGGAGTGCGCGTGGGCGGGTGCGTGGTGGACGGTGCGTGCGTGGCGGGTGTGCGGGGCGGGTGTCGTGGGCGGGGTGTGCGTGGGCGGTGGTGGTGGGCGGGTGTGCGTGGCGGGTGTACGTGGGCGGGGTGTGCGTGGAGGTGGCGGCGGGTGTGCGTGGGCGGTGTGCGTGGGCGGGGTGTGCGTGGCGGGGTGTGCTGGGCGGGTGTGCGGGCGGGTGTGCGGGGTGGTGTGCTGGGCGGGTGTGCGGGCGGTGTGCGTGGATGTGCGTGGGCGGTCGTGCGTGGGGCGGGGCGGGGCCGCGGCCTGGCGGGGTTCCCCGGGTAAGTTCATTGGCGGGTGAGGCCACGAAGTGTCGCGCGTGGGGCGGGGCGGGGCCGGGCCGGCGAAAAAGGGCTCATTGGCTGTAATTGCGCGGCGCCGCGAGGCTTCGCGCGAGCACAAACAATTGTTCGGGCGCCCAGGTGCCGCGCAGTAGACCAGCAACGTCGGAGTGGGGGAGGCAAAGGGGGCGGTGCTTGAAGCGGGTTCAAACGCGATCGCTGCAGGGTGCGGATGAAGCCGAGAATGCTGCAGAGTAGGGCGAAATGGGGATATCTGTAGCAGAGAGAAAATACCTGCACTATTGCAACTTTAAATTGCACTACAAATGCGCAGTTTCAATGCACAGTGTTTGTATTGAATTCATGTTAAATTTATGGAACCCATAATGAATTTTATTAAGCCCATAATAAATTTTAATTAATCCATAAAAAATAACAAATTTTATTAAAGTCATATTAATCTGATCAAATAGATCGATTAAATTCATGTTAGTAATATTCCATTTCATGTTAATCCGAGTATCAAGCACGGTGAATGATGTATATTTGATGTGACAAGTAGCCTAGAATAATTTGAAGAGCAATTGAATTTGTGGATTATAAAGGATAAATTCCAGAAATCACGAAAAGTTGTAGGTATAAATATAAACTGTAGGTATAATAATATATTCTGCCATTTTATACGTCGAACACAAATTTTGGTAAAGAAATGAAGCGATTCGTCTTTAACGCTTTTGTTTATGTGTAACGAAACTAAATTCGCACATACTTTCTTTTCATTTGGTATAAAAAAAAGAAATTCGCAAGGAAATATGTTTGTTGCTGCAGTATAGAAACGAAAGGTTTCGTCTCGTTTCTCTTACCATCCTCACAGAGAATACAATACTTTGGTTCACGGACGTTAAAATAATAAAGCACACGAATTTATAACCACTGACAGGAAGAAAAAGTGTTTACTTCTGGGAAAATTCAGTTCCTAGAGATCAAATTGCTTCTAACGGTTTGTTTCAGACGTCCACTATTCAACAAATGCTTGTGAAACAAAGACTGAAAAATTTCTAGAATTCGGAGCGTGTGTCTAGACTCCATGGAATTTAATATCACAGCTCCTTGCAGTTACTTGTCTATAGTTAGCCAAGTTCTTTTTCTAAAGAAATTCGTTCGAATATGGAATGTGTAACACATTATCTCAAACACACGCAAATAAAAATTCAAGGGCATATAATCCGTCGAATAGCGTCCTGACGCCCAAAATATATTTCATGTGATAACAAAATAATACTGATAGATGAACAAGAAAGAACAGAAAAAAAGTCTCTTGTATAAGAATATATTGTTCAAAACGTACAGAGCAATAAAAATGTTATTAATGAACTAAGTCTTAATAGAACGTAATGGGTCAAAAGCATTTACGGATTTTATTTTCTGAGATAAGAAGAAAAAGTATATGTCATGTAAAAAATTACCGCGTAAAAATGAAATAAACCCTAAAGCAATAATAGGGAAGAAAGCAAAATAAAATATTAAAAGAGTAAGAATGAGGAAACATTTAAAGGAATGATTCAGGTCTAAAACAAACGTACGATTTATTCATCAATAACGCATACTTACAATTGATTTCCACTTCACAGAGAAACGAAGTTTGAAGAAATAATCAAATGTGTCTTAACTTTGGAACCACATAGCAACGCAGCGAAAATAGTTAATATATTCAAAGTTGCCTGAAGCAAAATAATGGTAATGATGATGATCGTAATGATGCCATCAAGTGGTGAAATATTTCCGGCATAATGCATTTTTTTCAACCTCATTTGTTTGTAAAATTAGTTCTCTGGCCGCTGGGAGATACTTTAGAGAAATGTAAGTTCCAAAAATATATTTAAAATCGATTAATGTGTGAATATATTGAGAACTAGCATGTACATCGGTTCGTATTGTACTTCAAGGCCTGTGAAATAAAGAATATGTGGCATCCAGGAATTCTAGTCCAGTAAAACCACCAGCATAATGAACTAACGCAAAAGACCAAAGGGAGACTGCGATATGGGAGGATGGACTGCGGTGAAGCATAAAAGGAAGAGGGAGACTTGCCAGGGCTGACGTACAGGTAGAGGCCTTTCATCTCTACAAACGGAATTTTTCAAATCCACACGCTTCCCCCTTTTGGCATCACGATCGCCGTTTGTTCTCGCAGAACACCCAGAGAGCACTCCCATGAAGCCACGTACTAAAGCAGAGAGTGCTTGGTCGGTTATGTAGAGGCAATAGCGGAAATGTGAAGAAAAAAACTTCAATGCAACGGCCCTAAAAATCTGTATGATAGCAGTGCCCTTCATGACTATCGGCTGCTGTCGGACATTTAGTTTAGACATCCCTTGCGTCGTTCTTCATGATGCAGTACCACTTGATGTACTTCGAGCAAAATTGCACTCCACGCACGACCAGACACTAAACAGAATAATGCAGACGATATTGTTCCAACCCCTCCGGTCGGTACTTGAATTATTTACTTTCAATGAAAATCTTACTACGAATATTTACCGTAGTTCCTACACTCCTTGTAATTAGAAAATATATTTATTTTTTACTGATACGTTATGAAACCGTCGAATGACTATGTGTTCTCTTATGGAGGGAATAATGAAAAGGAATTATGGCGATGAAATGTAAAGCGACATATGAAAATGAAGATCTTGCAAACCGAGTCAAGTCAACATCTAGTTAATTAATTTATTTACATAAATAAAGTTGAATCATTAAAATTAGGTAAAAAATAAAATAAATGATATATCACGGGTATTAAGAGCTTCTAATGATCTCGGGAGACGAAAAGTCGAATTTGTTTTCGTCACCGCTCGATCTTTAGAATTCTTGTATCGGCCTTGGTGCATAAAAGTCTACAATAGCCTCAGTGTAATGGGGCAGCAATCGCATGACATCAGCTGCCCGTTGATTTGATATGAAATAGTTTAATATCGATTAAAGTGTTTCTATTTCTGGTTTTATGAAAACAATTAATTTACAATACTTTGTCTTCTATGTACTACGTATCACATTAAATTATTGCGACTGTAGACTGGTATGCATTATTTCATTATCTGAAAATATTTGTTGATAGAAGTGTGTATGTAGTATTTATAATACTTTATTGTCATTATTTTATTCGTCATAATTATCGTCATAATTTTATTATCGATATTATTATTATCATTATTAATATATTATTACTATTATTATATTATTATTATATTATTGGTGTGAAGCGATGCATTCGCAAGGTAGAGCACTCAGAAACGCAGAGATGCTCCCGCAGCAGGCTTCGCCGAATGCGCTCAGCTGGCTACCTGCTCCCGCGGTGCCGCTGACCGCACATTTCACTTAAAACCGCCTTCAAATGCTTCCGCGCACACCCTCGCCATCGCGTTGAAGGGTTAAACAAGAAACCACGCACTAAGTCGGTAAGAGACGCATCCCCTCAATCTCAAGAGATACGTTCTGCTTGTAAGATTGTTTACTACGCGAAACATCTGTACCACAGTCATGTAAAGTCTAAAAATTACGTTTAATATTATTACAATGAAACCTCCAGAAACTTCCGCTCTTTAAGGTTCCGAAAATATTTCACATCCCTTCTGCTTACCATCACAAATATACGTGAAGTTAACATTTGAAATCTATAATTATATTCATAAGTAGCTGCATAAAATGTTTTAGTCCTTCTCTAGTTGAAATTGAAATATTACCTACTATTTTTCCACTAAACATTAAAATACAGAAAAAAAGCGTTGGCCCCTTCTCGAGCAAAACTTTTTTCACCACAGCGTCAGTTCATGAACACATTTTAAAAATAGACAAAAGAGATTACACAAAGGTAGTGCACACTGGCATGGGAACTGTGCCTTCCCCTATCGGTTTCATTTTTTGTTGAAATGTTACTAAATATATTTAAAACAATTGCCATTTATTGATCCATCGTATTCGAAAGAAATGTTATGATATGTTAATTCTGATTGATTTCCACATTGATTTACTGATTGTTTTGTGTTCCTGAGTGCGTCAACTGCTTGAGCCTTTCGTGAGTAGAGCATTTTATTGTCCTGGGAAATGACTGTGTTCCTCCCCATTCGAGCGTGAGATCTGACGCCACTTACACGTCAGCTTGCGGGCTAATTCGCACTCGAGGTATCTCTGCCAGTGGGATATGGCTCCAGCGAGGGCAGGCTTTAAGCTCCCGAATGGTCTCCAGACTTGTGGGGTTTTGAATAAATTTTATTTTACAGAGCATACATAGTTCATTACATAATAACTTGACATATGTATTGTATGGCTTACGTTCTAATTTCCCTACCGGTAGCGGTAGCTCAATGCATCAACTGATGTCACTGCAGCGCTTCTGTCCGAGAGGTCCTAGGTTCCAGTCTTGATGGCGGCAGGATTTTCGACACTAGCTTTTCAGCTAGGTCGAATTCAGTTTTCCGTGCTTTCTCCGATCAACACCAGGCGAATGCCGGAGCAGTACCCGACCAAACGGGCCACGGACCGCGCGGATCTCTCCTTCCTCTTCCTTCTCCTATTCTCTCCTCTTACACACACACACTTACACTAACATGCACCACACTACCACATATTACGGGAGACCGGTCGGGAGCTTAGAACTTGTCCCGACTGGGGCGTTGCCCCGCAGGTGGGAGAGTCCTGGTTAGGGGGAAATCCCACTAGCCGACAGTAGGTCGGTGCCGGATCTCGCAATCCAGCGGGGGAAGATCACCGCCATATCCCGAGAAAAAAACATTACTACACTAACGGGACTAATGACCGAAGCAGTTGACGTGCCCGGAAACACGAAAAAATCAATCAATCCAATTTACCTAAAATTAAACAACAAACTAATTTGGGTGAGAAAATCTTCTCCAGACACCTCTAAAAACAACATTTCGGAAAATGTGACTATGAAAGCCTGGTATGGATATCTATTTTTTATTATGGTTCTATTAGGAGTTTTTCGAAGTCTTATGTTGTCTAGGTGTGGAATTTGAGGTATGGAGTGATAGAACTGGGTTGAGAGATATGTCATATGGTGTTGTATAGAGTCAATTTGGAATTCTTGGGGAGCTGTGAATTTGTGGCAAATCAGGGAGCATTTGTGATAGTTCTAAGAAGATTGTTTTGGACTATTTGGAGCTTGGTTAGGTTTGCTTTCTCAACGGAGATCCAAAGTGGACAGGCGTAAAGGAGGAGTGGTCATACGATAGTTTTGTTGATGGTTATGGCGGTTGGGAGTGGGAATGTGGACATCGATTAATGATGGGTTTTAGTTAGCGTATCTAATTTTTGCTTGCTGTATTTTACTATTGATGTGTGGGTTCCAGTTCAGTTTAGTATCCATGTTTAGACCAAGATATTTCACAGTGCTATTTGGAGGGAGCCAGTTAATCGGTTGATTGTTTATTGTGAGTGCTGCGGAAGGTGTATAGGGAGACTTGTGGGGTAGTGCAGTACATGAAAGTGAAAGTGTGTATGTCAGCAGAGAGAGGAAAACAAGGATGAGGACAGAAATGAAACGTGCGTGTGTTAATAAGGTACTGCTCCGGTTTTGCACCTGGTAGTGAACACAGAAACCAAGTAAATTTATCAACCACAACAGCCAGCCATCAGAACTTTCCCCCAAACAGCGGCTAGCTAGTTAACGCATATTCTTCACGGGAGGCATTATCTCGCGCACCTTATCTACCCCGAAGGATTCTCCTTTCTAATTTCCGTTGATCACTAAGACAACTTGAAATGAACCTTTGTTTTGCTTCCAGACAGTAAATGTTTATTTTCATTCATAATAAAAGGTTATATTCAATGGTTTGTTATGACAATAAATTAACTCATTAATGACAGCTGAGAGCGTACTCTTCTCTGACGAAGTAGAAATTCTTTTTGAAACATTTCATGGGTTTTCCTGGTTTCCGTCCTTCCAGAGAAAATCTGCTTCTAAGGGCCATCGCGGTGACACATTCCCAGTTCTCCATCTCAACGCGCTGCCTTTTCTGACCACAAGATTAGGCCGCTTACGCACTGGTATTATTTAATTAAAAGGTTAGGAAAACAGTTGGGGTAATCTCCAAAGGATAATCCATTGTTGCCAATCGAATATTTATTTCCTTATTTATTTATTTACTTATATTTTTATTTATTTCAATGATAAGATTTATTGAAAGTAAAGAGAATGTAACTACTCCATGTCAAAATGCTGTAACCAACATTCTTTTAAAAAATGCGATGTATGCACTGTTGCTCTGTGATGTATGCTCTGTGATGTTGCGTACAGATGCATATTTAAATCAGACTTATTTATCAACATCTTTGAAAGTAATAGTAAAATATTCCTGTTTAAACCCTATATCTGCACAATTATGGTCAACGAAAGTATTAAAACTTCCTTATCTCAACAAAATTGTTTTTTATCATACCGTTTTTTTGTATAGATCAGTCGAATTGTTCATTTATACATTTAAGTGAATAGCATTGTTGTATTTAAATATGTAAAATGTTCCAGAAAATCGGTTATTTAGTGATAGAATGCTCGCCAGGCACGCGGGCGGCCCATGCAAAATGTCAAAAGGAGAAAAACTGCGATTTCAAAGTCAATATATCGACGTTTAAAATATATTCAACCTTTTACTTTCAGATTCGAATTATCAGGGTAATATTATTTTATACAATGTTATTTTCATACATATCTATTAGATTATATATACTATATAGAATACCCTTTTACATAACCTTTAAATTTCTTTCAGTTTTAAAATAACCAAATTTAAATAACATATTCTTACATTTATCAAAAAATTTAAAGCACCCGAAGAATAAATAAACTTTAATTAATCATTTCTTGATGGGTGTGTTTTTTATATAATTTAACGTATTAAAAAAGTCTCTTTTCAGCAAGTAGGTTGTTAACACGTTTGAACTCGTTTACGGTAAGAGGATAATCCTTCAGTTAATGTTTAAAATTTGACAATACCTGTTTCCTGATCGATGTTATTGAAGGAAAATTTTCATCTCCGATAGCTGGATGTCTCATCTATTTAATTTTTTTTTAAATATTCAAATGATTTTCTTCTCCAAACCAAGCCAAACTGGTGGAAAAATTCACGTACCTGAAACACAAGAAAACATTTCAATCGTTGTATAATTGATAATTCATGTATGCTTTAATATACATTATATAATTTTCCACAAGTTATCATTTTCAAAATTTTTGAAAATCAATATGATATGACGCAAAATATAAAATTTAAAATATTAACGAAAGTAAAAATGTCTTTTTTAAAACCTCTTTTAGGAGAATTTCTGAAAGATTGACAATTTAATGCCTTTTTGAATAATTTATTTAAGATCAAATATTTTGGACTTTTTAATGCTTGTAATAAAATATTTAATATATAATAAAATATTGTAAAGGTAAATACTTATATTTAGTTCTCTCTCAACGTGAGCGATTGTACTGTCAATTGCATTTTAATTAAATTCTTTGTGTAATATGTCCGGTTTGCAAACATTTTATACGCAAACCGCTACATTGTAGCTTTTCATATTTCCGCGATCCTGCCTCGAGCGGGTGTGGTTAGATTCCACAGCAAATATTAATAAAATGAATTTCAAAACAGGCTTGTCTCCAACATTCAGCTGCCCTTCACAAATCTCATATTTCATAAATTTACATCATCAATTTACGACTAACAACCTTGCCCTCTTGCGCCAACACATTTGGCCATCAGCCTACGCGAGCATCTTGATTGGCTAGCCGCGACGAAAGACAGTTTGCGCTAACGGCCCGCATAAAGCACGGACGGTGCCGCGGGGCTGGAGGCGAGGGTGGCGGCGACAGAGACGACTACGGTGGCGGCGTCAGTTACGGCGACGGTGGCGACGACGGTGAGGGCCACAATGGGAGCTACGGTGGGGGGTTGACGGTCTTGACTATGTTGAAGCCGACGATGGGGATGACAACTGTGACAGGGGCGGTGACGGGGCGGTGACGGGGCGGTGACGGGGCCGGTGACGGGGCGGTGACGGGGCGGTGACGGGGCGGTGACGGGGCGGTGACGGGGCGGTGACGGGGCGGTGACGGGGCGGTGACGGGGCGGTGACGGGGCGGGAGAACCGGGAGGGAATGGGGGGGGGCTGAGGTGGCGCAGGTGACGAGGACGAAAAGCAGCGGGAGAGGGTGGGGGCGTCGGCAGGCTACTCGCCAGGCCGTAACTTCGAGACGTTCGCTAATCGATTGTCCATAACGCGAAAGGGCTACTAGCGACGCCGCCGTATGCGCGGCAGGCCGCCAACTCCACTCTCAGAACGACTTTGCGTCCGGGGCAGGAAGTTGAGGCGCGACCCGGACGTCGTGTTTGAAATACTTCGCGCGAGGTCGGAAGGGCGAGGGGAAGCAGAAGGCTCCTCTCCGCCCATAAATTGCAATACTTTCTAATACGTGTTTGCGATCCTGCCCTGAGGGAGTGGAGCTGCGGGACGCAGGACTTCTGCATTCGATGTGACAACGTTCACCGATATCGGAATGCGATGCGGAAAGAGATAAACAAACAGCGAAAGGTGGTCGCTGAACTGGAACTTGCTTATAGCGAAATTCTCTCTTCGTACAACTCCTGTGGTTTAACACAGGATGTTATTATTTAAAGGAAGTAGGTTATTGAATGTGGGGAACTTGGTGACATTAATGAATATCGCTCATTACTTACAATAATTTCATAACCCAAAAATATTTTTTGTTTATTTTGGCGTTTAATTGTCGAAAATTCAAACATTTCTCAAATGTTCAAAGCTGCATTTAAATAAGGTGTAAGGTTGTTTAAGGTGAACCCAAAAAATGCTTCAATAAGACATTGCAAAGATAAGTTAGAAGAAAAGTGATGTGATAAATTGTTATATTGGAAAATAAAGAACACAATAACAATTAACTATTTTTTTATTATTTTAAGAAATAAATATATAAGAAAATTGTGAATGTTATACCACATTAAAGTAACTAGTCTGTGAATGTCAGCCGTAACATTACATTTTCTTATAAAAAACAACAGCAACGAAATTCTAAAATGTGCATGTAATTCCTTGAAACATATTTTAACTCCCTAAGAATTTTTATGCATCTCTCAACCAAAGAATTGTATTCAATAGATTAAAAAAATCAATATTGAACGTTGTAAGCATTCTTGAGGCTATCCATGAATCTTCATGTTTGCCAGCCTAAGCAAACTTTTTTATAACTTAACGCATGACGTCACGCCTCCTCCTTTTACACAGGGGCTTATGGCAGAATGAAGTGGGAGCCTAACTCTTCTCTCTTCCCTGTCAACAGCTTCAAATGCGTTACGAATGAGCGTTGTAGAACTGTCATACAAACATTTTGATATGATTGTTAGATAATATAACTCGCAAATCCATTATTAATAAATAAACACATTTATAAAAATTTTTTACATTTTTTTGGGCGGCGATTTTTGTAGGGGAGGCTCCGCCTTACAGCCTTTAATGACGAGCCGCGCCTGGTTTTATTGCAGCATTTTCGTATTGATACTGGTTACTTTCTACACCGCAGTAGAGCGACTCTTAAACTACACAGCAGTGTGGGGGATGCGTCGACAGTGGAATGGTGTAGATGCTTTGTATTAACCTGAAGACCTTCGTCCTAGTTTCGTAGTGTCATCAAGTTTCTTTAACAGTTATACTGGATAATTAAATAAATTAAAATATCCATATATTGGATTCTAACACAATTTGAGGCTATTTGGTTCTAGGGAAAAAAATGTGAGGACCTTCTCAGACACACACACACAAATACTCTTGGCGAACGTCCATATCCAAGGGAAATCGAATTGACTTTTCGGTTTGAGACGCTGTGTCTGCGTGCGCTATTAGCATCTCTACTTTCCAGATCGGCTATTAAGAGAAATTTTAAATTACAACCGTAGCGTATAGTTCACCGCCGCTATTTTCACGTTATTTAGGACGGCAATGTCGTACTACTTTGATGGATATCACTTCTGTTCCGGTAAAGTTGATATTCACAGTCATTTTCTAAGGAGACCGTATAAACTTATTTCATTAAGCAAGTACCAGTACGTATTTCTGATCCCATTCTTTTTGGTGGGTTTTAAGTTATGGGTAAAATATATAAAAATTACTTTTTAGAACAATGGCCGAACCTCCCCCCCTGTGGCTGCAAAACCTGTGAATCAACATCCTGGTAATACAGAAGGAAAGGCATAAAAGAAATTCATTTTCTCAGAAATGGCGCAAGCTATTAATCTATAAAATCAGAAACGAAGGTATGAGAAAATAATTTTGGATTCGTAGTGAACAAGGCAAACTAAACGCTTATCTAAAGAGCTGTGTACATCATCAATCAAGAATGGACAACGAAAAATTCCCCAAATGTCATTATTACCTTTTTTGAATGAAAAAGAGAAATTAGAAAACTAAAGAAAATATGGTCTCCGTATGGTAATATGTAACTTATTAGCTTAATTCGTGCGGTTGGTGATTACGTTTTACATACAAAATCTAGAAACATGTGTTGTAGAAACTTCAAGTTATTGGAACTCAATGACGTGAATGGGGTAGTAATTTCACCAAAGAATGACGCAATGCAGATTCGTGCAACAAAATTTGTAGCGGAAACACTTAAATTATGCCTCGGGTAAAGAGAACCTCAGTAAATTTAGCTACTAATGAATATTAATTAGGAGATTGCCACCTGAAGCATATCATTAAACATCCGGTTCTCAAACGACTCTACCTCCGGCACGCACATTCTCATTTCACGGAATTTGATGCGAATAACACGCAGCTACACGTGATGCATAACACGCGGCTGTGATGAATAGTGGAGAAGAAGTTTTGGCAGATGAAACTTAAAAATATTTGTAACTTCAACTTAATAACCCTCATTCATTTCGGGGGGTTCACAATCAATTACTACAAATTTGCAAGGACCCCCCGGTGATGCAGCGGCATGGGGGAGGGTGCTCTAACATTTACCAAACTAACAAAAATTTGGCGAGTTAAAAGTTGCAAAGATCAATATAGCTCCAACAATCTCCTTTTACGAAAAAGCGCAAAAAGTATGAGCACACATAGCACGCAGTAAAATTAACTCCACCGCTAAGAGGATAAGATAATACGTTCTCTCCCATATATAATAAGATAATGCAGCAAAGAGCACTCAGAAAATTGTTGGTGAGACATTTCGAGTAGATATGAGACCAGTTGAAAAATAATAAGCTCATTAGTATGAATGTTTTTTGAAATTTTGTACAATGTTTTCTTAAACTATTCATTCGGCTCCTCGAATTGAAACTATTCATTAAATTTTAAAGCAGTTATGACCAGTAAACACACACAATTACAACACTAAAAACATTTTAACAAAAAATATAAAACCACAAAATTAATTAAAAGGAACACACACATTAAGAAACATACATTTAAAGGAAATTAATAAATACATAAATAAAAATTTTTAACATTCTCAAGAATGTTTTCACTGACCAAAATACTTTCTACATACGAGTAGTGTTTCCTTCAGCGTACTATCTTTTCATTAGACCACACAGTATTATGCTGTAAAAGAGAGAGAGGAGAGAGAGAGGAGAGAGAGAGGAGAGAGAGAGGAGAGAGAGAGAGGAGAGAGAGAGGAG